>OY813003.1:19373194-19570694 GCA_963681545.1 Germaria angustata | reverse complement strand
GAAATTTTGAAAGAAGTTTCTTTTGGAATGGATGTTAGTGTTCTTAAGTGCTTCCAAAATAGCCCAGTTTACGATAAAATATTTGCGATATACAATGAAGGTCTGCCAACGCGACATAAAATCGCAAATATTTTGAAAAATCGGAAAATGATTTTCAAAAGAGTAAGTAGATAACAGCTCAAAGCCATTCAAGTGTAACTTTTTCCTGTTTTCGTTCAGATTAGAAATTTACAAGAAAAGAAATCGTCTCTGAAAGAATGTGAGGTAGAAGATTCAACAGCTGGAGATGAATGTGCTACAGAAAAAAAATGTGCTGCAGATTCTCTTCTTTTGTTTCATTCACAAATGAAAAAAAACTCAACATTCTTTGAAGCTGATACAGCGAATTTTAGCATGTTTTGTAATACTCCAGAAGTGTCATTATCTGTTAGAAACGATATATACACGGAGAATGAAAAATTCGCTGCAGACGCTCTTCTTTCATTATCCGAAAGAAGTACCAAAGCAAATGTCGAGTTTTGTGAAGAGCATGCAGAAAATCAATACACGGCAACTGAATTAAAAGAAAAAATGGTAAGTAATAAATTTTTATGCTACGAAAATTTATTATACCGTTTATTTTTGTCTGTTTTTCAGGGACAAGGAAGTGCGAGTACAAGTGCCTTACAACAAACAGTAAGTGAATAAAATAACGATTGTAAGACATATTATTTTGATCACATTTTTATATTTCTTTTAGGATGATGTTGGATTTGTCAATGAAGTCGAAAAAATAGGAAATATTTTGGACAATTTCATTAAGGAACTGAAGTTAATTTTAAGCAATGCAAAAATTGTAAATGCAAATTGTAAAGAGGAAAATAAAGAAAATGTTGAATCATATTGTTTTGAAAACAAAAATAGTCAATTTAATGAATGTAGAAATATTGATACCGTTGACAATATGGAAGAAAAAGGCCGAGTTCTGGGACCGTTTGAGACTGAAGAAAGTAGATTAGATGTGTCTCAGTTTGAAAGTTATAGGAAGAAAATTGACCCTAAAGAAAAAATTAATAAGACTGTAATCCGAATGCCGGGAACAGCTTTAAAGCAAACTCGTCGGTTTCAAGCTAAAATTTTGGATTGCAGTTTTAAAGTTAATCCTGATTTGATTTTTAAGTCGAAGGATAATGAAAGACTCAAATTAAGAAAGAATAAAATTGTTATATGTAGATGTTATTAGGCAGGAATACTTAAAGATTAATAATTCGTGCATTATTTCATTTTACAACTTAAAGTACTTAGCTTCTGGACTGCTGGCTTACGGGTACTGTAGTTTCCCAGATTGCTCTAAATATCGCTTCAAAGTTGATTTTGGTGGGACAGTTTTTGTTTATAGAACTGGAGAGCTCTTTCATGGGCAAGGTGAAAAACGTGTTGCCCAAATTCGTGGAGTTGAACGCACAATTGTAAAGAAACGTTTGAAAAATAAGAGTGCTTATATATATAGGAAAGAGCAAATTCTTGAAGCAGCTGACGAAATAGCTCAAAGCGGAAATCTTCAAAATATTCAAAACTTGCATACACTGCGCAAATGCAAGTCAGAGCAAAATTTTGACAGCTTTTGTGATCCTAATTCACATATCGACGTATATAAAATGCAACAAGAATGCTATAAAGAATATATTCAATATTTAGCGTCTCCGTTAACCATACATTGTTGGGCAAACAAAACGTTTGAAACTTTTCATAAGAACCCACAAATATTAAAAGACGCAAATCATACAATACATTTCGATGCAACTGGCCAGAGTGTGCGACAAATTGAATCTGCGCAAAAAAGAATTTTAATATATAAAATAGTTATAAGGATTAAGAAGTTTAAAATGATTATTCCAATTGTAACTGGTATTTTGTCCCGCCACTCTATCTTAGATATATGCTTGATATTTGAACGATTAAAGCTATATTTTAAGGAACACAAATATAAATGGCCATTTTTTCAAAGAGTCTGCATAGATGTAAGTTATGCACTGTTTGGAGGAATCCTGAAATCTTGTAATGATCAAAATGTTTCAGATTACCTCAGTGATTGCTTTGATTATTTACAAAACCCAAAGACAACATCTAAACCAAAAGTTATCGTGCAGTGGTGCAAAGCTCATTATATTCATATTATTTGTAAAGATTTAAATAGCAAAATCGGCAAAAACAGCAAACTGAGGCATTTATTAAAAAATTCCTTAACTTTAGCTTTCGATTTAAAAACAATGGACGAATGCAAATTCTGGTTTAAACATATTTTCACTGTTCTTTTAAGTCCACATAAAAATCCTGAATTTAAGAACAGTCATGCGATTTTAGAAAAATGTATAATGGAAGTTAATGAAAAAGATTTTGAAAATTTAAGCGTATTTGATGATGATCAATTAAATAATTTAGAATCGATAGCTTCCCGCAGTCCTTTTAAAAAAGTTTTTGAAAATATGTACAGAACTGTATGTGATAGTGTTAAGGAAAAACTAACAAGCTATGATGTCAATGAATTCCATAACGAAGACATCTGCAGATTTATAATAAATAAATATTGTCCTTTTGTACCCATGTGGACAAATATTATGGGAATCCTAGTAGATCCATCTGGCGATCATATAAGTAATGCTCCAGTAGAATTTAATTTTTATTTGCAAAAACATATTTTACTCAATAACAGATCAGTTAGACCTGGAGATTTCGTAAAAATCGATCGCAAAGACAGTATGAGTACTTTAAAAGAACTTCGATATAAGTACAATATGTTTGATGTACAAATAAATGATGAAGAAAATAGCAATGGTGAGAACATTAATGCACTGCAAATAGTAAAGGAACATGATTATGAAATAATAGAATTTTTAGAGCCAGAAGAACAATGGAAAAAGAAAAATTTGAAAACACAGAAAGCCATTAAGCCAAAACATCTCTTAAATGCAAAAAAACGAAAAAAGTTTTTACCTATGCCTGAGGCGGTGCATGATATCATAAAACTAGATGTTAATAATTCCAAAAATGTAAACGATATGTCAAGAATTAAAAAAGAACATACATATTCTGAGCCAGACAAAATAAATACATTAGGTGTTGAAACACATGTGCTTGCGAAATGCACTCTTTTTAGGTATAACGATTTGTTCAAAGCAATTTACCCAAATTTAAAGTTATCACAAATTGGCTTTTGGAACGTGTTGGATATTGAAGATTGGAAGTCTTTAGCAATAGGGAAACAGTTGACGAATTTTGTGTTGGATTGTGCAATACTATCCATCATAAAAGAGAATTTCAAAAATGTGTTGAGCTTACCATGCCAAAGCGAAAAAATTTCATTTGAAAAAGTCAATATGCTATTGTCTCATAAGCCACATTATGTTATTATACCAATTTTGAGAAATATTCATTTTAACCTTTGTATATTAAATACTACATCACGAGAATTCGTATTTATTGATTCCTTAAATGATTTTGCCGGTCAAGACCATTTTACTGCTTTTAATGCTAACTTTTCCAATGATAACATGTGGAAGTTTGTAAGGATATCAAGAAGAACCAAACAAATAGATGGTGTAAGCTGTGGTGTATTCGTTGCAATGTACACGTTATACTACCTAGATGGGAAATCCTTATTAAATTTACCTTCTCCCGACATTTTTAGAAATACCATGAAATCAATTTTGATTCGAAATGCGGACGATTATTCACAGTTTTGTTGTCACTGTGGAAATATTAAAATTTTGGAAGATAAATGTAGCTCTTGCGAATATAGAGTTTGTAAAAGATGTATAATAAATATATATAATAATTGCTTTAATATATGCAAAATTTGTACAAACAAAATTTTAAAGTAAACCACATTACAATATTAGTTATATGAAAAAAATATTTAAAAATATTTACAGATATAATAAAATTATATATGAATATCTGAACACAACAAAATTATCTATACTTGTTTGAATAATTTAGAATAAAAGTGTTCCGATTTTATAGTCAAACATGTCATCAATAAAAATTAAAACAACATATTCTACATATGGATGTGTGCACTTATTTGTAGTATATGTAGTATTAGCTTGCATTGTAGTATATATGTGATACATTCATATGTATATATGCGCATAATTATGAAAATAATGTCATATAATTTTTTGTTTTAAGACACTTAAATAAATTAAAATTTTCTATAGCATACATATTAATTTAGAATTTTACTGGTCAATTTTATTAAACAATATCGTGATAAAAATTTATGACAAACATTTTCATAACTATGGGCACATATATAAAATTTTGCATAAAACAATGATGGGCTAAAAACGTGAAGGAAGGTATAAACCATACATTTGTATTTAGCATGAAATACAATAAAAAATATTAAGCCCACGATGACATTTAAATACGAAAAAGATTGTATTTAGCATGAAATACAATAAAAAATATTAAGCCCACGATGACAATTAAATACGAAAAAGATTGTCTTGTATTTTGCATGAAACACAAAAAGTAGATTATCTAGATATTAAAAATTATCTAGATATTATTAAAGACAATTCAAAATTTGTTACAGATATACATATAGAAAAACGCAAAAAATTGCTTGTGATTTGCATGAAATAAAAAAAAAACGGAAACAATGTTTAGTGTTTTCACAAAAAACATTAATTTCTTATAATAGAAAATGGTGTAGGCCTACTGGGGAGCCAGCCATTCAAAATAACTGGCAACGCACTGAGTGTAGTACCTCAAAGGTAGTGTGGAAACCTACACACACACACACACATATATATATATTGTATATATATATATATATATATATATATATTGTATATATATATATATATATATATATATATATATATATATATATATATATATATATATATATATATATATATATATATATATATATATATATATATATATATATATATATATATATATATATATATATATATATATATATATATATATATATATATATATATATATATATATATATATATATATATATATATATATATATATATATATATATATATATATATATATATATATATATATATATATATATATGTATATATACTTGTGAAAAATTTTTCAAAAATCTTCACTTAGTATATATATTCCAAATGTATATATATTTAGTAAAATTAAACATTTTCTTCTTCACACTTTCATTTAAATATATTTTCATTCTTATTAGTTTGAAATTTATATAGGTTATAACAACATAATAATATTAATGTTGATTAAACATACATATACTACTTATATAGCTGGTAGAACTAAAGTAAAACATAAACCTACTAAAATAGCAATAAAACATGCTATTGCTGTGGCCCAATCTCCATAAATAGCCTTTCCCACAAGTACCGAGTAAAAAATAAAGTTGCCAAGCCCAAGTTTAATACCGCCTGAAAAAATTTTACAGTTAAATATTACTGTTTTTTCCTATTTTAAATACTTACTTCTTGTGCTTTTGTTATATTACTTCCAATTTAACGGGAACTGTTGTCCTGAGTTGTCACGGTACTATAATTGGTTGAACGACTGGCATTATCTGAATTTCTGGCCTGAATTTCAATTTGACGCCGGGCTACACGATCATCTAAATTTGAAAATGAAGAAAATTAAACTAAACAGAAGTAAATAAAAACAAAAAATATAACTGAAATAAAAGATAGAATATAAAACTTCCGTATACCAAACAAAACCTACAAACGACAAACAACAGAAGCTGGCCAAGAGTTTTACAAAATCATTTGTTCGTATATAACATACTTGTTAGTAGTTTGAATATATATTTTTTTACTTTACTGTAATATAATTTTTATTTTTTTGTTATTATTAACGACAGTTAATTATGCTCTCACTGTCGTTTCTTTTTTTATATTTTGTTGCCAAGCGAATTAATAATAAACCACATAAAAATTATATTGAATTCTTTGTTCTTTTTAACTTCTCACTCTCTTGTCAATTAAACTAACAGTAAAACCAAAATGTAATATGTAATTTACTCTTTTTAGTTTGTATTATTTTTCAATTACCCAATCATAAATTTTCAAAAAATTAATATTTTCAGTGATACAAGAGATATTGATAGTAAGGTACGAAAAGAAAAAAAGAGAAAAATTCAAACAACAAATATGAATTAAAATTTGCAGAACTGAATTTATTGTATAAAAAATTTCAAATTACAAATAAAAATTTGAAGAACTGAGTTTAATGTGTCTAAAAAAGAATTAAAATTTGAAGAGTCGAGTTGAATATATTTAAAAAATTTTCTTTTTAAGAATAAATAAAATTTAAATACAAAAACAAATTATCAAGCTGAAGTATTTAATGGGAGAAACACCCACGCAAAAATTAATTATATATATATATATATATATATATATATATATATATATATATATATATATATATATATATATATATATATATATATATAAAAATAAATACCATTTCCGTGCATTTTAAATGTCATACCTTCAGCAGTAGGAGGTGCACTTGTACCTGTACGGGAAACTGAAGTTGACGAAGTAGAGGTATGCGGAGAATTGGTTGAATTTGAATCTGAAGAATTGCTTCTTTGGGCTGAGGCGTGAGTACCCAAGGTATATAGAACGGTTGCCAATAAAAATTAAAAAAGGAAATTATTCAGTTTATTTAAGCAACATGAATAAACTAAAGCTGGGAATATCTGTTAATTTCTGGTGTTAATACCGATACTAAATCTAAAAAAGAAATAAAATATGCATTTAAGTTAGCAAAACAAATAATTATAATAATAAATAAGTACCCAATATAGAGATTGCTGCTAAAACAACCCAGGCATTCAAAAATTCCACAATATTAATAATGTGGTAGGATAATCCATAGCCAAAGCATGAAGAGAGCATAGATGTATCACTTCTGGGAACATTGTACCCGGAAGATGATATATAACTTTTACGTACATCGGTTGATGACAAGTAGTTGGGTTTGTTGTAACTGCGGGAATCCAATGAACTGTAACGTGTATTGGAACAAAGAGTTGTAGTTAAGGGTGCTTGGGTAGTAACGTTTTTATCCACAGCTGGTACATAGCTAAATTTAGGATTGCTTTAGGTTTTCGTAACTCCTCCTTTTCTACAATTTCATCAATCAAATGAACAGCATATGTAAATCTTATTAACTGGAGTAGTTTCCTGCACGTAAGAAGTTGTAACGACGCCCGATTTAGTTAATTGCTGGGGCTTAGAAGAGGGTTCATTTGCCGGTAATTTGGGATAGTTTAGGTGGCTTTTATGAAGACATCGTTTTAGTTCTAGTTGTAGTAGTTGTAGTTCTAGTTCTTTCTGGTATAACTATGGTACGGCGTGAAGGCCGATTAATGCTCGTAGCTTTGGTTACGGTATTACTATTAAGTTATTTTGGGCGATGACGCCGCCTTCGATGGTTTGGAAACATGCATTGTCTCCCGACAGCTAGTTTTTGTAGGTGTTGCAGTTGCTGGTTTACCCGACATTACCGCCTCTAAACGCGGTAAGAATTTTTCGACTCGAATCGGTAACAGGTAAATTGGGCCTACCAAATTCAATGCACTTTTGTCTCAGTTCCTGTTGCTGAGGGCTTATAATTCCGCCATTGTTAATTTTTCTAAGCTTCTTTTAATATAAAATGCTGCAGAAGCTTTAAAAACAAAATTGTGTTAGCGTGGTTTGCCGCCATCATGAATAAAGTTTATTGTGATGCCATATTAAAATTAAGTGGTAACTCATTTCGGAACAGTGGAACTTGAAACATACACTGTGAATATATTTATTAAAAGTGCAATTTTATTCCAATTTATTTATTTAACTTGTTTACGCATGCAAATATATTTATTAAGAATATTCTAGATGAAAAAGATTCTTTTTTAACATTATATTAAAGAAACTTTGTTGTTATAGTTAAATTAATTTTTCTCCATGAATTTTGGTTGCAAATAGTCGTATCATACCTTTTTTCAATACTTTTTTTAAAAAAATGTATTTAGTACTGAAGTCCTATAAAATGCAACTCTACATGCGGTATGTTACAAAAAGTATGTTTTCTTCACATCGATGAAGATTTTAGTATTTCAACCATAGCGACAACAACACCTTTTTCAAAATTACTTCGGGAATTTATTGATATAACAATAACAACCTTAACCCGCAAACGTTCTATCGATGCAAATGTGATTCACCACATCGAAACCACAGGTAAACCTGTTGCTGATCGTCCTCGTAGACTATCTGGTGATAAGCTTGTAGCTGCTAAAGCTGAAATCGATTTTTTGTTGGACCAAGGCATCTGCCGACTTTCGAAGAGTCCTTGGGGCAGTCCAATTCACATGGTTGCAAAAAAAACGGGTGGATGGAGAGCATGTGGGGATTATCGAAAATTGAATTCTCAAACTGTTCCGGACCGATACCCTATAGCCAACATTAACGATTTTTCAGAAAAATTACATGGTAAGTCAATTTTTACTACTCTTAATCTCGTAAGAGCTTATTACCAGATACCAATGGCTGATGAAGATATCCAAAAAACAGCAGTGTGTACACCTTTTGGTCTTGTGGAATTTTTATACATGTCTTTTGGGTTACGAAACGCTACACAGACCTTCCAAAGATTTATGGATTCCGTTTTAAGGGGTCTTGATTTTGTTTACTGCTACATCGATGATATTATGTGTTGAGGAACACGAAGTACACTTACGTCAAGTTTTTGATCGTCTTCGTCATTATGGTTTAACAATCAATGTAAGCAAATGTAATTTTGGCAAAGCCGAAGTGCAGTTTCTTGGTTATATTATCAATAGTAGTGGTTGCCGACCTCCAACAGATCGTATTACTGCTATCGCGAACTATACCAAGCCTGAAACAATTTGCGAACTTCGAGGATTCCTCGGTGTTCTCAATTATTACCGCCAATGTATTCCCCATGCTGCACAACTTCAGGCCCCGCTGAAAGAATTTCTAAGCAACTCAAAAAAGAGCGACAAAAGAAAAATTCCATGGACTCCTGAAGCCGATGATGCATTTTTGGCCTGTAAACGTAGCCTTAGTGAAGCCACAATGGTTAGCTCACCCAACCACAAATTCAGATTTGGCTCTTGTTACGGACGCTTCTGATACAGCCATTGGAGCTATTCTCGAACAAAAATTTGGTTATACGTGGAGACCACTCGGTTTCTTTTCCAGAAAATTATCGAAGGCTGAAAAAAATTATAGCACATATGACAGGGAATTACTCGCGATTTACGATGCAGTGAAATATTTTCGTCATATGCTAGAGGCACGTCATTTTATAATTAGAACGGACCATAAACCCCACGTTTATGCTTGTTTTCAAAAGCCAGAAAAAGCATCGCCTCGTCAGTTGAGACACCTCGATTTCATTTCGCAGTTCACTACTGAAATACTTTTATTTATCAGGAACTGAAAACACAGTGGCAGATGCACTGTCTTGTATCAATTCAATTTCTATGCCAACAACAATTTCTATGGCCGAACTTCAGTCAGCTCAGGAACTGGATGAAGAGTTGAAAACCCTTTTGGAGGGCAATAACTCTTTAAAACTTCAAGCAGTACATTTCGATTCTACGTTGGTATATTGCGACGTATCTACAGGTTATGTTCGTCCGTACGTTCCAGAATCACTACGTGAACAAATTTTCAATTCAATACACAACCTTTCTCATCCAAATACGTGTGGCCAGGAATGAAAAAGCAAATCACCAATTGGTCACGCAACTGTTTATCATGCCAAAGAGCGAGAGCGAGAGATTACTAGACACAATCGTTTTACTCCGAACAAAATTGATATTCCAGACAACCGTTTCGATCATGTACATTTGGACATCGTCGTCATGCCTCTGATTCAGGGTTTTAGGTACTGCCTCACAATGATCGACCGTTTCTCACGTTGGCCAGAAGCCGTTCCACTAAAGGTCATGACAGCTCAAACGGTTGCAACAGCATTTTGGTCCCATTGGATTTCTCGATTTGGTTGTCCAAAGACTATTACAACAGATCAAGGCACCCAATTTGAATCTGCTCTTTTCAAAACCCTTGTAAAATTAACCGATTCTAAACGTACGCGAACAACAGCATATCACCCTCAATCAAACGGTATGATCGAGAGATGTCATAGGACATTCAAGGCCGCATTGATGTGTCATCATAATGTGTCATGGGTCGATATACTACCAACAGTTTTGCTTGGTTTAAGAACCGCCTTTAAGCAGGATCTAAAAGCATCTCCTTCTGATCTACTTTACGGTGGGCAATTACGTTTACCTAATGAATTTTTTGCCGAATCTGACAGACCTGCTGACTCGATCGAATTTTTAGAGAAACTTCGAGAATATTTCAATATACTTCGGCCTACACCAGCAGCTCATCACAACAAAATCAAAATGTTTATTTTAAAGAATCTTGATGACTGCACCCATGTCTTCCTACGTACAGATGCAGTCAGAGAGCCTCTTGAACCGCCCTATACTGGGCCTTATGAAATAGTACAAAGACATTCCGATAGATTGTACACCATACGGATCAAAGAGAAAGATGTAAATATTTCTGCAGATCGACTTAAGCCAGCTTTCATTATAAATGATACTCAACCTGATATTAATCAACCACAAGGTACAAAGTTAACCTTGCCTAACAAATCCCAACATAAAACTCAAAGTCGACCATCATCTCCAGTACATGGAACACCGCTTAGAAGAATATCCTTCCAACCACATCCTGACTTTGTCACTGGAGAGGGAGTGGATGTGGCAGCACCGAAAAGGCAAGAGAAAACAAATATTATTACCTCGTGAAGTGTTCGCTGCTACAGCTGTGGGATTAAAGTCATAAGCAAAAATAATTATGAAATCGTTTTGTTAAAGAATAAATAGTTATTAAATAGTGATTAAAGTAGAAGCAATGTCTTTTATTACACAATATCTATATATATATATATATATATATATATATATATATATATATATATATATATATATATATAAGTATATATATATATATATTGTTACGTTTTTACCTTTTTAAAAACGCTTTCCCGTGGGTTCTTAGATTGCAATGAAATTAAACGCACGATTCTTTGATTTTTAGTACTTAACAGCTACTACTTAATTTAATTTAATACTACTGTACTATGCTCAAAAGCAATAGTTACCACTTAATACGCTTTACACGATCACGGTAAAGTCTAACAACTCACTAATCACAGACTCAACACTGTCTGTCTACTCAACTCTGACTCTCACTGAGTTTAACTTTAACTCTAACTCTTTACTGACTGACTGCTGACGTTGATGCGCGCAGCTTTTATACTCTTAATGATCATTTCTCGAATAATCATCGTGTTTGTTTGTTAAAGTTGTTTACATTATCGTACACTCAAATTAAACGTAAACACAAGTCATACACACATACACACATACACGTACCCAATACTCAAATGCCGACAGACAACAACAGCAATAATCATGATCTTGCTAGTAAACAAGTAACTATGTATGCATGTATGTATAGCTGTTATGTGTTCATTTAAAATGAGTAAACAAAAAGCAAATAAGAATAACAACAACAATGTAGTGAATAAGAAATAATAAACAATTCCGTACATAACAATTCAGCAAATAATAAACAACTAAGTAATAAGAATCAATAATTCAATAATTAAGAATAACAACAATGCGGTATATTCTAGAGCAATTACAATAGGACTATTCACTCCAAATTCGTAACACTGCCGCCCGCTTAAGCCTGTTCGTCCCGAACAGGCACAGAACCACCGCTTCCGTATTTCGCGAGTCGCTCCAAATGTACCACCTTAATTGTAGAGCGGGGCTATTGTGCTTCTGTATCCTACACACAACATCGTTCAATCTCTTTATCAGGTTGTATGGTCCATCCCATTGTGTTTGTAGTTTGGGAGACAGCCCTTTCTTCCTTTGTGGATTAAACAGTAGGACCATTTGTCCCTCGCGGAATCCTATCAGAATCCGCAACTCCATCGCACCTGGCTTTCATTTTCTTTCTCTTCCTCGGAATCAGCTGTCTTGCTCTTTTTCGCCTTCTTTTCGCCAGCCTTTCCTCCATTCTCGCTGCTAGCGTTTGCTGTACTTCCGCCATTGGTTTCAAAATCTTTGACAGCATCCTCATAATCTTCCTTGGCTTTTGCGGCTTCAGCTCCATTCTGTGGATCTGCCCTTTATGCTCTCCACCACACTTACGCTGCAGAGCCGCGATTCTTGCCAACACCGTTCGCTGTACTGCCACCATTGGCCTCAAATTCTTTAACTGCATTCTCGTAATCTTCCTCGGCTTTTGCGGCTTTAGCTCCATTCTGTGGATCTGCCCTTTATGCTCTCCACCACCCTTACGCTGCAGAGCCGCGATTCTTGCCGACAACGTTTGCTGTACTGCCACCATTGGCTTCAAATTCTTTGACTGCATTCTCGTAATCTTCCTCGGCTTTTGCGGCTTTAGCTCCATTCTGTGGATCTGCCCCTTATGCTCTCCACCATACTTGCCTTGCATAGCCGCGATTCTTGCCACGACCGTTCGCTGTACTGCCGCCATTGGCTTCAAATTCTTTGACGGAATCCTCATATTCTTCCTGGGCTTCTGCGGCTTTATCTCCATTCTGTGGATCTGCCCCTTATGCTCTCCACCATACCTGCCTTGCAGAGCCGCGATTCTTGCCACCACCGTTCGCTGTACTGTCGCCTTTGGCTTCCAATTCTTTGACGACATCCTCATGGCCTTCCTTGCCTTTTGCGGCTTTAGCTCCATTCTGTGGATCTGCCCCTTATGCTCTCCACCAGACTTACGTTGCATAGCCGCCATAATGTCCTCATCCTGGTTCCTTGCTGTAGCGGCCACAGTTTCCAGGACTTGTGCATCAGAGCCTTTTAATGCCTGGATTAACTCAGTGCATTTCTCCTCCTGCGATTGTAGCTTCTGATCTACACCATTCTCCAGCATATCAAGCTCCTCATGAACATCTTCTTCTGGCACATTGACGCTAGAAACTTGTCTCACCATGTCAGTCGATTTATCTTTAGTGATGTTAATCCTCACATTCACGGACTCATAGATATCCTCCAGCCTTTTATTTGTTGCTTCCAGCATCTTAGAGTTTTCTTCGATTTTCTGCATCATCATTTCATTATTGTCCTTAACGCTTTGTTTGACCTCATTGATAGACTGCATCATCATTTCATTATTGGCTTTAGAAATTTCTTCCATTTTCTGCATAAACACTGCAAACATAGAGTTTATGTCGATGTTGCTTGTAGCTGAACGTGTACCCATCTCCAGTTCTTCTTTTTCTTCGAACTCATGGGTATTGATATCCAGGTTAAGCCGAATAAACTCCTCCAGTAGCCTTTTCTGCAGCTCTGCTTTGTTACCAACTGTGGGCAAGTCCAGTTTGGCCAACTCTCGTTTTAGCTGTTCTACTTTAAGCTCGTCGAACTTCATTTTGCAATCCCACTTCTGACACCAATTGTTACGTTTTTACCTTTTTAAAAACGCTTTCCCGTGGGTTCTTAGATTGCAATGAAATTAAACGCACGATTCTTTGATTTTTAGTACTTAACAGCTACTACTTTATTTAATTTAATACTACTGTACTATGCTCAAAAGCAATAGTTACCACTTAATACGCTTTACACGATCACGGTAAAGTCTAACAACTCACTAATCACAGACTCAACACTGTCTGTCTACTCAACTCTGACTCTCACTGAGTTTAACTTTAACTCTAACTCTTTACTCTTTGACTGACTGCTGACGTTGATGCGCGCAACTTTTATACTCTTAATGATCATTTCTCGAATAATCATCGTGTTTGTTTGTTAAAGTTGTTTACATTATCGTACACTCAAATTAAACGTAAACACAAGTCATACACACATACACACATACACGTACCCAATACTCAAATGCCGACAGACAACAACAGCAATAATCATGATCTTGCTAGTAAACAAGTAACTATGTATGCATGTATGTATAGCTGTTATGTGTTCATTTAAAATGAGTAAACAAAAAGCAAATAAGAATAACAACAACAATGTAGTGAATAAGAAATAATAAACAATTCCGTACATAACAATTCAGCAAATAATAAACAACTAAGTAATAAGAATCAATAATTCAATAATTAAGAATAACAACAATGCGGTATATTCTAGAGCAATTACAATAGGACTATTCACTCCAAATTCGTAACAATATATATATATATATATATATATATATATATATATATATATATATATATATATATATATTCGTAAATATGAATACAGAAATACTTCTGATTCTGACATTGTTTATTTACCACAATGTAATGTTCCAGAAAACTAACGCATTTGTCGGCAAATAATTTAATACACATAGTTTACCAAAATGTCCGTGGTCTTAATACAAAAATAACCTCTCTTTAAGTTTACTTTAGACGATATGTTGAATCAGCATATATATGCTAACAACTGAGTAGGTGAGATGCAAAACTCGTTCGTTACAAAAATTAAAAAAATCGAGATAACCATTGATTCTAGTTGTTCTTCTGGAGTTTTATGACAGGCAATATATAGATTGTACAATGTATGCTCTTTTTTATATTTTGACATCTGTTAAGATAGCAGTTAGCAGCAAAAGTGGTTGGTTCCATACATCAGACGTTTCGTAGCAGAACTCGCTGGTCCAATATTTCTATTCTAAGCCCTCTTTATAGTAATAGTGACGAATTTCTAAAATGAATATGACAAATTACAACAACTCTTTTTAACTTGCATTTTTATATGCATGTACCAACAATATACTTATGTACATATGTATACCGTTTAGCGCGACACGTATTAAAATTTTATTTAAAAAAATGTAGCTTTGTGAAGCTACATTTTTTTTAAATTTCTGGGATATTTTTACTGAATTCTGTACAGTACGAAAAGCTGAAAGCGGTGTTTTTATATATGATTGGAAAACTGCTGTATCTTCTGTGGTAAAAGCACCAGGTCAACTTCATTTTAAATTTAAAAGTGCAAAGCGAATGATAATGGAAAAAATTGGGAAAGGAATGCTTACTCTACAGGGGGAGATTAATTATAAAAACAACTTTTGCACCTCAAAACCTTTTTTGAAACGAGGAAAGACAATTAATAGAATTATTCCAGATCTGCTTCCCATCATTGTGGATATTAAAATTGAAAAGAAAAAAGATGTGGCAACCCTTTTATCAAAACATTTTGGAGAAAATTGGAGAACCAATGAGGAACTGCAATTTTATGCTATGGTCTTGGACAATAATAATAATAATACACATCTTGAAAATAATGAAGAATATTGTGAAGATGACGTTTTCAACTTTTCAATTTAAAAAATTCGTATTTTTTTTTTCTAAAACTTTTACAAATTAATTTAAATTACCAATTTAGTACTGAAATTTAATAAAGTAAAATAATTTTCAAAACATAATAAATCATAATTATAGAATTTTCTGGTGGGCTATAGTCGCTGCCATAGTGCGATGTCATATGGTTTGTAGCAAAACTCGTTTGTTTCGAAAGTTCGTAGCAAAACTCGTTCGTTCAAAACTTTAATCTATTATTTTTCTATGTTTCAGTACGTTTTAATTTTTCAACTCTTGAGTTTTAATCAAGAATGCGGTAACATCTAAGAACTTAAAGTATTCCACTAATTTGGTCCATTTAATCAGCCGCTACGTGTTTTTTGCTTTTTTCCAAAATTCTGTTAACGTGTAACGAGCGAGTTTTGCATCTCACCTACTCAACTGTATGATTAAAAATAGTAGCAAATTCCTGTCATCATACATATGTATATCATATGCTAGGTGTTTACACTATATGCTGAAACTACCAAATTTTTTAATTTAACATGTTTCAACAAATGAAATGGCAACATATAAGTTAGCATACAATTTTTGCGTTTATACGATACATATGTTGATATTTATATGGTGGTATCCGCAAGCATAAGCTGAAATGCTATCGGACGCGTCCACAGGTTGCGGATAGTGGAAATCCCAGTAGATATACTGGGTAGCTGCGAATTAAATCAGCAGTCGTGGACAATTTCAGCGGTTTCGAGGGGAGATCTCGGAGGCACAGCCTACCAAATACCGAGTTGCCAGTGATCCTTGAAATGACATGGCGAGTATGTGGCGCCATTAACTAACCACTATTGATGCAGTGCCTGGCTGCATATACCGGCAGCCCCGGTATCAGGCTCGGATGCGATTGGCTAATCACCAGCCCATCTTAAACTTACATGATTACTGAAACCATAATAAATCAAAACCAAACTGATCCTCAATTGATGACGAACTTTATGGCCCTTTGTTCCACCATGGAACTACAGGAATTAATATATATATATATATATATATATATATATATATATATATATATGCTGAGTCGTATAAACATTTGCTTGTGGAATAAGAGAGTTTGAGAGAGTTGAGAGAGTTTATACAACGCCTTATTAAAGAAAAATTTATTTTTTTTAATTAAAAGAAAAAATGTCTTCAGAGGAAATATCGCTTGCTATTGCTTGCGCAGTGCTAGTTTTTGATAGTGATGAAAGTGATATAAAAGAAAAAGACGCAGAGTTTGGAAAACAAAATGGGTACAACGGCGGGAGGAAGAAGGTTTTTGTGCAAAATTATACAAGGAGTTGGAAGAGAAAGCAGAATCCCTGTACAAAAATTTTCTGCGTATGGATATCCATCAATTTAATAACTTCCTTTCTTTGGTGTCACCAATAATTTCTAAACAAGACACAGTGATGCGCAAAAGCATTACAGCAAAGGATCGACTTATTTTGACCCTACGTTTCTTAAGCAGTGGTGATTCATTTTCTTCATTGAAGTTTCTTTTTCGTATTACAAAGCCAACTATTAGTTCAATTGTTCCACATGTATTAGATGCAATTTATATAGTGCTTGTAGAAAAATATATGAAGGTAATAACTTTCAAGTATTAATTTGAGAGCTATCAATAGCTTGAATTTCAACCAAATTTCATTTCATTTGAGTGTGTGCGTGCTTGCCTGCACATTTTCAAGAAGAAATGTATTTACATTAAAAAAATTATCGGCGGCTGGACTACGCCATTCGGCAAATTCGCTTGCAAATTTGGCATATGCTGAAAAGCTTAAATCGGATTTTCAACAAATAGCATATCAGCAAGCATACACAAAAAATTTGGCAAACACTAAGTCCATATTTACACATTGCAATAAACGCCGCATCTTTTGCATGCAACTTTTGTTTGTATTTTAAGTGTTGTCAACTTTTGTACTGAATAAAAAAATGGATTATATAAATACTAACAGCCATATTCATAATATATTCTTATTTTTAGTTTATCGAGTACTATTGCTATAGAACAATTTTTGTTTAATAAACCACTTTTAAAAAGTTGTATTCATAAACAAAAAATAACAGGTTAATAGTTATTGCAGACGTGTAGTGATTTTATATTTACGTACGGCAACTCTATTTTTATTTTGTTGTCATTTCTTTGTTAGTGATGCTCTTTACAACTTTTCGGTTAACTCGATAATCAAGTAAATAAATATTTTTAACAAATTTAAAAGTGCAGACGTATGGTAAGAAAATAAAAAAAGTTTTGCATTTGTTTATTAATATTTTTTTTAGCAATAAATATAAATAAATAATTCACAAATAGTTTCTAATTACCTACTTTTAGTATTATATGGTGAGAAAAGTATTCGAATAACGAGTTTGTTTACATTTGACATACATCACTAATATGTTTTGTTAGCTTTATGTTATTTCTGCACTAGTTTTCTACCACAAACACCTTTAAAACAAATTATTGTACAAAATTAAAATGGATGGAGCCACAAAAGAAATTGCAACCGAAAACAATATGGAAAACAACGTATGTAAATATGTATGTGTAAGGTGTATCCATACTTTTCAAAAGTAAACTTTCCGCTTTGGACAAATTCGTGGAAAGAATTTCTTCAAGCGTCATTTCATTGTTTTATATGGAATTCAAATTTGTTTAAGTGAATATACATATGTAAATGTAATTATTCATATTTCCAGAATACAAAAAAGGCAAAATGTGACTTCAAAAGGCAGCGATCTACTGGAGTGATGCCGACAAGGTACGAACTTCAAATACATATATGTACATACATACATACATATGTAAGTGTAATTTCGTTTGTCAATCCTATTATTTCTTTAGGAACTATTAAAGGAGCTAATCAAAAACAGGGTAAAAGAAGTCGAGAATAAAAACACTGACACCTATACGAATCAAACAAAGAAGAAAGCTTGGATCGATCTTGAGAAGGAGTAAGTAAAATGTATTTGTTTGCAGTATTTTTTGTTTGAAAATTTTCATTTTGTGTTTTGTTTGTTTGTAGCTTCAACAGTTTATGCTCCTGTAAAACGAGAACAATTAGCCAACTAAAGTCGCAATGGACTACAATAAAAATGAACGCAAAAAATGAAGTGTCGGAATTTCGGGCTAAATGCAAACAAACTGGTGGAGGACAAGCACCACCAGCAGTATCATTATCAGGTAATAATATAAGTGTTTGGCTCCCCAACTAGCTTGTTGTTGACTCAAATCATTACGACTGTGACGCTGTTCTTGACAAAGTATGTTAGTTTTGATTTTGTAAGATAATTTTAGAAAATGAGTTTTCTGCTTTTCCTAGGACGCGGTAACTATTTCCGAAGAATGTGTTTTAGTCCAAGCCGATGAGAAAGAACTTGAGGCAGATGCTAAGATCGAAAAAGTAACGCCACATAAAAAAAGGTATGTATAAAATCAAACATGTTTTAAATCCTAATAACGTTCTCTATTTTGTTGTAAAGATCGCTCAGCATAAAAGCAGTGCTACTGAAGAAAGCATTGCAAAAATTGCTAAAATTGACATCGATTGCCGTCAATAACTACACCTTTTGCAGATAGAAGCAGAAAAGAAGAGGATAAGAAATTTAGACTTGGAGTTCGAAATACTCCAAGCTAAATTAGTTTTTTATAAAAGAAAATCATTTGGTACGTAAGTCTTCATTTACAAACAACCGTGTGTCTCATGAACTACATATGTATCTACATGCAAATAGAACTTTTAAATAATATTAACTTAATTGAGCTACTATGTATTGTAATATGTATGTAAACTAAAACTTATAATTTACTTACGTGCCATACATATGTAGTTCGTGAGGCATGAACATTATTTGAGAAAATATTGTAAAGATTATTTATTTTTACTTGCAGATGATATTGAAATTTAAATAAAAAAGCTAAAGACAGCTAAAATGTCTTTAGTGTTTTCTGTGCCTTGTTCAATTAATATCAATCACAACAATAATATATATTGAACTTAAGCCTGATAAAACTATACATATGTGCAGTATTGAATTTACTTTTTTATTTTCTTTTTAATTTTTTAAGTTCAGACACATTTAGGATCTAATATATAAACATGTACATACATACATATGTACATGCGTATGTACATGCTTGATAAATTAGATCCTAATTGCAATTGTTAAAGGCTTTTTTTTTAAATTTTATGTGCTTATGCATACTTTCTACACAGAAAATGCGCATCTAAGCTGTATAAATATGTATGTATGTACATATATAACCATTAGTACAAAAATTGAAGTTGTTTTAAGTTTTCTTTGCCTGTATATTTCTTTGTATGTATATTTATACAAGCATATATAACTAACAGTACAAAATAAACCAATGTTATTACATAAATGTTTGTGTTAAGGTGAATTTACCTATTTGTACTGAACGTTCCGAACGCTTTTTTTTAATATGTAGTTTGACGTCTCTATTTTTTTGAGAGTGAGAGAAAGAGAGTAAATTTAATGCGGAACAACAACAAAAATTTCGTTCAGAACGAATGGATGAATTCACCTTTACGGATAAAATTTTATATTTACCTACCTTTTTTTATAATTCTATTTATTGTATTTGAATGTAAGTACTTCTTTTTGTTACGACTCTACTTATTTTAGGGTTACCTGACTTGTTTTTCTTTGTAAACTGACAGCTAATTCACCCCTATGACAACCTGAACTGAATTTGAATTTAACGTAGGCATTTTTAATGGTGAATTCGCATAGATAAGACGCAATTCTTTTATTTGAACGATTGGAAGGGAATAAAATTGTATAATAAAACCACTCAATCTCTGACAATTCAAAATATCCGGTGTTTTATTATAATTTTATTCTGCCGCCTTAAACTATTGTTGCCGCAATTACAATTTTTATTATAATTTTATTCTGCCGCCTTAAACTATTGCTGCCGCAATTACAATTTTTATTATACAATTTTGTATGCCGCCAAAGGAAGTTGTTAAACACCCTTATTTAAAGTTACTTGATGCCTAGCCGTAGCAATAGACTGATGAAGATGTCCACACAAGAAATCGCACTCAAAACACCTGAAGCCGAAGATGACTTGTCACAAAGCGAGAGTGAACATGAGAAAACAGTATTGCAACACGATGCCGTTGCAGAGTTAAAAGAAGAAATAAAAACGTTAAAAAACTCCCTGGATGTTTTGTTTAAAAATTGTGCCACATCGCAGAGTCCTGCATTACGCCCGTCACAAAATAGTGCAGATGACTTGCCGCCGTTAACCACAGTACCGCCAACCATAACACCACCAACTGCATCATTGCATTTTACAGCGCCTCTGACCACACTGCCAACAACATCGACCATGCCCTCCCCTGCAGACAGACAGATGAGTATGCCAAGTAGTTATTTTAGTTCAAACTATATGCCATATAATTATATACCACAAACCACGAGTGTGCCATCGTATTGTCAGCCTCAACACACGCAGCCCTACTTTGGGGCATTTTTACCGTCCTCAGACACATATACACTGCCACGATTTTCCAATTTTTTACCGTCCCAACCAGCGCAGAGGTGTACAACAACATTTCAACCACCACCGACACCAATTAATAGCGTAAGAGCTATGAACGAACAGCAACCTTTTCGCAAATTGTACGATCTACCGGAGTTCAGCAGAATGCCCGAACATTGGCCAATGTTTGCAGTTTCATATAGAGAGACAACTCAATACTATAATTATACAAAATTAGAAAATTTGTTTCGTTTGCGAAAGGCCTTGAAGGGAAATGCTAAAGCCAAGGTAGAAGCTTACCTTATACACCCGGAGAGTATTGAACAAGTGATGAGTACTCTCGAGTTTCATTACGGCCGCCCGCATATAATGATACGTAGCCAGATCGCAAAAGTTAAAGCCTTTCCAGCTATCTCCGGAAGAAAAATTTTTTGAAATCGTAAATTTTGCCACTATGGTCTCAAACCTCACCGTGTTTCTGGAAAATGCAGGAGCTACAACACATTTGTCCAACCCGACTTTGGTTGATGAGCTAGTAAATAAGTTACCATTTACAAAACGTGAAGAATGGATAAAATATGCATTATCTAACCTCGGCCAATATCCAACAGTACGTCAATTTAGTGAGTGGTTGCAAAACGTTGCTATGTACATATCACTGGCAACCGAAAGAGATAGTAACAATGAAGAAACTGCAAAAGATAAAGTGGGCAAATATAAACCAACGTTTTCTATAACAATTGCCGATCGTAAACAAACAAAATGTTTTAAGTGCCACAACAATCATTTTCTTGCCCAATGTACACAATTTAGAAACAGTTCAACTGACCAAAGATGGAAATTGGTGAAGGATAAAAGATTATGTTTTTCTTGTCTGACTGCTGGTTATAATTCTTTCCAATGTAGTAATCGCCGGCCGTGTGGAATTTTTAATTGCACGAAATTCCATAATCGTCTGCTTCATGAAAATAATAAACGTAAACAAACTGTTGTCAGTGATGGCACACATGTAAATAATAATAGTGACGGTACACATGTTAATAAAAATAGTGATGGTACAACAAATTTTCCTACACGGAATGAAAGCGACAGTGCTTCAGTAACAACAATAGTGGAAAACTGCATCAGTAAAAAAACATTGTTTAAATATTTGCCAGTATGCTTGAAAGGACCCAAAGGCAGCATTGACACGTTATGGCATTTGTTGATGATGGCTCTAAAGTATCATTATTCTCTAAGTAAGTCGCCAATAAAATAGGTTTAAAAGGGCCAAAGAATAATTTGTCGCTGGGTTGGATAGGTGGCAAAAAATCGAATGAAATGTCAATGAAAAAAAAATTTTTTTTTTTTTCACTAATTTTATTTATTGTATCTTCATTAATCTGAACTAACAATAAGTATTCAAATCTTAAATATAGATATAATAATTAGGCCCAACCAGTGTCGGACATAAACTTAGTGATAGTAATTAAAAATACATAAATGTAGAGTTAAGCACAAAAAATATTTTCAAAAAGTTTCATCTGCAGTGTGGCGTATTAAAGCCGTAGTATCCCTCTTTTTTAAGCGGATGTGTCCAGTAAAGTTCAAGATATTACGAGCAAGGGGATTAGGATGGAACTCGAGTTTTGTTAAATATTTGCCTGCATATTTTGCAATTTCAGCTGTCACAAGTGGCATATTTAAATCACGATGTAAAATTGAATTTTTGATGTACCATGGAGCCGATGTTATTAACCTTAAAATTTTGTTTTGCATACGTTGGATTCTCTCTACATTGGAAGCTGAAGCAGTGCCCCATGGCTGAATTCCGTAACACCATATGGGTTTCAAAAGCGACTTGTATATTAAAAGTTTACAATCTAGACTGAGGGTAGAATTTCTACCAATCAGCCAATGTATCTGGGTTAATTTAAGTTTCATTTGTGTCAGTTTAGAATCAATGTGGTGTTTCCATGTAAGCCGTCGGTCAAGGTGTATACCAAGGTATTTCACCTGTGAATGTTGCGGAACAACTTGATTGTTGATTCGAATGGGGGAACAAGTGTCTCTTCGTAGAGTAAATATGACATGAACACACTTTTGTTCATTTACTTTTATTCTCCATAAGTTCAACCACAGCTCCAACAGGTTAATATGTTCCTGAAGATATCGGGATGCCTCGTGAGGGTTTTCATGCATGCTAAGGCAGGCTGTATCATCGGCAAATGTAGAAGTTAGGATATTACTGCTTAAAGGCATATCACAGGTATAATCAAATACAAAACTGGCCCCAGTATACTCCCCTGTGGCACACCGGATGAGATAGTTTCGGCCACACTCATGAAGTCTCCTTCCACAACAGTGAACTTCCGGGCAAGAATGTAACTTTCTAAAAGATTTACTATGTTTATTGGCAGATATGTCTTCAATTTTAAAATAAGGCCTTCGTGCCACACTTTATCAAATGCCTGAGAAACATCAATAAAGAGGGAAGAGCAATACTTCTTTTCTTCAAATGTTCTTCTTATAAAATGTACCAATCTATGACATTGTTCAATGGTGCTATGCTGACTTCTAAAACCAAATTGATGGTCCGGTATGCAACCAATATCATTTAGAATTGGGGACAATTTTGTCATGAGCAGCTTTTCGAAGAGCTTTGAAATTGTTGACAGTAAACTTATTGGCCTATATGACTCAGCCTTGGTAAGATCTTTGCCCGCCTTTGGAATCATTTTGACCATGGCAAGTTTCCAGCTGTGTGGATAATACTCCAGTCGTAAAATGCCATTAAAAATAAACAACAGGATTCTAATAGCAATACGAGGCAACTTCATCAGCATCTTGTTACTAATTCCATCAATACCTGGAGCCTCCTTTGGGTTGGTTTCAGCAATTAGTTTATTTACATCACGCATCTTAAACTTTATGGGTCGAGGGGGTAGAGCAACTACACTCGGCAAATTAACAGCACCAGTACATGTGTTTGGGGTAAATACGTACTTTAAATGCCCAGCAAATATGTTACCTTTTTCAGTATTAGTTCTTGCCCAACCTCCGGTAGAAGTGCGCAGGGGTGGTTTAGACTCAACGGGTGTTTTAAGTTTTTTAGCAGCGCGCCACAAGGAGTAATTAGATGCTGCTGTGACATCAAGACCTTCCAGATAGTTCCTAAGAGAAGCAGATTTTTCAGATGCAAGCAACTCTTGGAGTCGTTTAGTGCATTCTTTAAGTCTGATTTTATGTTGGGGCGATCTGTGCTGTTGCCATTCCCTTCTAGCTCTTCTTTTTTCACATACGAGACGTTCAATGTCCGCAGAATAAATTCTATTAAACCCAGTCTGCGGATGGGAGGTAGGGGCATGTTTAGCAGCCTATTTAATATTCTCGGTAAGATTGGCAATGTTAAGTTCAATATCATCGGGAGTTTTTAGGTTGATGTTCTCCGTACAATGACTACTGAGATATTTTTTGAACCCCAGCCAATTAACATTATTTATCATCTTCGCATATGGGTGAGGTAAGTCACTTCTTAGTGGGCTACAAATTGTAACGATCGTGGGAGAGTGATCAGAGGAGAGATCATGGGAAGCTTCAACATGAATTAAATCCCTAGAGATATTTTTCATGACACCAAAATCTATAACATCCGGAATTTTTTGTATGTCAGTAGGCCAGTAAGTAGGCTCCCCGCTCGAAATGACATCCAAACCCATTTTTGAAATTGTGTTGAACAATGCTCGACCTCTAGGAGTAATAAGACGCGATCCCCAGAACGTATGTTTTGCATTGTAGTCCCCAGCTGCTACGAAACAAGGTCCGAGAGTTTTGTAAAAATCCTCGTATTGATCCTCAGTGAATGAAAATCTGGGAGGGGAGTAAACTGATGATATCACAAGATTTGAACAAAAATTTTCGATGCAAATATTTGTTGCTTGTAGATGGTCTTCACAAGTGTTCTCAAGAATATAGTGTTTGAGTCTTGACTTTATTAGAACTGCTGATCCTCCGCATGCTCTTCCTCTCGGGTCCTTTGTATCATATAACGTGTAGCCACTCATTTTAAAAAAGCTTCTCGGAGTCAAATGAATCTCAGATACCAACATTATATCAATATTTTTTTCCGTGAGGAAGTGCTCAAGTTCATATTTGTGTTGGCGAATGCCGTTTGCGTTCCAGAAACATACTTTTAACGTGTTCATGGCTTATTAACTAATGCTAGAAGCAGTGTGTTCTGCATTCTCAGCATTTCTTGCATCATGCTAGTCATATTTGTCGTAAAATTGTTTATAGTTTGCACCAAATTGTCTATAGTAGCTTCAAGGCGACTGAAATTAAAGCTTGCGTTTGCACTTGTTGTATTAGATGGTGGTGACACTTTTTGAACGGGAATAGAGTTGATCTTCACAGCGTCAGCATACGATACATGTGAAGTGATTGGTTGGGCCATTAGGGGATGAGTAGCTTAGTACGTATTTCCTGCTTGCATTGGGGTTACTTTAGGCTTTTGACTCATAGCCTGTTTAACGAAAGAATATACAGGACATCCCCTGTAGTTAGCAGTGTGATTACCTCCACAATTACTGCACTTCTTTTCCTTCTGGTCCTTCGACTTATTGCAAATAGCAGTGTTGTGTAATTCACCGCACACAACAAAAACAGTAGGTAATTTACAATAAGTTTTGGTATGGCCATATTCTTGACAATTATGGCACTGTACGGGTCCAGAACGCTTGTGTGGTTCTTCAACTGTGATTTTTCGGTATAAGAGATATTTTAGGTTATAAATTGGATGGGTCTCATTTTTCTTCAATTTTATATCATTTGGCTCAAATTCAACACGAAATAAAGGTTGGGGGATCTTCTCCCTGTTTATTATGTTAGAGACATTCTTTACCTTAAATCCCTGGAGGGTGAGAGCATCTTTTATTTCCTCAGGAACAACATAAGAATCTATGCCTTTCAATACGATCTGTAGGCCTTTAGCACTCTTCAGCTGGAATGTGTAGAAACTTGTTTTATTCTTTTCGAATTCGTTAACCATTTTGCGGAAATCTTTTTCTTCGTATATTTGAATCTTTGTTTCATCAATATTACCACGTTTGATTGGGACAATGTGAAATGCCTTTTCACCAATGACCGAAATTAATTTTTTAATAAGGGTGTTAGAATGAAAATAGAAATGGAAATTACAGGTGAGGACAATTGCAGCTTCCACATGCGAAACGTCAGGACAACCGAACATTTAAAATTACCGCCACAAAGTTTAGATTTGAAAGTTTTTAAAGAAAAGTTTCCAGTTTTGAAGAACATTCATATTGATGAGTATTTCGAAGTAACGCCCAAATTGCTGATTGGTTTGCCACACGTGAGATTGGTTCGCCCACACCAAGTCTTAAATTTAGATGACTGCTTCTCTGTTCATAAAACAGCACTTGGAAATATACTATTCGGTTCAAATGAAGATAGCTCAGAACACAGTGTTTTTTTGATCGAAGTTAATATTCTGGATGAGATTAAAGAACAAATGAACGAATATTTTTCACTTGAAGGGTTCGGAATGAAGCCAGTAATTCCTATTACTTCGGAGGAGGATCTAAGGGCTGAAAAAATATTAAGAGACACCACAATTAAAATTGGACAACAATACGAAACCGGGCTCCTGTGGAAGCAAGACAATTATGAAATTAAAGAGACTTATAAGTTGGCCTATAAGCGTTTACAGAACGCAGAGCTCAAAATGAAAAAAGATCCAGAACTGGCAGAATGGTATAGGAACAAAATCGAAGAATATTTACAAAAAGGGTATGCAAGAAAATTATCGGTTGAAGAGGCTGCGGTGGAAACTACCCGAACCTGGTACTTGCCGCATTTCGTGATTACAAACGCTAATAAGGGTAATAAAAAACGTCTGGTATTTGACGCTGCTGCAACCAATGAAGGAGAATCATTCAACTCGCGTTTACTAAAAAGTCCAACCAAGTACCAGCCAAAGCCACTTCTTTCAATTTTGTTCAGATTTCGTCAGCGGCAAATAGCAGTTTGCGGGCATATAAGTGAAATGTTTCACCGTGTGCGTATTGCTGAGAAGGACCAAACCGCACAACGATTTTTATGGAGAACGAATGCATGCGATAGTGTCCCCGATATATATGTGATGCAAGCGATGATATTTGGGTCTGCATGTTCACCGTGTTCTGCGCAGTATGTAAAAAACTTTAATGCTAAATTTTTTGAGGATAGTGATGCCAGAGCCTACAAGGCGATTGTAGATTGCCACTACGTGGATGACTACGTCGATTGTTTTGATACAATTGCTGAAGCTATTGCCGTAACAAAGAATGTAATTCACATTCATAATAATGCCGGGTTCGAGCTGCGTGGTTTTGTCTCAAATTCATTAGAATTTTGTCAGGCAGTTGAAGGCCGAGAATTTGATAGTGAAATGAAATTGAAAGATCTGAGCATAAGTGAATGTACGACTGAAAAGGTTCTGGGCCTCCACTGGGTGCCAAAGGATGATTCATTCCATTTTATTTTGAAGTTTACGAGGGTTCCAGAAACGGTTTTAAACGGTTATCGCAGACCTACAAAGAGTGAAGTTCTCAGCTTGGTTATGTCGATTTTCGACCCATTTGGGTTTTTGGCAAATATCGTTATACGGTCTAAGATTATACTGCAGGAACTTTGGATTTACAATATCGACTGGAGCACACCTATTCCTGATAAAATATATCTTAAGTGGCGCGATTGGTATAAGGAATTACAAAATGCACAACATGTAAAGATTCCCAGGTGCTATGGGAAAATGTATACTAATCAGTCGACTGTTGTTTAATTACATATTTTCGTGGATGCGAGCGAAGTTGCATTTGCTGCAGTTGCTTACTGGAGAGCGCTTTTAGGAGATCGTACTGATATAATATTTGTTGCCGGCAAATCTAAGTGTGCCCCAATAAAGCCCCTTTCGATACCAAGGTTAGAGCTTCAAGCAGCAGTGCTTGGAGTAAGATTGAAGGATGCTATCATTTTAAGCCATGATGTAATGCCAACGAGAACAATATTTTGGTCCGACTCGAGAACGGTGGTAAAGTGGATCCAGTCTGACAGCCGCATTTATAAACAATTTGTTGCACACCGGGTTACGGAAATTTTAGAACACTCAGACCTGAACCAATGGCGATGGGTGCCTGGGTCCCTGAACCCCGCCGATGACGCGACACGGCCTCAGCACTTTTCGGGGAATATCAAAGAATCTCGTGGGTTAAATGGGCCGTCATTTTTAAAGTCCGGAGAGGATAATTGGCCAAAGCAATGTGGAGAAGCCGATAAACATATGTGTGAGTCTGAAGTGCGATCAAAGTTTCTATGCACAGTTACAGCAGAGATGCAGGCAATTATACCATACGAAAAATATTCCAAATATTACAAGTTATTGAGAATAACGTGTTGGACCACTCGAGCCGTTAAAATATTTAAAAATTTAGCTACACAACGGGACAAATCTATTTTAAATCTGAAGCCATATCTTACTGTTCATGAAATTAATGAGGCTGAAATGTATTGGTGCAAAATAGCTCAAAGGGAAAGTTTTGAAAAAGAGTACCGAATTCTGAAATCCGGCCAAGCGGTGTCTAAGAAAAGTAGCATCTATAACTTGAGCCCATATCTGAAAGTCGATGGACTGATTCGAATTTCGGGTCGTATAAGAAAGGCTACATACGTGGGAGAGGGTACTAGGGAACCAATTATTATGCCAAAAGACCATATAATTACTAGGCTTATAGTGAAGCACTTCCACGAAAAATATATTCATCAGAATCAAGAGGCAATACGTGCTGCCATTCGAACAAAATTTTGGATTCCAAGCTTAAGGCAGCTAATAAGAAGTGCCAGAAAAAATTGCCAGGTTTGCAAGAATAAGAACGCTGTTCCCGAAACGCCACTAATGGGACAACTGCCGGTAGATCGTATAACTCCGTTTGTAAGACCCTTTACATACACAGGCGTTGATTATTTGGGGCCCTACACGGTGACGATTGGGCGGAGGTGTGAAAAGAGATGGGTATCATTGTTTACGTGCATGACAACCAGAGCAGTCCATCTGGAGCTCGCTACGGGTTTGTCAACAGACGCCGTAATTTTATGCATCAGGAACTTTGTTAATAGGAGAGGGGTGCCAATCAGAATAAGGAGTGATAGGGGAACAAATTTCGTTGGAGCCAGTAAGGAAGATTTTATACGTGTGGGTTCACAAGTGGCCGATGAGTGCACGCGACAGGGCATAGAATGGGTATTTAATACCCCAGCTGACCCTTCCGCAGGAGGTGCCTGGGAAAGGATGGTCCGTGCCATAAAAAATGTATTGGCGTTCACTTTAAAGGAAAAATCTCCACAGGTCGATACGCTGAATAGTCTACTAATTGAGGCAGAGAATTTGGTGAATTCCCGCCCTCTGACGCATTTATCTGTTGAATGTTCTGATAGCGAGCCCCTTACACCGAATCACTTCTTACTTGGGTCACCAAATATAGTACAAACACCAGCAGTAAACGAGAAGGTATGTCTCAGAAAACAATGGCAAATTCTGCAGCAGCTTAAGCAGGCATTTTGGAGAAGATGGGTTTTGGAATATCTCCCAGATTTGACAAGGCGCACAAAATGGCACCAACCAGTGAAACCGTTGCAAAAGGGCGATGTTGTGGTTATATGTGATGAGGCTGAGGAGCGAGGAAAGTGGAAACGGGGTGTAGTTGAGGAGATCTTCAGAGCGGATGACGGCCAGGTTCGTTCGGCTGTGGTTAGAACATCAGTTGGACAGTTGAGGCGTCCAGCATCTAAATTGGCAGTTCTCGATGTGTTGAGTGAGTCTCCCTGATCGACTCACCGCCGGTGGAATGTTACGGATAAAATTTTATATTTACCTACCTTTTTATAATTCTATTTATTGTATTTGAATGTAAGTACTTCTTTTTGTTACGACTCTACTTATCTTAGGATTACCTGACTTGTTTTTCTTTGTAAACTGACAGCTAATTCACCCCTATGACAACCTGAACTGAATTTGAATTTAACGTAGGCATTTTTAATGGTGAATTCGCATTTTCTTTTATTTGAACGATTGGAAGGGAATAAAATTGTATAATAAAACCACTCAATCTCTGACAATTCAAAATATCCGGTGTTTTATTATAATTTTATTCTGCCGCCTTAAACTATTGTTGCCGCAATTACAATTTTTATTATAATTTTATTCTGCCGCCTTAAACTATTGCTGCCGCAATTACAGTTTGTGTATTCGTATTATTAAATCAAGCAAAAACTGATTTTTTATGAGACTTGTGATAGGCCTAAAAAAACCATCCCAAGTAACATTTGGGTGATTATGGATTTAATCTAGTTGCTATTGATTAATATCTTTTTAATAATTGAAATTTTCTTCACTTCAAATAAATATTTCGATATTATTATGAAGCAATAGCTCCAACATTTAAATATTTTCAATTTATGTTTATTTTTCATTATGCCAATTACTCGCTTCTGAATAAAGCTTTAAGGAATTTTGCTAAATAAAATAGTCTTTTTCAAAAACATTTGATATATTTTATATAGCAGTTTTATTTGTTTTATTTTATAATTTCATAAGCAATTTGGTAAATTTGTTTAGGGCGATTTGTTATACAAACAATAAATATTAATGTAAAATAAAAAGGATAAAACATATGACAACATAACTGAGTAAAAACACGAGAATACTTCATTCAGTTTGCTTTCGTTTTATAAACTAAAAATTGTTTTGAATGAAAGTTTTCAAAATAGCTTTCGATCGTCCTTCAGGCGTTGCGGAATAATTTTGGTTTTGCATTGCTTCTACTGTTATTTGTATATCCTCACCAAAGTCATCTGTAAATTATTGAAAATTTGTATTAGAGAAACACGAAATATTCTTTTCATAATGTTTTTAGTTTTATATTAGGCTAATGATCAAATTTGATTTACAGTCATTTTGAGACAGTTCCGACTGCAATTTTTTACAGCTGTTTTAAGAACATGACTGATAATAGTCATTGTACCAATTTCCATCGCCAGCGTACAATATAAAAAGCATTTTATTACTTGGAGCTGAATCATTCTCATCCATCGCAATGTTGTGAAGAACGGCAAGAGCAACAATTACAACTTTTGCATTTGAAAGGCTAACAGTCATTCCACGTAAAAGACATCGAAATCGCTGTTTCCACACTCCAAAACATCGCTCTACTGAATTTCGGGTGGCGATGTGAGCAATATTGTATTTTGTCTCCTTTTCGTTTTGCGGTTGGTGTAAAGGGGTAAATAAGTAAGGAGTCAATTTGTAGCCCGAGTCGCCAAGTAATCTACCTTTAAATTCGCCTCTTTCAAGCCGCGTTTTAATAGTCGACTCGTTGAAGATCCTACAGTCATGGGTACTCCATCTCCATCTTGCCACAATGTCTCGGATTTTTAAATTTGCGTCACATATAACCTGCATAATAGACAAATGAGCTAAAGTTTTTATACCCTTCACAACATGTGTAAAGGGTATATATCAGTTTATCATTCCGTTTGTATTTTCTTCAATTTTAATTCCCGACCCTATAAAGTGTATATATTCTGGATCAATATCAATAGAAAAAAATGGGGAAAAAGGGGGTTTTTGCCCATTTTTTGATAACATTTTTCACATCGGTTCATATATATAGACGAGATATAGCGAAAAACGATTTCTCAATAAGTTGCGCCTGTACACAAACTGAAACCATTTTTGGAGTCAAAAGCGGATATTATGATGAAATTAGGATATCAAAACGCAGAAGTTCAAAAATTTTCGACATCGTTCCATATATAGCCGATATATAGCGAAAACCGATTTGTCAGTAAATTGGGCTTGCTTTGCAATAAAATAAGGATACTGAAACCTGCACATTTAGTGAGTAATAACCTTTCCTATTGATATAATATTGAGCAAGATCACCACCAGTCTTTTTTATTTTTATATGGGTGCCATCAATGCACCCAATTACTCCTGGGAAAGCTTTAAAATTTCTCATTAAATCCGCTTCTTCTTCCAAAGACGTGGGCATTTTAATTCTAGCTCTGCCATGACGTGCCAAAGCATGAGCAACCCTTTCACAAATTCGAGATACTGTTGGTTGTGTGAGACCATGAAGGTCGGCAGCATCGTCTTGGTACTAAAAAATATATGTGAATATTTCATCACCATTGCCATGGAAATATATCTTACCTCGCCACGCCCCCAGCAACGCAATGCAATCATTACCTGCATCTCGGCAGACGTTCCACACCCTCTGCTATCCAAGGTGATGTCTTCCCTGACTAAGTCCACAATTTTGCGTACGGTTGATTTCGTAAAGCGATATTTACTTTTAAACTGCTCATCTGGTATTGAGAATGGATCAGTCCTTTCTTTATACATTTTCGGTTGCCGGTAATTTGAGATCTGAGCTAAAGTCTCTGTGAGTGTATGAAATTGTTAATATATTTCTTTCTTTTATATCAATTGCATGTACCTATTAGACAAATTCTATTTATCGAGTCCATATTATTAATTAAATATCGCTTTTCTTCACAATTTTTCAAAAATATTTCCAATGTTTTGCTTTTTTAATGCAAATAAACGTGTGTTGGAACAAAACGTCAAAATGCCAATGTCATTTTATTTTTGGTTTAAAGAAGGGTAAACCCAACAATAAAATTACAGATTTTACAAATGCTTTATTAAATGTTTAATAACCTATTAATCATTTATGAATGCAACTATAGTGAATTTTCATTAAAAACGGTTAATAACACTGATTAAAACTTTTATGAATATGGCTGTAAATAGATACAAAATGTTTATCTACCAAAAAATATTCGTTCATTATATCAATGTATGGACATAACAAATAGTTAAATAGAAAAAATTACCAGGAAGAGCCAAAAATTTTACCTTTTATACATTCGGATTTCAATATGTACCGAAACTTCTTTAAGGAATTTTTAAGGATACAATTAAATGCAATACAAACTAAATTTTAATTCTATATTTATTGCTTTAGGAGATAAATGTGTTACAAAAAAAGTACCAACATTTTATTTTACCCTTTTTCATCCGTTAAATGTACAAATTTAAAAAAAACTTCCAAATACTTGCCACCTTATTTTTTGATTTAATCTAATTTTATGTTTTATTTTTTTTTATTTTACGTCTTCCTTACTTCGATCCGGAGATATACGATCACCAAATTACCCGTTTTTACAACCTTAGAAGTTTAATTTCTAAAAACCCCTTCTTAAGTCTAATAAATCAGTGAACGTTTAAACGTTAGTTAAGTTAAACTAAACTGAAATTCAAACGTAATTTAAACCCAACAGCAGTAAATCATTTTTCCATGTATTATGCATACTTAGTTTACACCCCGACCAGACGAGCAATTTGGAATATCATAACACAAGCAATAACATCGGCAGAACTATGTCATCAAATTGCTAATGTGCAAGCACGTGTCTCAAGGTGGGGAGCATGTACAGATGTTAGAACACAAAAGTGGAAAAGTTGTGCGTTGTATTTATTTTTTATTAAAAAAATTCTGCTAAAAATAAATATAAGAGCAAATCTTTCTCAGCGTTCATTTTAACACGTTGTTTATTTACAAAATTTCAATAATTTTTAGCGTTTTTTCTCTTACACTGATTTATTAGCCTTTAGTCGATCTATACATCAAAACCTACTTGGGTTTTATTTGGATTTCAAAGAAGTTTTAGTCGCTTAGTTATGATAGAAAACGAGTAGTTGACAACAGTTTTTCTTGTTTACATTTGATTGCGGCTCTTAAAATTGTGGAAAATAGCAAAATTTTAAATAAATTATTAAAAAATATTTAAAATAGATATAAACGGTACAAAAATGTGGAATAGAAAAGTAGTTGAGCTACTCCTCGTGCAATATGGCCAAAAAGAAAATTTATATAATGTCCGACACAAAGATTACCAAGACCGTGTTAAGCGCTCAAAGTCGGTTTTTGAAATTTATGAGTGCTTGAAAGATGTTGATGCAAATGTGACCTTAGACTCCATTAAACTAAAACTTCATAGTTTACGGACGCAATATTTAAAAGAACTAAAAAAGGTTGCGGAAAGTAAAAGGAGTGGTGTTAGACAGGAAGACGTATATGTGCCAAAACTATGGTGTTACGACCAACTGCAGTTTTTAAAGACCCATCTTTGTTCACGACCTTCTACTTCAAACAGGACCGAAGGAGGGATAAATTTCATTATAAAGCAAAAATAGCCAAACTTATCCATTTATGTACATATGTATATACATATATTTTAAGAAATTAAGAATTTAAATGACAGCACAGAAATTGGAATAGATGTCTTCGACGATTGCTCTGTCCCAGGATCTTATTCAATTGATGTAGAAACATCTGAATCATCTACGTCTCAGCCTTCAACACCAAAACCATTTACATATGTCTGACTCATGTGCATCTCGAGTACCTACGTCAGCTAAAAAAAGGGTAAACTACTTAAGCTTTGATACTAGATATTATTAACATATATTGCATTTTTGTATTACAGAAATCAATTTTGAGTGAGCAAATTAATGGCGTAAAAAAATTTATATGTAAACGTATAGAAGAAAAAAGTGAATACGAATGGCTTAGCAAGCAGGTAGATTTCGAGTTTAAATCCATACAGGACGAAGAAATACGTCGCGAAACCGCTTGGAAAATACAGAGTATTTAAAGGGAAGCTGTGTTAGCAGATGTTAACAAAAGAAATTGTACGTTACCAGTGAACACATCATAAAAAATTTTATGACACTACTGTTATACGTACATATCGTCATAAAAAATGCAAAAGGGCCTAACCTGATTTTCAACAATTGCTTCAGTAGAGATGGAAAACTTAATAAAAAGCAAAGTATTGTGATTACAAGAACATTTTTTGAAGGATAGTATCATTAATTCAGACTTTATTAAGGATACCGAAAAACTTGTTTTTATAATCACAGTACTTGACAGCTTATTAGCTTTTTATCTCTCCAGAAATTTTTTTAATAATGATGTTGGGGCATTTTGCATTTTATATGACGATATACATATGTAAATTCAGTTGAATGTGAATATATTTTTTTAAATTGGGCCAGTATTACTTGAATTTTTTATTTGCTTAAGTTGTTTTTTTATTAGAGAATAAATATTTTATGTTTTCCATGAATTAAAAACACATGCATTTTTACAATTTGTTTTCCTGCCAATCAACTTTTCCCTCATTGCAAAAGTAGTCTTCAAATCACTGTCTTATACGTTCTGCACCGCCTCGTAGGTTTGTAATACTTGCTGATGATGATGTTTCTCTACTCTCGTAGCTTTCAGACCATGTTAGTTGTAAATATGTTGAATTTTTTTTGCTAAGCAAATTGTGTAGGACGCAACACGTCTTTGTGACTAACTCCACATTTTCAACGGACAAATTTATCCTTTGTTGGAATATGCACAAAATAGCACAAAATAGAACGTCAAAATATACTTCCAATATTTTCTTTTTTCCACGTACTTTAGTAAAGAATATCTTTTTAATAAAGCAACATTTCACAATTATTTCCCTTTAATTTACAAATTAACTTCTTTTGCTTTTCTTTTTGATTGTTTATGTTTAAGCAGCTGTTTTGTTAACAGCTATTTGATAGTTAACACAATTTACACAAAGAAAAAGTCTGGGCTTTTTCGTGCGAGAAGAAGAAGAATTTTATTCTCTCAAAACCACTCTCATTTGCACAAATTTAAAGTACAGGAACGCTTTTCGTGCAAATTGGGATCCCGGGGGATCCCAAAGTAGAGTAAAGAAACACACCTAATACAATGCTATTTGTTCCCTTGTAGTTGTAATAGAAAGAACCATCAGCACGTTTGGCTTGAAAATTTATATGTTTTCCGTCTAATGCTCCTAAGCAATGAGGAAATTGCCACTTCAATGCAAATTGTTCTGAAATCAGTTCCCAATCATTTTTCGTTGTTGGAAACTGTATACATACAAACAAAACAAATATTATTTCTTTAATTGAAGTCAATATGTACGTACATACTTTTATATATTCGCCTTTAAATTTGTTCTAGATTGCTCGGCATACTTCTGGAACCGCATAGCAAAGAAATGATGCGGAAAGCCTTGTTTGAAAATTTGTACTGGTGTACGATTCACCAGTTGCCAAGAAACGTAGTGTAGCTGCTAACTTTTCTTCCGGTGATACAGATTGCCTCAAGAGAGTGTTTTGCTTAACAATGTCGTCTTTTATTGCGGCCAAAATATAATTAAATGTGGCTTCATTCATACGAATGTAACCGAAAAAAGAAAACACATCATTTGATAATTCTTTTGTAAGAAAGGAAAATGATCCCAAGCTTGGTCGTTCTTGTTTCCATGGTTTGACCCACTCCATCTTTCGCTTTCTATTTGGCAGATTTATAGCAGTTTCACAACAGTCTAATAAATCTGAAATAATTTTAACATCTTTATCGTTGCTGAAGTCCATAACTTCTATGGCTAAATGGGTGGTATCGATAATATCTTTTATAATATCTTCTTTTGAATCACTCATATTTAATTTTAATACGATTAAAAAATTAATGTAGTAAAAACTATTTTTAAAGAAAATCATAAAAAGCAAAATGTCAAAAATAAATGCTTTACAAAAATGCTAATATAAAAGTAAAAAGAGTTTCGAAGCAACTTTAAAAGAGAATAGATAAAAAAACGCGGCGTTTATTGCAAGGTGTAAATACCGTATAATAATGTACTGTTCACACGACATGCTAAAATTGCCAACATGCGTTTGTTGATATTGTTAACAAACTGCTTGCAAATGTTGTTAAGCATACGTATGCTGATAAAAATTTTGCGTTTACACGATATGATAGCACTTTAGCAATTTTTTCACCATAAATATGCTGATTCAACATATCGTCTAACCTAAGCTTTATACTAACAGCTTTGATTTAACTTACCACATTATTGGTTTTACGGAAACCTGGCTGAACGATAAATAAAAGTATTCATAACGCTGAAATATTCCCATTATCGCGAATATTTTTTCCCTCGAAATATTTCCCTTTTCCCTAAAGTTGCAATCGTGAATTACTTCCACGGGAAAAAACTCGCTTGTTCGAGTAAAATATGGCATCGCCAATTTTTATTCCCGTGGGTTTTTTCCCAAATTCTATGTGAAATTTTTCATAAACATATTTATTGGTAATAATGAAAGAAGCACAATCAGCCCAATCATAAACAAAAATTCCGTGGTAGTTTTTTCATTTTTCCCTTTTCTGTTATCATGAATACAATTTTCCCCTTTTTTTCCAACTGTGGGAAGAGAAAAAAATTCGAAGTAAAAAAAGTAGGCATCACCAATGAAAGAAAGGGGAAAAACAATTTTAGTTATCAAGTTTTTTTCACTTACAATTTTGAAGGGAGTTTGCGGAAAAATGTATGTAAGTATATATTTTTTTAAACTGAAATAAAACAAAAGAAAAAAATTTTAATGAAATTCCTAGGTCAAAAAATACGAATAAGAATCAAATGCAGCGCCTGGTGACCATAATGGAAGCCAATGTAGATATTGCGTGTGGATTTCACAAAGGCAGCAAGGAAACAATTGCAAGATTTTGGAAAAACGCCGAAACGGAGCTAAATTCTTTGGGCCCTCCAGTGAAATGTACTGCTGAATGGAAAAAGGTTAGATATTTGAAAAAATAGTGTGTATGTATAAATATGTAGGATGTATGTGTTTTATATTTTCAGGTGTGGGCAGATCAAAAAAAAAATATATGTATGTTAGGCAGAAAGCTGCTCACAATATAAGAGATAAAAAAAGTACTGGAGGTGGCCCTAATAAGGAACTAAAATTTTCTCCTATAGAGGAAGCCAGTTACAACCTCGTTGGAATGAAATTTGCTGTCGAAGGTGTAGCAGTGAAGTCCTATGGACTTAACTCTACAATTATAGAAGATTTAATTCTTACTCCTGCAGATGAAGCTCTTTTCGAGGACGTACTATCACAGGAGACGGAACAACCAAAAGAGATTCCACAAAGCACAATGCCACCGACTATTACAACTGCTTTACCAGCTTCAACTCCCAAAAAAATACAGCTTTTAAAAAATTAACTGCCCAGAAAGAACCTGATAAAACTGCATACGATGCCCTTTAAGCTGAGCTTGAAGTACAAAAGGAATTAGTAGAAACATTGAAAGTGATAGTAGAAAATCAAAAGGATGAGCAGCAAAATACAAAAAGAATTTATCGATCCCTCGAAAAACTTAACGAAAATAACGATAAACACCTTAAAAAAATGCAAGATCTCAAAAGTGAGGAAATCGAAGAATTGCGACGGCATAATGCTTTTATGGAAAAGCAAAGAATAAAAGAAATAGAATATAAATTGGACAAAAATAGATTAGAAATGCAGCTCCGGAAATTCAATTAATTAAAATGAGAAATATTTGACTTTTGTGACATGTATAAATATGTATAAAACTTTAAAATTTTAAACTAATGATTTTTTTTTAATTTAAAAATGAATCCGCAATATGCATTGTACTCGTACGTTATGTTATGAAACAACATTTTTAAATTTATAAGTGAATTTTGTTTTCATGTTCGAAGAACTTTTTATTTTACATTTTAATAAACAAACACTGAAAATATACATATGTACATACATATTTGCGTTTCATGAAATTTATTTACAAACAAATTATAAAAGTGTACGGCCAATATTAGCTCTTATAGCTTGAGCTGCAGCTAAATATTGATTTGATACGGGTGCTGCTACTTCCTCTTCCGGCATACTTAAATCTGCAACTTCATTGCATGAGTCCTTCACCTTATAATGGGTGCAAATGTTGTGTAAAGCACAGCATACATTTATAATTTTTGCTGCTTTTTCAGGAGCGTAGTGTAACTCTCGTGCGCCAAGGAGACACCTCCAACGATTTTTCAACACCCCATTAGTACGCTCAATATTATTTCGGCATTTTGAGTGTACCTCGTTAAATCTCATTTCTGAAGATCCATCTTCTGGGACACGATGTGGAGTTAAGAGCCATGGCTCTAAAGGGTAACCTGCGTCTCCTATTTATATAAAAATATGTGAATTATTATTTCATTTTCATAAATTTTTTTAACAAAAGCTTACCTAATAGCCGAAAGTTGGTTTCGCCTTGCAAATACTTTTGCTCAAAGTGAAATCGCAGATCGCTATTGTTCCATATAAATAAGTCATGGGAAGCGCCTGGGTGGGATGGATCAACGAAACGGATATTTAACTCGTCATCACAAAGCTGTAAATAATAAGTTAATCAGTTTAGCGTTTGAGAAATAGAATATTATTTCGATAGAACACTGCCTAACTTCCAGAGCCATTACCGTTTAAAAAAATGATTTGTTTAGAAGTATACTAAACAAAAACTCTTCGTGTATCAATTACTACTTACCAGCATAACATTTAAACTAAAGTTTCCTTTTCTGTTGTAGAAAAGGTGTTTGTTAGCAGTTGGAGCTATTATTTGAACATGGGTTCCATCGATGCAACCGGTAACTCCAGGAAAACGGAATTTCTTATAAAAGGCCAGAGCAATTTTTCGTTTTTCTTCTACGGTTTTCGGTACATTTATCCAAATTGGGCAAAGATGGGTTTCAAAAATATTTAGTACATCGTTCAGTACCATGATGAAAGAAGATTGAGCTAAATGCACGTCACAGTCCTTGCCAATACCGGTTTGACAACCGCCTTCCGCAAAAAAAAACGCAAACATCCACTAAGCTTAACTAACGCTGGAATAGCAAATTGTTTTTTGGCCTGTTGAGAATGTTCTGTAAGCACTTCCAATAAATAACGGAAAGCAGGTTTATTTACGCGGTAGTATTTTTGAAACCTATAATTTAACAAAAAGGAATGGTTAAAATCAAGGAAAATTAGTTTTCTATTTGCTTACAGTGATTATGGCAACTCAAGTGGGTTAGACACATCGCGCAACTGCCTTTTTTCAATCTTTCGATTTCTTAATTGCTGCTCATCTTCTACAATGGACACACTCCCCGCAAGAATCCGATAAGCACTACTATGCATTTCAATTAATTTCTTTTGTTTTTTTAATTAATTGAACTTGCGATAAACGTTTGCAAATAACAAAACATTCACTCACAATAAGCAAAACAGCTGACTTCGAAATTTCGATTTTCCTTCTCCCTTATTTTTCTTTCCCGAGGTATTTGCGATTGGAGAATTGTTTTCTCGAGAATATTTTTTATTGCGGGAAACAAATTTCTCGAGAATATTCATGATTAGGCTGAATGTAAAGCTTAGGTTAGACGATATGTTGAATCAGCATATTTATCCTGAAAAAATTGCTAAAATGCCATCATATCGTTTAAACGCAAAATTTTTATCAGCATACGTATGCTTAACAACATTTGCAAGCAGTTTGTTAACAATATCAACAAACGCATGTTGGCAATTTTAGCATGTCGTGTGAACAGTACATTGTTAGTGTTTGCCAAATTTTTTGTGTATGCTTGCTGATATGCTATTTGTTGCAAATCCGATTTAAGCTTTTCAGCATATGCCACATTTGCAAGCGAATTTGCCGAATGGCGTAGTCCAGCCGCCGATAATTTTTTTAATATAAATACATTTCTTCTTGAAAATGTGCAGGCAAGCACACACACACACTCAAATGAAATGAAATTTGGTTGAAATTCATGCTATTGATAGCTCTCAAATTAATACTTGAGTGTTATTACCTTCATATATTTTTCTACAAGCACTATATAAATTGCATCTAATACATGTGAAATAATTAAACTAATAGTTGGCTTTGTAATACGAAAAAGAAACTTCAATGAAAAAAATGAATCACCACTGCTTAGGAAACGTAGGTTCAAAATAAGTCGATCCTTTGCTGTAATGCTTTTGCGCATCACTGTGTCTTGTTTAGAAATTATTGGTGACACCAAAGAAAGGAAGTTATTAAATTGATAGATATCCATACGCAGAAAATTTTTGTACAGGGATTCTTCTTCCTCTTCCAACTCCTTGTATAATTTTGCACAAAAACCTTCTTCCTCCAGCCGTGGTACCCATTTTATTTTCCAAACTCTGCGTCTTTTTCTTTTTTTATCGCTTTCATCACTATCAAAAACTAGCACTACGCAAGCAATAGCAAGCGATATTTCCTCTGAAGACATTTTTTCTTTTAATAAAAAAAATAAATTTTTCTTTAATAAGGCGTTGTATAAACTCTCTCAGCTCTCTCAAACTCTCTTATTCCACAAGCAAATGTTTATACGACTCAGCATCAGCGTTGCCAACAATTTACATCCAAAACGCGCAGCGACCCTACCCAAAAAGCGCTAAAAAGCGCCAAACTATACATATTCACATAAAAACAAAATAAAACAGAAGTGAAGTTTTGGGTGTACTTATGTTATATACATATGTACATGCATATGTATATAATAAGCTTTTTATTAAAAATATAAATAATAACATAAAATACATACATACATGTTTGTTATAACTTTTTTAAACTAAAAAAAATTTCAGTAGCATTTTTGAAAACATAACAGATTTAGCAAAATTATTATTTTAGTTTATACATACATATGTATCTATAAGAAACACAAAAACTAAAAAAAACCTTAAATTTAAACTATTTTTGAGATCTTTGAAATTCAGGCACATATGTACATAAATTATTAAATGTAAAGCAATGACAGTTAAAATTTTTTTTACCAATATAAGGTATTCAAATGTAATAAAATTAAAATAGCTCATTTTCAGGAAAGATAATATCTTCGTTCATACATTCATGCTCATCTTCTGGCCATAAAATTGTTTTAATGTAATATTTTGAATTCTCATAAGTATTTTTCCTATTAATCTTTGCGCTTACATCGGATGGAATATTGTAATTTTCACAGCAAGAGTTTTTCATTCTAAGCCCATATTTTATATGAATTAATGTGGACCTCAATCCAAAATAACTCGGTATAATTTCTATTTTCCCATGTACATAGTTTTAAATTATTAAGGCAATTTTCCATATCTTCAATTTCATTTTCACAATCAATGAATTCTCTAATAAAGGTGACGATACCGTTCGTGTTATTTGAAAAAACATTTTGAACACTAAACAATGATATATTTTTTAAAATTTTAATATTAGTTGGTAATTTTGATCTAATTTCATATATTAAAGCCTTCGTAAATGCAACAAAATTTTTTTGTATTAATTCTTTTTCACAGCTTCCAATATTGTTTTCGCGACATACTTTTTCAAAACTGTATCCTAGATAACAATATTCGTTTAATACGCAGTCAATATCACCTTCTAAATAGTCAAAGCTTTCAATAGGTATTATAATTCTGGTTGTTAAATTTTGTATTAATCTATACAACTCGTCAAACAGTTTCGTGTGATCTGCATTTTGCGACTCAAAAGCTAGATTGACTTTTCGAACCTCCGTTAACACGTTTCCTAAATATGTAATATACGCTAAGTTTTTTGAGTTGTTATACATATTTTTTAGTTGCAACGTTTCAAATGACTTGTCATTAACAACATTAAAATGAGTTTTCAACTCCAGCCACATATTCAAAATTGTCTTCACGGCTTTTTCAATGGAGAGCCATCTAGTTGGCGCTGTCATAGGAATTTTTTTTTAGGAGTTTCTGAGTCAGTATTAATTAATTTATAGACTTTAGTAAACGTCTTTTGTCGCACTGCCGAGTTTGAGAACCAATTGTGGCTTTCTTTAACTAAAAAGTTAATATTAGCTGGAAAATGTTTGTCAGCCGCAGCACAAACACCTAACTGCAAGGAATGACAGACGCATCTAACTAGAACCAGGTGTTTTAAATCATATTTGCTTTTAATTTTTTTGTAAAGGCCGTTATTAGAACCGGTCATTACAGATGCATTATCTGTACCAATTGCCAAAGCTTTGTTAGGTCTATATTGTATAATTTCATTAATCTCTCCAAAGCTTTTAAGAGATCATCGGCCTTTCCGCCTTCCACATCAATAATACCCAAAAAAGTAGTAACAAATTGTGCTTTTTCCATGCTGTAATAGCGAACTACAACTCCTAAAAGTTTTTCAACGGAAATATCAGTTCCTAAGGAAACGAATTTTAAAATTACGCAGATAAATATTTTCGGAACACATGCATTCATACCTTCGTCTAGTATTAGACTGAAACTTGATTTATCCAAATCCTTCAATATGATTTCTATAAAATGAGCCGCTAACACATTTGTTATAATCTTTGTGCACTTTGTTCGGTGTAAACTAAAATTTGCAGCTTTGCTATCTTTAAAAGCAGTGTTACATAATGCACCCAAATGGTCGACTGACAAAATTGAACTATGGGCAGCTACATACGGAGCTATCATTGCCTGGCTCTTTTGTTTTTCTGATACGTTTCTTGAAAAACATATTTCAGATGGTCGCAGTTCGATTTCTTTGAAAGGTTTTACAGCCTTTTGATGTTTTGCTGTATTTGTATGCCTAACAAGATCGGAACGTTTTGCCCTCATTTGGCATTTGCAGTAAATGCATACAGCTTTGCTTTCATCATTTTTTAAAGGTCTTATCCATTTTTGAAATAGCGGGTCTGACTCCCACACCGTTCTATATTTTTGCATATATCGTTTGACCTAAAAACGAAATAAATGTATTGCGTACATTTATGTAAAGTAGAAGGAGGCTTACCATTTATGAAAATATGTAATTAAAATAAATATAATAAAATGGCACAATGTTGAATGTATAAACTTTCTGTGCTAACAAAATTACGAAATATTGTATTTTTACAGCTTTTATACTTTGTGGTATGAACTTGTAAATTTTGGAACGGTTGTAAATAAAAAGGAGTACTAAAGAGCGTATTCAGATATGCAGAAAAAAGTAAACTTATAAAAGCGCTAACTTAGCGCGTTTTTTGAAAAACGCGCTAAGGCAAAAAAATGCGACTTTTTAGGTATTGAAAAGCGCTAAATCTAGCGCGAAAAGAGCTAAGTTGGCAACCGTGCTCAGCATATATACCACCATATAAATATCAACATATGTATCGTATAAACGCAAAAATTGTATGCTAACTTATATGTTGCCATTTCATTTGTTGAAATATGTTAAATTAAAAAATTTGGTAGCTTCAGCATATAGTGTAAACACCTAGCATATGATATATCTATGATGACAGGAATTTGCTACTATTTTTAATCATACAGTTGTTAGCATATACATATATGCTGATTCAACATATCGTCTAAACTAAGCTTAAGTAGTGTTCGTGTTATTTTTTTAAATAGTTGTTTTTAATTATTTAATTTGATATTTAAAAGGAGTGGAAATGCCAACAAGCTACAGCAGGCTACATACATTGGTGAAAACAACCCAACATTGCCAAAGGATTTCATAAAGAGAAGAAGGAAACAGTGACTGACGTCTGGAAAAATGTAGAAATCCAGTTAAATAGTAAAGGCCCGCCTTCGAAATCAATAGCCGAATGGAAAAAAGTAAGCGTTTTTTGATTGTTACATGTTCATAATAATATTCATTTACTGTTCTGGTATATTAATAGGTTTGGGTTGATCAGAAACGCTATGTTAAAAAGAAGGCCATTCAAAACTCCCAAAATAGGAGAAAAACTGTTGGCGGCCCAAACAAAGAATACAGATTTTCTGCTACAAAAAAAGCAATATATAGTTTGCTATCGCTAGAAGAGAGTGTTGAAGGCGTAAGGGAAGGTCAAGTGTTTGGGTTGCAAAATATATGTGCAAAACGAAATGCTGAACAATTGTGTGATATTGCCGTGAACGATGGTGACACACATGCAAACTTAAATATAAAGCAGCCTTGCAAAAAAACTACAACAGATTTGCTGCTAGATGAATTAGAAACTCTAAAAGACCTCAGCCGCCATTTCAGTGAAGCAATTGAGATGTTGTATGAGCATAATAAGGAAGTTGAACATAGATTTAGAAAAATAAGCACCACGTTGTTAAAAATACGGGACGGACATAAATTGGTTGCCGAAACAATACGGCACAACAAGGCGATGAAAAAAATAAGAGAAAAGGAATTAAATAACAATTTAGAATTGCTACAGCGACAAATCTTATTAGAGGAATTAAAAATCAAGCAATTTAATAATAATGATGGACTGTAAACTAATAGGAATGTGGTATTTTTTTTAGCTTTAAAAACGTATACTAACTATGAATTAGATTTGTGTTTGTTTTAAAAGTATGTGCCTTTTTATTAAGATTTTTCAATGTGATACATGAAGTACAATAAAAACACAAATGTGATTTATTATTTTTTATATTTAAAATTGCGTATCTTATCAAAGAACGTTTCTTTTTTATTTTTTTTACCCTACATATGGATGTATGTATATTATAAGGTGATGAATCAAAATAAATAAAAATACATGAAGTGCATTAATAAGTTTATGAAAAAAAAACTATAGTGAATTTCCAATTTGCAACCGAATCCGTCCTGCTTGCCAGTTGCTTCGCTTAACTCCGAGTGATTGCAACCATAGTGGTAACACAGATTGTGCAAGGCGCAGCAAACAGTAATAATTTGAATTGCCTTTTTTTGGCGAATAATGCAATTCTCTAGCGCCAAGTAAACACCTCCATCTATTTTTTAAAATACCATTTGTTCTTTCTATTATATTTCGTACTCGTGAATGCGTTTCATTGAACTCCATTTCACTTGATCCAGCACTAGGAGGAAGGAAACTATGCTATTCCAAATTGCAGAATCGTGACACGCTCCACCATGAAGAGTATCTACAAAGCGTATCCTTGTTTCGTTGTCCGATATCTAAAAATCAACTGTAAGTAATGATATATACTTACATATATGAGTAGTCTAAAACCAACATACCAGCATAACATTTAAGCTATTAAATCCTTTCCTATTATAGAACAAATGCTTATTATGTTGTGGACTAATAATTTTCACATGCGTTCCGTCATTACATCCTATAACGCCTGAAAAGCGATATTTTTCAAAATATATCTTTTTTTTCTTCTATATTCGGCCAACAAATCCACTTTGAACAAAGTTTGTTTTCAAAAATCGCTAAAACTTCTGCCAACACCTCACTACAAGTGGATTGCGCTATACCATCGTCTATTTGCCGTCCAATACCTTTTTGATAGCTTCCTTCTGCAAAAAAGCGAAGACATGCTGCAAGCTTCACAACCGACGGAATCGCTGACGACTTTCTATCCGGTAAGCAGTTCTGGACTAATACATCTAAAAGGTATTTGAAAGCTGGTTTGTTAACTCGGAAATGTTGTTGGAACCTGTAAAGAATTTATTTATATAGTACATACTGCCAACAATATTATTCTTCATGGGAATAAAAAGTTTATTCCCTAGTATTTATTCCCTTGAGATTCGCGAAAAGGGTGATTTTATCTCCAAAATACCAAATATTGATATATGATCGATCCCACAAAATTGGTGGTGGAGTTCTTATTGCCGTATTAAATTTATTTCCATGTGAACGTATTGAATTTATACACAGAGATAACATTGAATTTGTTGCCGTCAAAATTTGACTTACAAATCAAGTTTTGTTTGTTACATTCTCCTACATTCCTCCGAACGCCTCTTCTGATATTTTTGATGCACACTTTTCTGCTATTAATTTTGCTTTGCAACAATCTAAACCGCATGATATATTTGTAGTACTTGGAGACTTTAATCTTCCTAATATATTGTGGAATAAACCTTCGGAACTCAATTATTTAATCCCTACCGTTTCAAACGAATTTATCCTATCTTTGCTTGGGTGTGGGCTCTTCCAAGTTAACCATGTACAAAATGCATGTGGGAGACTTCTGGACCTTACTTTTGTTAATCAGCCGATGGATACATACGTAAGTAATTCACTTCCTATTACGTATCCTGAAGATTATTACCATCCATACAGTAGAGGTTGAAATTTATCTCTCTTCAAAAAAATCGGTACTACCTTCAAATAGAAACAAATATAAACCCAACAAACTCTACTGCTTTTCGCGTGCAAATTACACAAAGCTTAATTATCTGTTATCTAATGTTAATTGGAATACCATAATTTCTGGTAATAATTTTGATGATATTGTTTCTAAGTTTTACTAACTACTACACCACTTTATCTTGGAAACGGTTCTCAAAATAATCAGTCGTAGTAATAAAGGTCCACCATAGAACAATTACTTTTTAACCAATGATATAAATAAGAAAAACAAATTTTACAAGAAATATAAAAGGTCTGGAACTTCAGCTGATTTCAGAAATTACTATATTGCACGCAAATAAATTGGCATATGATAACTATATTGGTCGTATGAGATCAATATTGAAATCTAACCCTAAATCGTTTTATCAATTTATCAGCTCTAAACGTCGTGCTGGTGACTATCCTAAGACTCTGAAATTTGGTCCTCATAGTGCTGATGATTATACCTTGATTAGTGATGTGTTTGCTGATTTCTTCGCTGCAACGTATTCTAAAAGTACATACGATCACAAGGTTCCGTATCCCTTTAATCTATCGCATTCATCGGGTATACATTTTTCTTTTATCGGCAAGGAAACCGTTTTATCGAATTTAAGATCATTAAAATCTTGTTCTAATTCTGGAATACCTAGTTGCCTTCTCAAAAATTGTGCTGAATCACTGTGCGGCCCACTTACCGCAATTTTCAATAAGTCTGTTGAATTTTGTTATTTACCACTCGAATGGAAAAAATCTTTAATAATTCCTTTATTTAAAAACGGAAGAAAACTTGAAGTATCAAACAATAGAGGAGTTGCTATGCTGAATGCTATTCCTAAACTGCTAGAAAAGATTTTAACCGATAGCCTATCACACCAAACTTCCTCGTTGTTATCTACACATCAACACGGCTTCTGCAGATCACGTTCCACAATAACTAACATTCTGGAACTTACTATTATATTAAATGATGTTTTTTAAATAACATGCAAACAGATGTAATATATACGGATTTTAGCAAGGCATTTGACAAAGTGAACCACGACATTTTACTTTATAAATTATCGCTTATGGGATTTAATATTATAGCTCTAAAGTGGCTGAGGTCATATCTGCCTAATAGAACGCAACAAGTAAAGTTCAGAAATGTTACTTCAAAAGACATTGATGTTCCCTCTGGAGTTCCCCAGGGAAGTCATCATGGTCCTCTACTGTCCACTTTATTTATAAACAATCTGCCTTCTGTTATTTTGCATTCTAATGTACCAATGTATGCAGATTTTTTTTTCACTGCTATTTTTTTTTATTGTATCTTCAAATTGAACTAACAATAAGTGTTCAAATCTTAATTATAAATACATATAAAAATTAGGCCCAACCAGTGTCGGGTATAAACTTAGTGATAATAATTAATAATACCTAAATGTGTTAAGCACAAAAATATTCAGAAAATTCTATCTGAAGTGTGGCGTATTAAGGCCGTAGTATCCCTCTTTTTTAAGCGGATGTGTCCAGTAAAGTTCAAGATATTACGAGCAAGGGGATTAGGATGGGACTCGAGTTTTGTTAAATATTTGCCTGCATATTTTGCAATTTCAGCGGTCACAAGTGGCATATTTAAATCACGATGTAAAATGGAATTTTTCATGTACCATGGAGCCGATGTTATTAACCTTAAAATTTTGTTTTGCATTCGTTGTATTCGCTCTACATTGGAAGCTGAAGCAGTGCCCCATAGCTGAATTCCGTAACACCATATGGGTTTCACAAGCGACTTGTATATTAAAAGTTTACAATCTAGACTGAGGGTAGAATTTCTACCAATCAGCCAATGTATCTGGTTTAATTTAAGTTTCATTTGTGTTAGCTTAGAGTCAATGTGGTGTTTCCATGTAAGCCGTCGGTCAAGGTGTATACCAAGGTATTTCACCTGTGAATGTTGAGGAACAACTTGATTGTTGATTCGAATGGGGGAACAAGTGTCTCTTCGTAGAGTAAATGTGACATGAACACACTTTTGTTCATTTACTTTTATTCTCCATAAGTTCAACCGCGGTTCCAACAGGTTAATATGTTCCTGAATATATCGGGATGCATCGTGAGGATTTTCATGCATACAAAGGCAGGCTGTATCATCTGCAAAAGTAGAAGTGAGGATATTACTGCTCAAGGGCATATCACAGGTATAAATCAAATACAAAACTGGCCCCAGTATACTCCCCTGTGGCACACCGGATGAGATAGCTTCGGGCACACTCATGAAGTCTCCTTCCACAACAGTGAACTTCCGGGCAAGAATATAACTTTCCAAATAAGATCCCGATATCTTGGGGGTGACATCTTACCGGACATAAGCCGATTACGGGGAATATGCTGGAGGAAATTAAGGAACTTTGTGAGTGACACGGAGTTTCTCTAGACCTTTGGGTCAATGTGTTATGGTTAAACTCAAAGGAGCGCACAACAAGCCTTCACTGGCTTAGGTGTATGTCGTATGACATGGCTGACATAGCCCTCCAATCAACCTAACCTAACCTAACCTAACTTTCCAAAAGATATACAATGTTTATTGGCAGATATGTCTTCAATTTTAAAATTAGGCCTTCATACCACACTTTATCAAATGCCTGAGAGACATCAATAAAAAGGGAAGAACAATACTTCTTTTCTTCAAATGCTCTTCTTATGAAATGAACCAATCTATGAGTTTGTTCAATGGTGCTATGCTGACTTCTAAAACCAAATTGATGGTCCGGTATGCAGCCATTATCAGCTAAAATTGGGGACAATTTTGTCATGAGCAGTTTTTCGAAGAGCTTTGAAATTGTTGACAGTAAACTTATTGGCCTATAAGACTCAGCCTTGGCAAGATTTTTGCCCGCCTTTGGAATCATTTTGACCATGGCAAGTTTCCAGCTGTGTGGATAATACTCCAGTCGTAATTTTCCATTAAAAATAAATAACAGGATTCTAATAGCAACACGAGGCAACTTCATCTGCATATTGTTCTTCGGGTTGGTTTCAGCAATTAGTTTTTGTACATCACGCATCTTAAATTTCGTAGGTAGAGGGGGTTGAGCAACTACACTCGGCATATCAACAGCACCAGTACATGTGTTTGGGGTAAATACGTATTTTAATGCCCAGCAAATATGTTACCTTTTTCAGTATTAGTTCTTGCCCAACCTCCGGTAGAAGTGCGCAGGGGTGGTTTAGACTCAACGGGTGTTTTAAGTTTTTTAGCAGGGCGCCACAAGGAGTAATTAGATGCTGCTGTGACATCGAGACCTTCCAGATAGTTCTTAAGAGAAGCAGATTTTTCAGATGAAAGCAACTCTTGGAGTCGTTTAGTGCATTCCCTAAGTAAGTAAGTAAGTAATGAAATGGGGTTTGGCCCAGGATAGCCTTTTGCACTGCGACCATTGCTGATCTATTGTGCTTCCCCTGTCCTTAACAGTTTAATACGTTCGCAAATAGGATCAGCTCCTTCAGTGGGAGCATTAGCAGATCCTCTTCACTCAGCGTATATGCATGTAGAGTCCTGTGTCTCCTGTGGCACAATGCCCCACAATTTGTTATCAAGTGTTCCATCGACTCCTCATCTTCACCGCAAAATCTGCAGATGTCCGTGTCAGATAAGCCCATTCTGTATAGGTGGGCTTTGCAGGTGTAATGGCCTGTGAGCGCCCCTACCAGCGTCTGTAGGCTTTTTCTGTCCAGTCTTAGAGCCAGATCCGCCCTCCCAGCGTCAAAGCGTAGGAATTTCTTGGAGTGACATAATCCATTGATGTCATTCCAATGTTGTGCAATCCTGGACGATGTCCATTTCGAAATCTCCCCTTTAAGGAGACTTTTGTTGAAACCAAAAGAAGGGGTGGGTCCAATGAAGTTCCCCTCAGCCCCTCTTCTCGCACAGATGTCCGCCATCTCATTCCCGGCATGCCCCTGATGCCCTGGTACCCATATCAGAGTAATCTGATTATGAGTCGCCAGGTCATTGAGCCTGTTTTGACATTCCAGTAATAATCTGGACATGTACGTACAGCCTCTCAGGGCCTTAAGAACCGATTGGCTGTCCGAGAATATCTTAACCCGTATTCCCCTGTGTCCTCTCTCGGATAGGATCTCCACAGTTTCCAGTATCGCGTAAAGTTCCGCTTGGAAAATTGTCGTATCCTTGCTCAGTGTTATAGACCTGTGTGCTCTAGGCCCCACTATTCCCGCCCCAACTCCTTGGAGCGTTTTTGAGCCGTCCGTGTACCACATTTGCGATCCATCTCTTAGCCATCCTGGGTTTGCGCACCATTCTTCTCTTGTGGGGAAGAGGACCCTGTATTTCCTGTCGAAACAGTATACCGGGTCCATATGGTCGCCCGCCTGAGACATATCAAGTATGTCCCCGATTCCCCTGAGGATAGCCAGATGATCAGTTAGGTTTCCCGCCCTAAGGTTCTCTTTTCCGTAGATAGAGATTGCCCTTATAGCTGCCTCCTCTTGTATAGCCAGATGGAGCGGTGCAAGGTTCAGAAGAGCTTCCATACCCAACGTTGGGGTTGTTTTCATGGCCCCTGTGACGCATAGGCATGCAAGTCTTTGTAACCTGCACAGTCTCGATATAGTTGTCCGTTGCTCAGTCTTCCTCCACCATACCAGAGCCCCGTACAGTATGGTTGGTCTCACCATCTGGATATATATCCAGAAGGTCATTTTGGGGCTCAGACCCCAGGATCTGCCAAGTAGTTGCCTCGCTGTCCAAAGGCTCCTCGTGGCCTTTCCCAGTACTGACTCGAGGTGCGGTTCCCAAGTGAGTTTCATATCCAAGACGAGACCCAGATATTTTACCCTCTCCTTGGGAACTATCTCGATGCCACCCATCCAGAGACTGGGTAAATTAATCACCCTTTTCCTGGTAAATGGTACAATGATCGTCTTCGCTGGGTTAACAGATAGCCCTTCCGAAGTGCACCATTCATGCATCTTGTCAAGGGCCTCTTGCATTTGGTCCGTAATCGTCCCTGCATGGTTCCCCCTGATTATTACGGAGATATCGTCCGCATAGCCGATGGTTCTGTGTCCCCTCCGGTTAAGTAGCCCGATCAGGTCATCCACTAATACAGACCATAGAAGGGGAGATAATACTCCGCCCTGTGGGCATCCCTTAACCGCGGTGACTGTGAGATCCGTGGATCCAAGTGAGGCCCTAATCGACCTTTGGTTCAGCATGCAGCTGACCCATCGTACTATCACAGGATCAGCTCCTCTAGTAGTGAGTGCTGTTTCCATTGCGTGGAAGTTCGCATTGTCGAAGGCACCCTCAATGTCCATGAATGCACACAGGGCTATTTCCTTCGATTCCATGGCCTTTTCAATATCCCGAACAATATTGTGCAGTGCCGTGGTAGTTGATTTGCCCTTCTGGTAGGCAAATTGGAGCCTATGCAGAGGTCTCATGGAAAGTACCTCCGTCCTGAGGTATTGGTCCAATAGTTTTTCAATCGTCTTCAACATAAAAGATGATAGACTAATTGGTCTGTAGGACTTGGGAGATTCTGGGGGTCTGTTTCCACCCTTGGGTATGAATATAACCCCTACCGCTCTCCAAGTCCTTGGGACATGTCCTATTGTTAAACTTGATCGAAATATGTTAACCATCTTCCGATAGAGGATGGTACCACCTCTTGACAACAGGGCCGGAAAGATACCATCCGGCCCCGGTGATTTGTAAGGTCTGAAAGAATTTACAGCCCATTTTATCCTCTCAAAGGTCACTATTTTCCTGATGACCTGGTTCGTCGCCCTTCGCTGAGCATGCGGCCATGCCGCTGGAGTTTCAGCGTCCGAAGCTCCAAACCTGCAATCAGGAAAGTGAGTTCTAAGTAGAAGCTCTAGTGTCCCTTTGAAAGTATCTGTATAGGTGCCGTCTGGCCCCTTCAGTGTGCTTATCGGGTTCGTGCCCCCCTTCGAAAGTGCTTTGTGCAGCCTGGCTGTGGCCGGGACGTCCTTAAGATCTTCACAGAAAAGTTTCCATGATTTTCTCTTGGACTTCCTTAGCTCCTTGTTGTAAGTGGTTAGGGCCTCTCTGTACTCTTCCCAATTTCCAGTTTGTTTGGCTCTGTTGAATTCCAGTCTTGCCTTTCTTCGCAGTTTCCCAAGATTTCTGTTCCACCAAGGTACCCTCTTCGTGGAGGATTTTATCCTGACAGGACAGTTGTCTTGAAATGAGGATATGATTGCATCAGTTAGTCTCTCGACTGATGCATCCAGTTCCTCAGGTGATGTAATGGAAAATGTGTTTCCAGTGATCCTGGACTGCAGATCCTGCGAGTATTTTATCCAATCTGTTGCCCTGGGGTTTCTGTAGAGCGATTGACTCTTCACCAATCCCCTAACTTCAAAAAGGATGTGTTTATGATCCGACATGGAGTCCTCTTCAGAGACCTTCCAATCCCTGATCATATCAAGTGATTTGTTAGTTATAAGTGTCAGATCGAGAACCTCTTCTCTGATGGCGTTGCAAAACGTTGGGCTATTCCCCTTATTTGCAATCCCCATGTTAGTAAGTAATAAGTATTCTAAGAGTGACTCACCTCTTTTATTTGTATCAGTGCTTCCCCATACTGTATTGTGGGCATTCGCATCACAGCCAATGATGAGGGTTTTCCTATGGCATTTACAGTAATCCACTAGTCCCTTTATTTTCAGAGGTGGTGCTTCGTCTGTGTCCCCCGGGAAGTAGGCTGAGGCAATAACAACCTCTATCCTGTTTCCATTGGAGTCCAACTCGACTAGCGCCACTGCACTGTCGCCATCCATAAATTCTGTAAGAGGCAAGTAATTAATATTGGTGTTTATGATAAGCGCAGCCCTTGGTTTGACTGCGCGCGTGTCATAAATTACCTGAGTGTTTTGTATATTGAGGCCTCGTATGCGGCCTCTTGATATCCAGGGCTCTTGTATAAGCCCTATGTTGATGGTGCCAGCAGCAAATCTTCTGCTAATTTCAGCTGATGCAGCCTTAGCATGATGAAGATTTGCCTGGATGCACCTCATTTTGTAGTTTCTGATGTGGAAGGAGGGCTTTCGTCCTCTTCTTCCAACTCCACTGCCTCCATCTGTTGAACAAGCGCATCCGCATTTATGTTCTCAACCTTAAGCCTGAGTACAACTTGGCCAAACCGGAAGTTTAGCTTCCCTTTTGACTTCGTCACACTAGCTGCTGATTTTTGGTCCACGGAAAGAACCAACGTGACCAGAGAGCCTTTTTCGGCTCTTTTTAATAAACGCCACGTTTCGACGAGGAGACCCTGATTCTGTCCCTGTAACAGATCCAAGATCTTGCTCGTCTCCAGCGTAGTCGAGTTTGGGAAGTATCCCACTGCAATGCGAGATTGAGGAATCTTATGTTCCTCTATGGCATTCAGTGAGATTCCCTCCCATGGTGATGTGTCGGTGATATTAGTTTTCACCCACTCAGCTGACATGCTGTCCTTACAGTGCAAGACTAGGTATCCTGCCTTGTAAGTACAGCCAAGAAAAGCAGGTTTTATGGCCTGATCTTTGCCAGCTACAATTTTTTCCAGAATCATATTCTGGATGGAGTCCATTTGCTGGGTTGTGAGGGACGTATTTGGATAGTCCCTTGCTAGAACCGCAGTCTTGACTCCCATTGTTATGTCCTTATATGAGGCAGTGGGCCGCCTCTGTATGGACACCGATGGGTTGTCTGACTGCTTTGATTTAGCAGCTTGCGAGGTGGATGGTTTTTTATCATCCTTTATCCTCTTTTTCAGTGAGGATTCAGGTGGCGTCTCCTCTTCAGACCTTTGCCTTTTTGGGCCATGTTTAATGCCCCCAGGTTTCTGGTCTACGGCCATAGGTTGCAAGGCCTTGGCGTATGCCTCCTCCTTGCTAAGGCCCTTCTTGATTAGATATGCCAGCCTTTTCTTCCCTGCACCACTGAGTCTCTTTGGCCTCTCTTCATTTTTTTCTTTACTGGGAGTTACTCCCGCCCCAGTTTCATTTGAGGGCTTTTCTGCCTCTTTATTTTTTTGAGGTATGTGTGCCTCTGCGTTATTTTTTGTTTCATTTTTTTTGTGTACATTCATTTTTGTTCCCACGAGTAAAGGGGAAAAAACGGTCAACTACGCCAGAGCCCCGGTAACGCAGTAAGGCATTTATTGAAATGGGACCTCGCCTGTGCATCCCAAGTCCGCATATTAGGAACTAGTTAACCCACTAGCCATTCATCCCTCGAGATATGCTGTTCCCTCTTGGATTGGGGTTTATTTAGAGTTTTCTCTCTTAGCCCGACTATATTTGCCAGGTACCCAGCAGAGACATGACCGTACTGGGTCCCTGTTACCGGTGGCCACCACGAGGAGGTTATAGCCGCACTTCTGCACAGCCTAGCAGTTACGGCACAGTGAAAAACACTGCGTTATTCCCCCTACATAAGCTGGCAGCTAGACCACCTAAGTCTGATTTTATGTTGGGGCGATTTGTGCTGTTGCCATTCCCTTCTAGCTCTTCTTTTTTCACATACGAGACGTTCAATATCCGCAGAATAAATTCTATTAAACCCAGTCTGCGGATGGTAGGTGGTGGCATCAATTAACACGATTTATCATTTTCACATATGGGTGAGCTAAGTCACTTCTTAGTGGGCTACAAATTGTAACGATCGTGGGAGAGTGATCAGAGGAGAGATCATGAGAAGCTTCAACATGAATTAAATCCCTAGATATATTTTTCATGACGCCAAAGTCTATAACATCCGGAATTTTTTGTATGTCAGTAGACCAGTAAGTGGGCTCCCCGCTCGAAATGTCATCCAAACCCATTTTTGAAATTGTGTTGAACAATGCTCTACCTCTAGGTGTAATAAGACGCGATCCCCAGAACATATGTTTTGCATTGTACTCCCCAGCTGCTACGAAAGAAGGTCCAAGAGTTTTCTAAAAATCCTCGTGTTGATCCTCAGTGATTGAAAATCTGGAAGGGGAGTAAACTGATGATATTAAGAGATTTGAACAAAAATTTTCGATGCAAATATTTGTTGCTTGTAGATGGTCTTCACAAGTGTTCTCAAGAATATAATGCTTGAGCCTTGACTTTATTAGAATTGCTGATCCTCCGCATGATCTTCCTTTCGGGTCCTTTGTATCATATAACATGTAGCCACTCATTTTAAATAGGCTTCTCGAAGTCAAATGAGTCTCAGATACCATCATTATATCAATATTCTTCACCGTGAGGAAGTGTTCAAGTTCGTTTCTATGTTGGCGAATGCCGTTTGCGTTCCAGAAACATACTTTTAACGTGTTCACGGCTTGTTAACTAATGCTTGAAGCAGTGTGTTCTGCATTCGCAGCATTTCTTGCACCATGCTAGTCACATTTGTTGTAAAGTTGTTTATAGTTTGCACCAAATTGTCAATAGTAGCTTCAAGGTGACTGAAATTAAAGCTTGGGCTTGCATTTGTTGTATTATTTGGTGGTGACACTTTTTGAACGGGGATAGAGTTGATCTTTACAGCGTCAGCATACGATACATGTGAAGTGATTGGTTGGGCCATTAGGGGATGAGAAGCGGAGTACGTATTTCTTGCTTGAGCTGGAGTTACTTTAGGCTTTTGGTTCATAGCTTGTTTAACAAAAGAGAATATAGGACATCCTCTGTAGTTAGCAGTATGATTACCTCCACAATTACTGCACTTTTTTTCCTTTTGATCCTTTGGCTTATTGGAAATAGCAGTGTTGTGTAATTCACCACACACAACACAAACAGTAGGTAATTTGCAATAAGTTTTCGTATGGCCATATTCTTGACAATTATGGCACTGTACGGGTCCTGAGCGCTTGTGTTCCAACAGGTTAATATGTTCCTGAATATATCGGGATGCATGGTGAGGATTTTCATGCATACAAAGGCAGGCTGTATCATCGGCAAAAGTAGAAGTGAGGATATTACTGCTCAAGGGCATATCACAGGTATAAATCAAATACAAAACTGGCCCCAGTATACTCCCCTGTGGCACACCGGATGAGATAGTTTCGGGCACACTCATGAAGTCTCCTTCCACAACAGTGAACTTCCGGGCAAAAATATAACTTTCCAAAAGATTTACAATGTTTATTGGCAGATATGTCTTCAATTTTAAAATTAGGCCTTCATACCACACTTTATCAAATGCCTGAGAGACATCAATAAAGAGGGAAGAACAATACTTCTTTTCTTCAAATGCTCTTCTTATGAAATGAACCAATCTATGAGTTTGTTCAATGGTGCTATGCTGACTTCTAAAACCAAATTGATGGTCCGGTATGCACCCATTATCAGCTAAAATTGGGGACAATTTTGTCATGAGCAGTTTTTCGAAGAGCTTTGAAATTGTTGACAGTAAACTTATTGGCCTATAAGACTCAGCCTTGGCAAGATTTTTGCCCGCCTTTGGAATCATTTTGACCATGGCAAGTTTCCAGCTGTGTGGATAATACTCCAGTCGTAATTTTCCATTAAAAATAAATAACAGGATTCTAATAGCAACACGAGGCAACTTCATCCGCATATTGTTACTAATTCCATCAATACCTGGAGCTTTCTTCGGGTTGGTTTCAGCAATTAGTTTTTGTACATCACGCGTCTTAAATTTCGTGGGTAGAGGGGGTTGAGCAACTACACTCGGCATATCAACAGCACCAGTACATGTGTTTGGGGTAAATACGTATTTTAAATGCCCAGCAAATATGTTACCTTTTTCAGTATTAGTTCTTGCCCAACCTCCGGTAGAAGTGCGCAGGGGTGGTTTAGACTCAACGGGTGTTTTAAGTTTTTTAGCAGCGCGCCACAAGGAGTAATTAGATGCTGCTGTGACATCGAGACCTTCCAGATAGTTCTTAAGAGAAGCAGATTTTTCAGATGAAAGCAACTCTTGGAGTCGTTTAGTGCATTCCCTAAGTCTAATTTTATGTTGGGGCGATCTGTGCTGTTGCCATTCCCTTCTAGCTCTTCCTTTTTCACATACGAGACGTTCAATGTCCGCAGAATAAATTCTATTAAACCCAGTCTGCGGATGGTAGGTGGTGGCATCAATTAACACGAATTATCATTTTCACATATGGGTGAGCTAAGTCACTTCTTAGTGGGCTACAAATTGTAACGATCGTGGGAGAGTGATCAGAGGAGAGATCATGAGAAGCTTCAACATGAATTAAATCCCTAGATATATTTTTCATGACGCCAAAGTCTATAACATCCGGAATTTTTTGTATGTCAGTAGACCAGTAAGTGGGCTCCCCGCTCGAAATGTCATCCAAACCCATTTTTGAAGTTGTGTTGAACAATGCTCTACCTCTAGGTGTAATAAGACGCGATCCCCAGAACATATGTTTTGCATTGTACTCCCCAGCTGCTACGAAACAAGGCCCAAGAGTTTTGTAAAACTCCTCATATTGATCCTCAGTGATTGAAAATCTGGGAGGGGAGTAAACTGATGATATTAAGAGATTTGAACAAAAATTTTCGATGCAAATATTTGTTGCTTGTAGATGGTCTTCACAAGTGTTCTCAAGAATATAATGCTTGAGCCTTGACTTTATTAGAATTGCTGATCCTCCGCATGATCTTCCTTTCGGGTCCTTTGTATCATATAACATGTAGCCACTCATTTTAAATAGGCTTCTCGAAGTCAAATGAGTCTCAGATACCATCATTATGTCAATATTCTTCACCGTGAGGAAGTGTTCAAGTTCGTTTCTATGTTGGCGAATGCCGTTTGCGTTCCAGAAACATACTTTTAACGTGTTCACGGCTTGTTAACTAATGCTTGAAGCAGTGTGTTCTGCATTCGCAGCATTTCTTGCACCATGCTAGTCACATTTGTTGTAAAGTTGTTTATAGTTTGCACCAAATTGTCAATAGTAGCTTCAAGGTGACTGAAATTAAAGCTTGGGCTTGCATTTGTTGTATTATTTGGTGGTGACACTTTTTGAACGGGGATAGAGTTGATCTTTACAGCGTCAGCATACGATACATGTGAAGTGATTGGTTGGGCCATTAGGGGATGAGAAGCGGAGTACGTATTTCTTGCTTGAGCTGGAGTTACTTTAGGCTTTTGGTTCATAGCTTGTTTAACAAAAGAGAATATAGGACATCCTCTGTAGTTAGCAGTATGATTACCTCCACAATTACTGCACTTTTTTTCCTTTTGATCCTTTGGCTTATTGCAAATAGCAGTGTTGTGTAATTCACCACACACAACACAAACAGTAGGTAATTTGCAATAAGTTTTCGTATGGCCATATTCTTGACAATTATGGCACTGTACGGGTCCTGAGCGCTTGTGTTCCAACAGGTTAATATGTTCCTGAATATATCGGGATGCATGGTGAGGATTTTCATGCATACAAAGGCAGGCTGTATCATCGGCAAAAGTAGAAGTGAGGATATTACTGCTCAAGGGCATATCACAGGTATAAATCAAATACAAAACTGGCCCCAGTATACTCCCCTGTGGCACACCGGATGAGATAGTTTCGGGCACACTCATGAAGTCTCCTTCCACAACAGTGAACTTCCGGGCAAAAATATAACTTTCCAAAAGATTTACAATGTTTATTGGCAGATATGTCTTCAATTTTAAAATTAGGCCTTCATACCACACTTTATCAAATGCCTGAGAGACATCAATAAAGAGGGAAGAACAATACTTCTTTTCTTCAAATGCTCTTCTTATGAAATGAACCAATCTATGAGTTTGTTCAATGGTGCTATGCTGACTTCTAAAACCAAATTGATGGTCCGGTATGCACCCATTATCAGCTAAAATTGGGGACAATTTTGTCATGAGCAGTTTTTCGAAGAGCTTTGAAATTGTTGACAGTAAACTTATTGGCCTATAAGACTCAGCCTTGGCAAGATTTTTGCCCGCCTTTGGAATCATTTTGACCATGGCAAGTTTCCAGCTGTGTGGATAATACTCCAGTCGTAATTTTCCATTAAAAATAAATAACAGGATTCTAATAGCAACACGAGGCAACTTCATCCGCATATTGTTACTAATTCCATCAATACCTGGAGCTTTCTTCGGGTTGGTTTCAGCAATTAGTTTTTGTACATCACGCGTCTTAAATTTCGTGGGTAGAGGGGGTTGAGCAACTACACTCGGCATATCAACAGCACCAGTACATGTGTTTGGGGTAAATACGTATTTTAAATGCCCAGCAAATATGTTACCTTTTTCAGTATTAGTTCTTGCCCAACCTCCGGTAGAAGTGCGCAGGGGTGGTTTAGACTCAACGGGTGTTTTAAGTTTTTTAGCAGCGCGCCACAAGGAGTAATTAGATGCTGCTGTGACATCGAGACCTTCCAGATAGTTCTTAAGAGAAGCAGATTTTTCAGATGAAAGCAACTCTTGGAGTCGTTTAGTGCATTCCCTAAGTCTAATTTTATGTTGGGGCGATCTGTGCTGTTGCCATTCCCTTCTAGCTCTTCCTTTTTCACATACGAGACGTTCAATGTCCGCAGAATAAATTCTATTAAACCCAGTCTGCGGATGGTAGGTGGTGGCATCAATTAACACGAATTATCATTTTCACATATGGGTGAGCTAAGTCACTTCTTAGTGGGCTACAAATTGTAACGATCGTGGGAGAGTGATCAGAGGAGAGATCATGAGAAGCTTCAACATGAATTAAATCCCTAGATATATTTTTCATGACGCCAAAGTCTATAACATCCGGAATTTTTTGTATGTCAGTAGACCAGTAAGTGGGCTCCCCGCTCGAAATGTCATCCAAACCCATTTTTGAAGTTGTGTTGAACAATGCTCTACCTCTAGGTGTAATAAGACGCGATCCCCAGAACATATGTTTTGCATTGTACTCCCCAGCTGCTACGAAACAAGGCCCAAGAGTTTTGTAAAACTCCTCATATTGATCCTCAGTGATTGAAAATCTGGGAGGGGAGTAAACTGATGATATTAAGAGATTTGAACAAAAATTTTCGATGCAAATATTTGTTGCTTGTAGATGGTCTTCACAAGTGTTCTCAAGAATATAATGCTTGAGCCTTGACTTTATTAGAATTGCTGATCCTCCGCATGATCTTCCTTTCGGGTCCTTTGTATCATATAACATGTAGCCACTCATTTTAAATAGGCTTCTCGAAGTCAAATGAGTCTCAGATACCATCATTATATCAATATTCTTCACCGTGAGGAAGTGTTCAAGTTCGTTTCTATGTTGGCGAATGCCGTTTGCGTTCCAGAAACATACTTTTAACGTGTTCACGGCTTGTTAACTAATGCTTGAAGCAGTGTGTTCTGCATTCGCAGCATTTCTTGCACCATGCTAGTCACATTTGTTGTAAAGTTGTTTATAGTTTGCACCAAATTGTCAATAGTAGCTTCAAGGTGACTGAAATTAAAGCTTGGGCTTGCATTTGTTGTATTATTTGGTGGTGACACTTTTTGAACGGGGATAGAGTTGATCTTTACAGCGTCAGCATACGATACATGTGAAGTGATTGGTTGGGCCATTAGGGGATGAGAAGCGGAGTACGTATTTCTTGCTTGAGCTGGAGTTACTTTAGGCTTTTGGTTCATAGCTTGTTTAACAAAAGAGAATATAGGACATCCTCTGTAGTTAGCAGTATGATTACCTCCACAATTACTGCACTTTTTTTCCTTTTGATCCTTTGGCTTATTGCAAATAGCAGTGTTGTGTAATTCACCACACACAACACAAACAGTAGGTAATTTGCAATAAGTTTTCGTATGGCCATATTCTTGACAATTATGGCACTGTACGGGTCCTGAGCGCTTGTGTTCCAACAGGTTAATATGTTCCTGAATATATCGGGATGCATGGTGAGGATTTTCATGCATACAAAGGCAGGCTGTATCATCGGCAAAAGTAGAAGTGAGGATATTACTGCTCAAGGGCATATCACAGGTATAAATCAAATACAAAACTGGCCCCAGTATACTCCCCTGTGGCACACCGGATGAGATAGTTTCGGGCACACTCATGAAGTCTCCTTCCACAACAGTGAACTTCCCGGCAAAAATATAACTTTCCAAAAGATTTACAATGTTTATTGGCAGATATGTCTTCAATTTTAAAATTAGGCCTTCATACCACACTTTATCAAATGCCTGAGAGACATCAATAAAGAGGGAAGAACAATACTTCTTTTCTTCAAATGCTCTTCTTATGAAATGAACCAATCTATGAGTTTGTTCAATGGTGCTATGCTGACTTCTAAAACCAAATTGATGGTCCGGTATGCACCCATTATCAGCTAAAATTGGGGACAATTTTGTCATGAGCAGTTTTTCGAAGAGCTTTGAAATTGTTGACAGTAAACTTATTGGCCTATAAGACTCAGCCTTGGCAAGATTTTTGCCCGCCTTTGGAATCATTTTGACCATGGCAAGTTTCCAGCTGTGTGGATAATACTCCAGTCGTAATTTTCCATTAAAAATAAATAACAGGATTCTAATAGCAACACGAGGCAACTTCATCCGCATATTGTTACTAATTCCATCAATACCTGGAGCTTTCTTCGGGTTGGTTTCAGCAATTAGTTTTTGTACATCACGCGTCTTAAATTTCGTGGGTAGAGGGGGTTGAGCAACTACACTCGGCATATCAACAGCACCAGTACATGTGTTTGGGGTAAATACGTATTTTAAATGCCCAGCAAATATGTTACCTTTTTCAGTATTAGTTCTTGCCCAACCTCCGGTAGAAGTGCGCAGGGGTGGTTTAGACTCAACGGGTGTTTTAAGTTTTTTAGCAGCGCGCCACAAGGAGTAATTAGATGCTGCTGTGACATCGAGACCTTCCAGATAGTTCTTAAGAGAAGCAGATTTTTCAGATGAAAGCAACTCTTGGAGTCGTTTAGTGCATTCCCTAAGTCTAATTTTATGTTGGGGCGATCTGTGCTGTTGCCATTCCCTTCTAGCTCTTCCTTTTTCACATACGAGACGTTCAATGTCCGCAGAATAAATTCTATTAAACCCAGTCTGCGGATGGTAGGTGGTGGCATCAATTAACACGAATTATCATTTTCACATATGGGTGAGCTAAGTCACTTCTTAGTGGGCTACAAATTGTAACGATCGTGGGAGAGTGATCAGAGGAGAGATCATGAGAAGCTTCAACATGAATTAAATCCCTAGATATATTTTTCATGACGCCAAAGTCTATAACATCCGGAATTTTTTGTATGTCAGTAGACCAGTAAGTGGGCTCCCCGCTCGAAATGTCATCCAAACCCATTTTTGAAATTGTGTTGAACAATGCTCTACCTCTAGGTGTAATAAGACGCGATCCCCAGAACATATGTTTTGCATTGTACTCCCCAGCTGCTACGAAACAAGGCCCAAGAGTTTTGTAAAACTCCTCATATTGATCCTCAGTGATTGAAAATCTGGGAGGGGAGTAAACTGATGATATTACGAGATTTGAACAAAAATTTTCGATGCAAATATTTGTTGCTTGTAGATGGTCTTCACAAGTGTTCTCAAGAATATAGTGCTTGACTCTTGACTTTATTAGAATTGCTGATCCTCCGCATGCTCTTCCTCTCGGGTCCTTTGTATCATATAAGGTGTAGCCACTCATTTTAAAAAGGCTTCTCGAAGTCAAATGAGTCTCAGATACCAACATTATATCAATATTCTTCACCGTCAGGAAGTGCTCTAGTTCGTTTCTATGTTGGCTAATGCCGTTTGCGTTCCAGAAACATAACTTTAACGTGTTCATGGCTTGTTAACTAATGCTAGGAGCAGAGTATTCTGCATTCGCAGCATTTCTTGCATCATCCTAGTCATATTTGTTGTAAAATTGTTTATAGTTTGCACCAGATTATCAATAGTAGCTTCAAGGCGATTGAAATTAAAGCTTGCGTTTGCATTTGTTGTGTTATTTGGTGGTGATACTTTTTGCATGGGAACGGAGTTGATCTTGACAGCGTCAGCATACGATACTTGTGTAGAGATTGGTTGCGCCATTACAGGATAAGTGGCGGAGTACGTATTTCCTGTTTGCGCTGGGACTACTTTAGGCTTTTGTCTCATAGCCTGTTTAACGAAAGAGTATACAGGACATCCCCTGTAGTTAGCAGTGTGATTACCTCCACAATTACTGTACCTCTTTTCCTTCTGGTCCTTCGACTTATTGCAAATAGCAGTGTTGTGTAATTCACCGCACACAACACAAACAGTAGGTAATTTACAATAAGTTTTTGTGTGGCCATATTCTTGACAATTATGGCACTGTACGGGTCCAGAACGCTTGTGTGGTTCTTCAACTGTGATTTTGCGGTATAATAGATATTTTAAATTATAAATGGGATGGGTCTCATTTTTCTTTAATATTATATCGTTAGGTCCAGTTCAACACAAAAAAGAGGTTGGGGGATCTTATCACTGTTTATTATGTTGGATACATTATTTACCTTGAATCCTTGGAGGGTGAGAGCATCTTTTATTTCCTCAGGAACAACATAAGAATCTATGCCCTTCATTACGATCTGTAGGCCTTTAGCACTCTTAAGCTGGAATGTGTAGAAACTTGTTTTACTTTTTTCAAATTCGTTAAACATTTTGCAGAAATCTTTTTCTTCATATATTTGGATCTTTGTTTCGTCAATATTACCACGTTTTATTGGAACAATGTGCAATGCCTTTTCACCAATGACCGAGATTAGTTTTTTGATGAGGGAGTTTGAATTTTTTTCTCTCAAATAGATGGGTGGTGGTTTGGAGGTTTTTTCGAGGATCCTTCGGGTTTGTCAATGTCATCCTGCAATATTTTAAAGCGGTTTTGACGGTTAACTGCGGCGGTGTCGATATCCCTGGATATCTTGGAAACAGATGAGATCTTTGAAGAATTTGGGCTTCGCCCGCGCTTTACCACTGTAATATATCGGTCCATTCCGACAGGCACCTTTGGTTTCTGAATAATATTGTCTATTGTAATAACTTAGTTAAGTGAGGAACACGAGCCCGGAGCGGATAATGGCGCTGATTTAAATACAGAATTACTACGCAACGGTAATATTAATGAATCACTACTTGGCATTGGAGTAAGCGAAGTTGATCGCTCGCGAAAAATTGGCTTTGCCGTTAGAAAAAGACTATCATCCGATTTTTTATTTTTATTGTGTGCATTAGCATCAGAACTCACGGTAAAATAGGCATTTCTGCCGTTAGAACTCACTTCACAATTGTTTGTTTTTGAGGTACTCATGCAGAGTATTCCTCAGTCACTTTGTTTACGGTTGATTTTTTCTTTTTTTTTTTGTTTTTCTTGTTTCAGATTATATGAAAAATTTTTAATGCAAATAAAGCAAATTTCACAAAATATGTATGTATGTATGAACTTATTACGAATCAGTACTTATTACGATTTTTTGTTTGTATTTTTGGTTGTTTAGTATGTAAAAAAAAAACTCCGCTAACACATCTGTTCACTATGAAGGTTCAACAAGACAAATATGAATAAGCGAAAAAGAAAATTGGATAAAACAACAACGTAATACGAGTACAGTAAATAAAAAAATAATAATTTTTTTTAACAAAAATTATAATTTGCCCAACTGTTATGTTTACTCATTTTTTGAGAATCGTGACGTCACGTGTCGACTGTTGAAGTCTTTCGTTGCTTATTAATATTCGTTTTTAACTTCGACTTTGACTGCGACTGTTTCATTTTTAAGAAGCCGAAGTTTAAGCAACATGAAAAACTGTAAGTTTACACAACAAAATCGGACAGAAATTGAATAACTTCACGACTTTTGCTATTTTGACTGCAGTGTTTCAAACACTGCCGCAGTCTCATTTCCCAATTTTGCACAAACTCTATGAAATTTACTTTGACAAATCTCACAAGTAATATACGCATTGTTGTGAATGTTTTTAAAACATTTTAAGCAGATTATTTTATTAACCGTTGACATCATGAATGTACTAGACGATTCAAAAGCAGAACTGATACTGATGATATATATATATATATGTATATATATATATATATATATATATATATATATATATATATATATATATATATATATATATATATATATATATATATATATATATATTGTTACGTTATTACCTTTTTAAAAACGCTTTCCGTGCAAAGAAATTAAACGCACAATTCTTTGATTTTCAGTACTTAACAGCTACTACTTTATTAATTTAATAACACTGTACTATGCTCAAAAGCAATAGTAACCACTTAATACGCTTTACACGATCACGGTAAAGTCTAACAACTCGCGCACTAATTAGTGACTCAACACTGTCTGTCTACTGACTGAACTCTGACTCTGACTCAACTGACTGAAGCGTGTAGCTTATATACTCTTAATGATCATTTCTCGAATAATCATGATGTTTGTTAAAGTTGTTTACAACATCGTATACCTAAATGAAACATAAACACAAGCCATACACACATGCACGTACCCAATGTTCAAATGTCGACAGACAATAACAACAATAATCATAATCTTATTTGTTGTCGCTTTGCTAGTAAACAAGTAACTATGTATGCATGTATGTACATATGTATAGCTGTTATGTGTTCATTTGCAATGAGTAAACAAAAAGTAAATAAGAATAACAACAATTAAGTAAATAAGAATAACAACAATTCTGCAAATTGTAAACAACTCAGTAAATAAGAATCAATAATTAAGAATAACAACAATTCATTATATCCTAGAGCAATTACAATAGGACCATTCACTCCAAATTCGTAACAATATATATATATATATATATATATATATATATATATATATATATATATATATATATATATATATATATGCAAATTCATACATAGTCAGCCTGATTACGGTTCTCGTATTCGAGCTGCAAAATACTCGATTTTATATTTTGGTACTACGTTTCTCGAATACCAAAAAAATACAACTCTGCTTTAAAATTCCATTACAAATTTCTTACCACGACTCTCGAATTCAGCTGTCAAAAGTTAAAAAAATAGTCGATCGTTTTTTTACACACGACAAGAAAAATTTAATATTTAAAATGAAGTCAACAAAGGCGTAAGTATTTTTTAATATTTTATTAATAAATATATTTTTAATGTTATGAATACAATTTTAGAATAAAAATTACAACGGTCAAACAGTTTGAGAAGATGGTGGAGTTGCTGGAGCAAAAACCAGAACTTGCACAATCCTACCACAGCGGTCTGCAAAAAATTAACACTAAAGAGGAATGGAAGGAAATTTCAAATAAACTTAATTCTCTAGGACCGCCTTTTCGAACTGGGCCTGAGTGGTTAAAGGTTTGGGCCGATTACAAATGCAATTTGAAGAAAAAAATTTTGCACAATAAAAATGAGAATCGTGCTACCGGGGGTGGCTTAAACAAGCAGTTTACTTTGTCTGCTGTAGAAGAAGCTGCTGCGGCTTTGTTGCAATTAAACAGCCTAATAAATCCGGATGGAGAGGAAATAGGCATAAACAAAAATTCGTTTGAAGAACACATTAATATTTCTTGCAATTTTGAAAGTGAAGACATTGTCGCAAGCACATCAAAAAATAAAGTTGTCAACAAAAAGTTGGGAAAAGATAGTTCTGTAAGAAGTGACTTGCTTGAACAACAGCTTAAAGTCCAAACGAATTTATACAACGAAGTTAAAGACTCTTTGAAACAGATAGAAAGATATGGTAGAAAACAGCTCAAAATACAAGAAGAATCATTAAACCTATATAAAAGTGAAATTAAAATAAAAAAAGAAACATTTGAACTTTACAAAAACGATTTAAAGGAAAAGAACAAACAAAAAAAACTTTTTCTGAAACTTAGAGCAGATGAAATCGAAATTAAAAGACGCAAAATGGAACTAGAAGAATATAAAAATGCTTTCAAAACTTAAACATCGTTTTTTTTTCAAATAAAAGTTGTTGGTTTTTTCTCTTTTGTTATAAGTCTTTTGTTGTGTACAAAATGAAACATGAAGTGTGATTCAAGTTTTTAATAGTAATTAATTTACTAAAATTGTGGGTTTTTTAATTTTATTTTAATAAATTTTTAAGTTTTAAATATTGAAAATAAAATTTTAACTATAAATTTTTTAATGATTGACTGCCGTATACAAAAAAAAAAAAATAAAATAAAATATTTAATAAACGTATATTAAGGAAATTTTGTATGGAAAATTTTAATTAAAATAGATTTCAAACATACTTTATTTTTTTTTTTGTATACGGGGATTAAAGTTTAAAAATTTAATGCTTCCATTATCTTCTCTCTAATGGTTGAAGCTGTTAAGTTATCATTTCCCTCAATATTCCAGTCTTCAATTGAAACATTCGCCTCACTAGTTTCAGGCATTTCCATATTATAGGCTATACAAATATTGTGCAAAGCTGCACACACATTTGTTATTTTACTAGCCACTTTTGGCGTATAATGCAATTGCCTTGCTCCTAATAAGCAGCGAAATCTATTCTTCAAAACTCCTATTGTACGTTCGACTACATTTCTGGTCTGAGAATGGATGTAGTTAAATTTACTTTGAGGAGTTGCTTCTACAGCTGACCTAAAAGGCGTGATTAAATATGGCTCCAATGGATAGCCTGCATCTCCTTAACAAATAAAGAAAAACAAATTTTATTAAAATTTTTTATAAATCAGATTTATCTTACCTAACAACCAAGTATTTTTGTCACTACTAATAAAATTATCCTTCATTATTTGCTTTAATTCACTAGCATTCCAAACTAGTGAGTCGTGTACTGAGCCTGGATAATGTGAAGATATATACCTAATTCGCAGCTTATGATCACATACCTTTAACAAATTCATTAAATTATGATCCAAAAAATTAGATTTGTCCAATATATATAAGTATGTACTTACCAGTGTTACGTTCAAACTGTAAAACCCTTTCCTGTTGTAATATTTAAAGCGTTCGCCTATACTTGGTGCTAATATTTTGATATGAGTGCCATCTATACATCCTATGACACCAGGAAAGCCATTTTTATTATAAAAATTTTCTTTTATATCCTGTTTTTCCCTTTCATCGGTAGGAAAGGATATCCAGGTAGAACAAAGCACGGTATGCATTGCATTAATGCATTCCTTAAATACTTTGCTGGTTGAAGACTGCGAGAGTCCAACGTTATAATCATTACCAGCTCCTTTTTGATAACTGCCTTCAGCAAGAATGCGCATTGTTACTGCTAACTTCAATACGTTTGGCACTGATGATATTCTTTTTGCTGAATATAGTTGGGTAGTAATTTTTTCTAAAACATATTTAAAAGCCGGTTTGCTTAATCTAAAAAAGCGAACAAATCTAAACGCAAAATTATTATTCATACAAAAACATGGGCATGTAGGTACTTACTGTGAATTTGGCAAAGAAAATATATCAGATTTTTGTCTTATTTGTCTTCTTAGAGCATTCAATTCCGACACAGTGTACTCATTTTCTTCATCAGAAGATGAAAGTGCAGCTAAGCTTAACATTTGTTGTTTTAAATGACGAGGATACAAACAATTCGAAGATATAACTTTAAAAATAATTTTGTTATTAACCTCTATTTATGATACCTCCATTAATTGTTTTGACAGTTTGTCACAGAGAGCCTCGTGATATTTAAATTTTTTAAAATTAGGAAACGTCTTGTAATTTTTAATCTGTTACAAAATTTTAAGCAGTCGAAAATTTTACATAGTACCATTGAGCACAGAATTCGACAAAAGGTTTAACAGTAGTCGAAACATATTTTCGAGAACCGTAATCAAGCTGAGTATGTAATTTTGATCTACTCTTTAGCTCTGACAGACAAATGCTTTATATACATAAATTAAACAAAAATTTTGTTTTTTTTTTTAATAATACATTTAAACCGCACTTGGTTTAAAGTGTTCTTTATTCTTTCACTTCTTATTTTAGACTAATCTTACTTAAAAATAATTTTATTAATTAAACCTTTCAAAATGAACTTTTTGATAAATCAGCATTTAATTCTTAATGCTAAAATGAAAAGTTAACGAAACTGCAATAAATCGTCTAGACAACAGGTAAGCATATTTTTGCAACTGACACCAATTCTTTACTGCGCGTTTTCAACATAATTATCGTTAACTCCTCCACCCTTAAATGCGATCGTCCACGAGCGTTTTAAAAATAGGGTAAGTCATGCAATCTTGTTGTGGGTGTTACCTCTTTTCCTGTTGGTGGGGTTATTGTAGGATTCAGGACCAATGTTGTTGAAGGCTTCTTCTTTGCATTTTTAATAACCAGAAGTGCTAAACTAATTGTGGATAGAAGGGTAATAGCTGTAGTAGTGTTTGTAATCCATGTTTCTTTTCTGATACGGTGGATTGCCTTCGTATTGATAAAATGCATTTCTTGGAGTGATTCCAACGATAGTATGTTTAGTCTTTTTTCCTCGATTGGACTTTCCTGCACTGTGGTCGGTGATAATATCATCTGGGGCGCTTCTATATTTTGGTAAGATTTGTCGCCAATTCTTATAGTGGTGTTGTCAAACTTAATAAGGAAAGTACCGCTCAAATCGTATTTCATAGTCTCTGTTGCAAGTGTTTCGTTAACATTGTTTAGGAGAATGATCCCATCAGAGATCTCTTCAATGCGTGGGACGTGATGGGTATTGCTAGTTGTGCAAACTGATTTCTGACCAAATATAATATTTTTAATACAAGTATTATTTCTTAAATCTAACAATTGATTATTTTTTGAGTATATATTTATTAATTTTATCGACCTTATGGTATATAATTTATGGTTATTTTTACTGACCTAGAGCCTAAATAAAAATAACCATAAATTGATTTTTTTACAAATTGTGATTTTATTATAGCTTTTACAGCTTTGTTCGAAATTTAAGTTTATTATTGAATCATTTTTAATAACAGGTTTTACAATTATATTATTATATAAGTTAGAGTTCGATATAGGGATTTTAATTACATACTTATAAAAGGTTTGTATTGTTACTTAGTATGTTTCCTTGTGTCAATTTATTCATAGTCATTATCATTTCTTTCTTGTTTAATAAAAGTGAATTAATTACATTAATTTTTGCCCATTGTATGGCGTATTTAACATTTATTATTGCTTCTTTTATTAATCTTATTTTATTCCTTAGGTTAGGTTAGGTTGATTAGAGGGATATGATAGCCCATGTCATACGACATACACTTAAGCCAGTGAAGGCTTGTTGTGCGCTCTCTTGGGTTTAACCATAACATATTGACCCAAAGGTCTAGAGAAACTCCATGTCACTCACAAAGTGCCTTAATTTCCTCCAGCATATTCCCCGTAATCGGGTTATGTCCGGTAATGTGTCACCCCCAAAATATCGGGACCTTATTTGTGAGAAGGCGGGGCATTGGCACAAACAGTGTTCCAATGTTTCGCTCTCCTCCCCACATGCTCTAAATTCATCTCCTCCCGCTATTCCCATGCGTTTAAGATGTGCCCGTAGTTGAGAGTGCCCTGTGAAAACTCCCATTATTCTACTTAGTTCGGGCTTGCTAAGTCTTAGCAGCTCCCTCATTCTTCTCTCGTCTGGATCTCCCCATAGAATTTTTTTTCGATTCCCATGGTACCGTTATTCCAGAGAGTTAAATGGGCTCTATGTGCACAAGTTTTTAGCTCGGATTTAACTGCATCGAAAGGTTTCGCGCATTCCAAGCTTATATTACCTAACTCTGTTGTCCTAGAAGCAAGTGAGTTTGCCCTCTCATTTCCAGATATCCCCGCGTGTCCTGGCACCCATATGATGCGCAGTCCACCATGTGTCGAGTAACTGTTAATAGCGTTTTTGCAATCCCAAACTGTACGTGATTTAGTGCGTTCCGCTGAGATTGCACTGATGGCCATCTGACTATCTGTGAATATATTCACAAGTCCTGACCTCCCCATTACATTGAGTTCCCTGATACACTCCGTTATCGCCCGAACTTCCGCCTGTAAAACTGTGCAATAGTCCGGCAGGCGGAAAAACAGTTCCGTGGTGTTTTCTATATAAACACCAAGTCCCGTTTTCCCTCTCGACCTTGATCCATCCGCGTAACAACGAAGCCCCATGGGGATCTGGTTCCAAGGGTCGGTCAACCAGGAATGGATGTCGGAGATCAATGTTCCGCAGTTAGCCTCTAGTCCAGTCTCCGGTATGCGGTCACTTTCGACATTTTCCGGTATGGACTCCCCTATGGCCGTAAAGATTCTTTGATGATACGCTTCGTGTTCCTGATCGATCCACTCACCCATCACCTTTAGTCGTTTTGCTGTAAGAGCCGCTTCGTACTTTATACGAATATCGATCGGCTGGATGGATAATATTGTTTCCATCGCCCCTGTTGATGTCGTTCCGAAGGCCCCACTTATACCAAGACAGCAGGTTCTCTGAACTTTCTGCATTGTTTTGATGTTGCATTTATATTCCATCGATGTCCACCACACAATAGAAGCGTAGGTCATAATCGGCCTGATAACGCTACTATAAAGCCAGTGTGTCATCTCTGGATACAGCCCCCATCTTGTGCCTATGGTCCGTTTAATGATTGACCAACATATACGAGCCTTTTTTATTTTATTCCTTAGTATTTCGATATTTTCATCTATGACTGTATTTTTTGTGTTTGAAGATTCATTTATTAACTTAGTGATATTATTTAACTGATTTGCAAAATTTGTATTGATAATTATTTGTTGATTATTATTGCTAGATATCACGTCTAAAGTCCTATAAATAATTTCTGCGTCTTCATGATTTGGTGATCCTGCGATTAGTTTCCAAACCTTTCCCAGAGTGTCAATTGATCTAATTCGTCTATTAGGTGAGATATTTTTTAGTGTATCCAATAAGTCGATTGTCTGATTCATTTCATAGTACATTGTGTTCCATAAGGGATTTGTCCTAGGTATGTGGTTGTCTACATAGGTTTTCGTCTTTTGTAAAAAGTCGCAATAAGATTGAAGATTAATTGGGTGAATAAATTTAAATGTGCCATTCTGAATTTTTCCGTATCCGTTGCCTATTGTTATCGCATAGGAGTTCGTATAGTTAAGTATTTGTACCTCTGCTTTTAGCATTGGCAAGAACAATCTGTAGAACACATAAAATTGTCATGTCAAAAGAATAATTAAAAAAAAAATTTATTTTTTATGTGGTCTTTATGTACTACTCTATTGGATTCTGTTAGTACAGTACTTTTCCTATTTTCCATAACCATTTTTTCTCTGTATCGAGCTGATAGTTTTGAACCTAATCTTTTGTTAATCTTGACATAAATTTTTTGTCCTGGTGTATAATCCTTAAAAGGTTTCCTTCCTTTGTTGTGGAATTTCAAATCTTTCTGCTGTTAGTTTTTATTAGTTTTTCTATATTTTCCTTTCTTGCATTTTCATACTCTTCTGGGCTAGTGCTAACTCTTCTTCCAAAGAATAACTCGATTGGTTTCTTACCTGTTGTGGAGTGAATAGTGTAGTTATATTCATAAACTGATCTGTCTAGTAATTTATCAAATCTTCTATGTCTTTTATCTGTTTTAAGGCAACGCATTATTTCTGATAAGGTAGAATGGAAACGTTCTACCTGTCCGTTTACTGTACTTTTGTAAGGTGGGGTTTTGAAAATTTGAATATTTAATTGATCTTCGAGCATAAATTGGATTGAAGCCGAGTTCAGAGCCTTTTCATTGTCTATGACAACAATTCTAGGCACTCCGAAATTAAATAATATTTTTCTTAGCGGTTCACGGATGTCTGCTACTGATCTGGAATTTATTGGAATCGCTTGAGCATATTTTGTGAGTTTATCTATTGCAGTTTGTATGAAATGTTTTTCGGTGGACTAATATCTAAGTGTAGTATTTCTCTGGCAAATCTTATCTTGTAATCTCTAAAATGAATGGGATATATTCTTTGCAATTTTCCTAAAGTTTCCTCATTTGTATTAATATCATTTACGACTGATGGATTAAGATACCTTTGGAGTATATCTACAAGGTCTCTTTCATTGTAAATGCTTTGTGTAATTGTATGGCGATGATACGTGGGAAATATAATCTCAAATTTGTATGTTGAAATGTCATCAAAATGAAGAAAAATTTGATTTTTGAAAACGTTGACTGAAGCATTTGCAAATGGGATAAGATTTTCTGGTGAGCTTTCATCACTATGTTGTGTAGAGGTTAATATATTTATTTTGGGTGGTCTTAAGAGTGTATCAGCTACTACATTCGTCTTTCCTGGCTTGTACTTTAATTCGTAATTAAATTCCTCGAGAAAAGCTCTCCATCTTCCTAGTTTACCATTATTGTTTTTATTATTTAAGGCATATGTCAGTGGCTGATGATCGGTTAAAATTTTAACTTTAGCTGAACCGTATAAGTAATTTCTTAAATTTTCCAGTGCCCAAACAATCGCTAACATTTCGCGTTCATTCCTGGCATAATTTTCTTCTTGTTTTCTTAGAGTTCGCGAAATGAAGGCTATTGGTCGATCTTCCTGCGAAAGTACAGCTCCGATTGCATAATTAGATGCATCCGTAGTGAGCTCAAATTCCTTTTAAAAATTCGGGTAAGATAAAATGACATCTCTGCTAACCAAACCATTTTTTTTATTTATGAAATGCATCAATTGCGTCATCGTTCAAAGAAATTTGTTTTTTAATTGACTTATTCTTAGGCACACGGCCATCCTCCCCCCTTAAAAGGATTGTCAAAGGTTTTGCGATCTTTACATAATCCTTGACAAATCTGCGATAATAGCCTGACAGACCCAAAAATGCTCTAAGATCCTTTACTGTTTTTGGCTGTGGAAAGTTCTTTACTGCTTCTAATTTTTTCGGGTTAGTTCTTATTCCATCCTTTGATATAATAAATCCTAGGAATTCCACTTCATCCTTGAAAAATTCGCTTTTGTCTAATTGTACCTTCATATTTGATTCTTCCAATGTCGCGAATATTGTTTCAAATTTTTTTAAATGTTCTTCCTCGCTCTCGCCGAAAATCAGTATGCCATCTATGTACTTATATGAAGCAAATTTTCCCAATATGCTGACGAAGAATGTTATCCAAAGCACGTTGAAAAATTGCCGGTGAATTTTTTAGACCGAAAGGCAGCCTGAGGAATTCATATTTCCCATTGTTGACGGAAAAAGCTGTTTTTTCGATATCCTTATCCTTCAACGGAATTTGATGAAAACCCCTCTTCAAATCAATAACCGAAAACCATTTTTTATTGCCCAATTGTGTCAACATCTCATTTATTTCCGTAATTGGGTACCTATCTGCTACGGTCACTTGGTTAAGCTTCCGATAGTCTACCACCATCCTAAATTTCTTTTTCCCTGAGGCATCCGATTTTTTTGGAACAATCCATACCGGTGCATTATAGGGAGAACGAGATGGTTTTATAATACCATTCGAAATTAATTCATCAATTTGCTTCTCGACTTCTTCCTTCAACGACGCAGGATAGGGATAGCTTTTGGTATAGATTGGTTGATCTGTTGTTGTTCTTATTTCGGCTTCTACCTTTGTTGTATACGTTAATTTTTCATCCGGTTCCAAAAATAATATCTGATACTTAGATAACAACTTTTGCATAGCATGCTTTTGGTTTATTGTCATGTGATCTGTCCTGATTTGTATGTTGTTAACATCGCGATATATTTGTTGTTTGATCCTAATTTTTTTATTTCCTTTTATAGTCATTAAACTGTATTCTGTATAGATTACAGCAGATAATTGTCTAAGGCTGTCGTTACCAATGATGGCGTCGAAAGACTTTAGAGTTGGTAGCAGAAAAAATTGTATTGGAATTTCATTACATATTACCAAAAAGGTTTGCATAAATATGGTGTGTAGGTAATTTTGACGGGTCCTCCTACAGAGTTTGCATAAAATATCTCTTGATTTGGTGTTGAATTTTTTTATTAGATCTTGTCGAACACAATTCTTGTTAGATCCGATGTCTAATAAAACTTTTATAACCTTATCATCGTCTAGCCTACAGTTTATATAGAGAAGCGATGATTCGCTTAATATAAAAAATGAATGTCAGTACAATTCTCCACAAAACTATCGGTTTCTTTTTGCTGATAATTGTGGAAGTTGTTTAAGTATTCATTCAGTGTTTGGTCTTAGTTCTCATGCTCTGATCAACATCTATAGTTTTGGGCCTTGGCTGCGGTTTTGGCTCAAATGGTCTTGGTGGATAATTATTATATTGAGTGTATTTAGGGAAGGCGCCTTGATTTTGGTAATTATTATTTCTGTATGTTTGAACGGAAGGCTGTCTTTGGAATTGGTCAGATGGTTTCTTCGGTCGTTGTGGTGGTGGAATGTGTGCTAATTCCGGGTAAAATCCAGTGAAGTAATATCATGATAATTACGTGGGGGAATAGGTCTAAAATTCCGTCTTGACTTTACACTATGCGCATAATTTGTCCTGAAGTTTGGGTTTTCCAATTTAAGGCATAAATGTAATGCCTTGGGCAAATCTACTGGTTCTCTCATTGCTAGGAGTATTGGAAGATCTCCCTTTAGTCCCCGGATAAATGTATCCAGTGCCTTATCTCTGTATGTTTGGGTCAAAAGGCGTAACGATTCTTGCCCAATTTCCATACAGCTAATTTTGTTCAATATCAGATATAAGTGGTTATACACCCTTTGATAAAATTCCTGAACTGACTCTGTGCCCTAAATCAAAGACGTCAGTTGGTACTAAAGGGTACTGACATCCCTCTTATCCGCATAATGAAGTGTGAGACAACGAGAAATGCTTTCCCAATTTAATGGGGTGTTGTAAGATTCTAGAATTGCATCGGCGTGTCCCACTATTTTGTTCCTCACAATGCTCAAGACTCCGAAATACTTTGCAGTTCCTCTTAAGTGTTGATATATATCTAAAATCCTTTCTACCGATTTCTTCCAGGAACTATATTCCCCTGGCTGTTTAGACAATTCTTGCAAGCTCCGAACAACATCCGGTACCCTGTTCTCACATTGCTTCCGAAACTATTCTTCTAATTTCGACTTCTAGTTCTCTCAAGTTGAGTGGAGCCTGGTTTTGTGGTGCGTTTAGCACGGGAGATCTTACTAAGTTACTTGGGTTTGACATTGTCCGACTTTGAGATATCTAAACTAACTTCCGTTATGTTTCTTTATATTATTGATGGTTCCGCAGGAATCACAGCTTTCAATATTATTTAATTACAATGAATTTTGTTATTTTATCTAATAATCAATTAATGTAATTTATTATTTTGAAACCAGAGGGTCCCTTAGGAATCGTAGCTTCCGATATTATTTAGTTATAAGGAGTTTTGTTATTTTAGTTAATAATTTATTATTTTGAAACTAGGAATCGTAGCCTCAAATATTTATAAGCAATTATGATATTTCGGTTAATAGTAACACCTTTTTATTAATCAAAATATGTATATTCCTCTTTCTTATAACTAAATTATTTTTGATTTTTGTTCGCAATTATTTAATGAAAGATTTTTTTCTCGATAGAAAGTATTTTTAAAATTTCCTTTTTTTTCGAACAATAATAATAACTAGTGTTCGCCCAGTGGTTGAAATTCAACCATTATTGCAATAATACAAAACCGCTCAGATAAAATGTCATATTTTTCATCATTTCTAATAAAATGTATTATCGTACTTACTCCATTCTTTAATAGTTGTATCTATTAATGTGAGCTTTCTAAATAAATAATAGAAACGGTTTTGATGTTCATTTAAGAAACATAAATTTATTGCCTACATATATTAACAATATAAAAATTAAAATTTTTTGATTAATTGAAGAAAAACTAAAAGTAAAAAAAAATCATTTTATTAAAAATATTTAAAGTAGGACTGGCATCTTTATCTAAGGAAAATTTCTTTATATACAATATTCTTCGTAAAAACTCTATTGTCATTGAGTATGTTTCCTTGACCATTTTCATTTGAAATATAAAATTTTCGGCCGTCGAATGAACGAACTCTACTCGCAGCTACATATAATTGTCCATGAGCAAATACAGGTAGTCTCAAAAGGACACCTATCTTTTCAAATGTTTGCCCCTATGACTTGTTAATGGTCATAGCAAATGCGGGTATAATTGAAAATCGAACTACTCCCGCAATCTATGGTGTTGCGGTGCAAGCAATTTACTCTCATTCGAGTTCCATTTAAAATGGCTTGTGCCGTGTTCAAATTACGAATCAGCATAACAATGGAATTTCAATTTATTTTCAATTTATGCGGTGGCATTCCGCTTACGTTCAGTGAATTTAAAAATTAAGAAGGATATTCATTTACGTCATTGACATCATTCGAAACTTTATCAAAACTGTAATAAACCTTCTCCTCCCCTGGAAGACGGTTAAGTATATCATTATTTATTGAAGCGCCGTCTTCATTGGTAGGAGCTAAAATAACGGAATTAAAAATTTTATCCGATAATATATTCTCACGAATATTACCATAGATATCAGTAATTAAATTATCAAAACAGCCAATTATTTGTTGTGGCAATTCAATAATGTCATCACCTAATTCTGGATAATTTCTTAATTCACCATTACCAAGTTTATTTATGAAATTCTGGTCTAGCTCTCATATTTTGTGTTATGGTAACTTTGTGAAAAGAATTAAATTCCTTCCAACTAATGATGCAATTTCCAATTAAAATAAATCGGGTCCCGTGTGGAACAACATGTAAAATTTGCTTTAAACAGCACCTTAGTAGAATAGTTTTACCACCAAATGGATAATGGAAATGGAATAGAATGAACAAATAAAATAAGTTTTTCCTTCTGAGTGTTTACGGAGTTGCCAAGCCAAATTTAATTTAGTTAATTTTGAGTTTTTTGTTGTAATTTTTTTAGCAAATTAAGAGAGAAAGGGAGATCATGGCTTTATGATTGGCTAATATTATTAACTGTTTTTAAATATCTTAGGCACAAATATTTAGAATAAAAAATACATTCTGCACTGCTTCTATTGACAATCTATCAAACAAAAAAAAAAAAAAAAAAACAAAAAATCCAGCGAATACGTTAAGTTTAGGACAGTTAAAATGGTTCTTAATTTTTCCACTTGCCTATTTATGTATAGATTACTTTTTAATGATTACATTTCGCGATCGTACTGTACATGTTTGTTCGCAGGTAACGAAATGTGTAAAAACCAATCATACAGGATTTCACAATAATAGCGAACAAACAAAATAAATTTGCTACCTATTTTTTACCAATCTATGTTTGTATGTATATATACAAAGCCTTAAGACTATTTACATATGTACTTATATGTATGCATGTTGCTTGCGCGACCAAGCCACCTTCTTCTTTTAAATCCATGTGTACACCACGACGGTCGAAGAATAAATAAATACGTTCTGTAAAAAACAAAACAATCGAACCTGTTTCTTTCATAAATGCATATGTATTGGTTTTGTGCTAATAATGCGGGATTATGCCTGGTTGAAAAATTGTGCTGACGAAAAACCATTCCCCTCGTCTCTCTTTGCAAACAAAATACGATGTTATGCCTGCATAATTGTTCTCGTGAGTTAAGGTGTTATAATGTCTCCCATTATTCCCTCAACACGAGTTAATGTAATATAATATATATATATATATATATATATATATATATATATATATATATATATATATATATATATATATATATACTTAAATGAATACACACATTTACCTACTTTATTTTAAACCAATTCCAAGAATTGTTTATGCATTTATTTAGTTCAGTTACACTAAATAAAGTGCAACTTTAAATACAGACAAATTTATTAGGAATTGTTTTGCAATAAAACATTCCTTTACCTTTCTTTATTCCTCAGAATTATTTTTTCAACAATTAATATTATTAATAAATTTATTTAGTTCATTCACATTTTAATTTACCTACCTTATTTAAAAGCAATTCCAAGAACTATTTATGCATTTATTTAGTTCATCCACACTAAATAAATGCAACTCCAAACACAGACAAATTTATTAAGAATTGTTTTGCATTAAACATTCCTTCACCTTTCTTTATTAATTTCTCGGAATTGTTTTTCAACAATTAATATTATTAATAATCGATATTTTAATTATAAGAAAAAATTGTAAAACTAAGTATAAAAAGAAGTGTCAGAAGAAAAATAAAGCGAGTTGGATTTTGATTTCGAAAAAGTGAAAGTGGTTGTGTTTTTTTTTAGACTTATATTATTAAGTTTGTTTTTGGCGCAGTCGGCAGGATACCGCAAGTCCTACCCAACATAAAAGTAGTAGAACGTGAATTTTTATTCTTAGTGCGGTCCTTTCAAAAAAAAAAAAAAATAACATCCTTAAACACTCCTTTAAAAGATTAAAGGATAAAAACTTTTTTTTCGAAATTTTTTTTATATAAAAATTTTAAAATACTCCTTTATAAGATTAAAGGATATAAAAACTTTTTTTGAAATTTTTTTTTATAAAAATTTTTTAATACTCCTTTATAAGATTAAAGGATATAAAAACTTTTTTTGAAATTTTTTTTTTTTATAAAAATTTTTTAATACTCCTTTATAAGATTAAAGGATATAAAAACTTTTTTCGAAATTTAAAAAAATAAAAATTTTTTTTAAATAAAAAAAAAAGGAGAGACCTTTTTTTCAACAACCAGAACCAACCCCATCAACAAAAACTGAATCAACAAACCCATCAAACAACATTGAACCAACAACCAACCAAACGAAGAAACCAAAAGCTAAACAACCAACCAAACGAAGAAACCAAAAGCTAAACAACCAACCAAACGAAGAAACCAAAAGCTAAACAACCAACCAAACGAAGAAACCAAAAGCTAAACAACATTGAACCCAACGAAGAAACCAAAACTAAATCAACAACCAGAACCAACACCATCAACAAACCCATCAAACAACATTGAACCAACAACCAACCAAGCGAAGAATCTAGAATCAACAATAAACCCATCAACGAATTCCCTAAGGTAATTTAAGTAATACTTAAAGTATAAGTTAGTTTGTTATTATCAAAAAAAAAGTGCATTTTAACAAAAAAAAAAAGAGAAGATTTATATTCCCAAAGTGATCAAAGTCTGTTTAATGAGTGATACTGATACATTGTCTGATTATCCTTCAGACATAGATTTTATCGAAGACAATATAGATACTTACCCAGACTATAATTTAGACTCAGGGATCGAATCGAACGACGGGTATCTAACGGACATTAACATAGAGCAAGATAGGAATAGAAGAGTTACTAGAAATACACGCCATTTCAGAAAAAGACTAAGATATATTTACAGAGGAATATTAGAAGGATAAAACATAATTAACAAGATGACCGAACAAGCCCAACCACTCTCTATTAGTATTAACCCTTTGAAATATTTAAATCAACTCCCAGAATTTAACGGCGATTACCGCGATCTACAGACTTTCGTCAATTTAATAGATAGGGTTCACCCTCTATTAACAGCGTACGACCTACCATCACAACTATTATTTTCTGACATTATTAAGGGTAAACTTACTGGGAAAGCAAGAGAAGTTATAGAAATTAACTGCCAGGCTCAATCATGGACAGACATAAACAACGTATTAAATAATAATTTCGGTGATAGATACAGTTTAGAGGAACTTTTTGACAGGCTTAAAAGTACAACTTTCAAAACGAATAGTGTAGAATTTTGTAATGAAATTAAACAGAGACTCAGAAATCTCAACAACAAAACCGTTTTATCAATTGGTTCTGGCCCAGCAGCCAACGAATGTGCCAAGAACAATATGAAGACCGCCCTAAATATATTTAAAGAAAAAGTACCGGAACCCATGCGAACTATTCTAATATGCAGAAATCCTGACAGCCTAGAAACAGCAATGGAAATCCTATTCCAATCCGGCTATGCATATGTGACTTCACCAAACACGGCATTTTCCAATCATAGACCGCCAAACCAAGAATACAAAAATCTACGGACTCAGAAGCATAACAACAGATCTTATAATAACAAAAATTTAGCAAGAACAAATAATCGCGATACACAAAAGAACCTCTCGTACCAACAACCTAATTTCCATAACCACCATCGAAATAATCCAAATAACCCCCATAATTGGCAAGGAAATCACAAAAATTCTGGCCACAATGGTCAACCGTTCCAAAGACAAAACAATTGGAATCCCTTCCGACAACAGGAAATACCACATACAAATAATTTTCCAAGACCAGAACCTATATATATATTAGTATTCTGTGCTACGTACTGTTACCTAGCACTTTACGTTTTATTCAATTGAAGGATTGCCGTAGTAAAAATTTTAGTATTTCGTTTACTTTTTTCCATACAAAAACCAATTTTTTTTATTAATTAATGGCAACTCTAGACCGAATACAAAAGCAGCTATTTTTATTTATAAATCAAAATTTATTAATACATACATATACATATGCATATACATACATGTGTATATGCACACTTGCAGCTTTTTATTCTTTAAATCCATATTTATATGTGGTATAATGTATATTTGTTGTGGTTTTTGAATTATTTTTTGAAAAGTAATTTCTTTTTTTGGAAAAAATTGAACAAAATATTATTTTGCCATGCATACAATCACTTTTTTCTGCTTGTCTTCTTTTGACAGTTTAGACAATTGAAACTGCAATGTAGAAACCACAAATAAAAACAGCAATTACGTTTTCACTCAATAAAATTTGACACTTGTTTAATAAAAACGAAAACCATGAATTTGTGTCCAATTGAACAAGCAATTTTAGTTACTTGTTATCTAGAAACTGGCTATAATTCTGAATGCTAAAATGAAAAGTTAACGAAACTGCAAAAAATCGTCTAGACAACAGGTAAGCATATTTTTGCAACTGACACCAATTCTTTACTGCGCGTTTTCAACATAATTATCGTTAACTTATACCATATGACGTATTGGATGTTGGGCAACCCAAAATAATATTAAATCGTCGAACCATCAACCCAGCGAATGGTTTATAGTTGGTTTGTTTACTACGAAAATATGTGTAGTATAAAAGTACAACACAGTGTTTTGGTTTTTGCTTTTGATACATGGTTCTTGTTTTTAATAAAAATTGGTTTTAGTTTGTGATAAATTTCAACGAAAATGGTTTTTGCGTTATTAGAAACAAGAACCAAAAAAGGCTGTGTGTAATAAAAAACAGTGGTGTTCGGTTATAATATACACAAGGTTTTATCATACTTAGTATAATAGATAAGAATAAAAGTTTTTTTGTAACAGAGGATATTACTAAAAATAAATATAAACATAAGTTATACACAGATTAAAACAATCTCTCATGTAAACAAATAAAAATAATATATGATAAGAACAAAATATCTAAACAAGGTAATTTAAGAAATAAACAGCTTGTAAACATATTGACGAGTAACTAATCCTTATCCTTATTTATTTACCCTAAAATAAAATACAACCTTTCATAATGTAAGCAAGATAATAAAAATAAAGTATTCCTTTGTTCTTACACAGAATTTAAGATCAGTTTTGTTAAAATAATCTTTAAGAACCAAAACAAAACTTATCATACCTGCCTAGACTAAGAAATCTATTGATAAGAGATGTTGTTACCTTTAGTATTTAAGAGAGATATTTTTTAATTATTAGACAGTTTGGAATTAGCATGTGTACTAAGACATTCTCAATAGAATTAAGAAAAAATTAATAAAAATTGAGCGCTCGTCGTTCAGGAAAAAATTTTGTTTTTTTAATTCTATAATTATAAATAGAAAATTAACTAGCGTAACAAACAACTTCGACATTCCATAAAGTTTTGTGGAATATATAAATGTCGTGTTAAGCACAAAAATATTTTCAAAAAATTCCATCTGGAGTGTGGCGTATTAAAGCCGTAGTGTCCCTCTTTTTTGAAGCGGATGTGTCCAGTAAAGTTCAGGATATTACGAGGAAGGGGATTAGAATGGGACTCGAGTTTTGTTACGAAATAAACCCCCAAGAAGAAAAAAATATACAGAAAGCAACAACAACGTTTTTTGTGCTTATTTCATTTTTTGGGACTTATTACATTTTGGAATTGGGGACTTATTTCATATGAAATAACTCCCCAAAAACCTACATATAATGAAATAAATCCATAAAAAAATTTTGGAGATGTAACAGACATATATTATTTATTTATTAGGTTTTTACAACTTTTTTACAAACATGGTCTTCTTTATTTCTTCTTCGAGAACTTACTTAACAAAAAGTGACGGAAATTGAGTTCCTTGATTTGGTGGCACTTTTCAAATAATCTGTCTGTTATACATATATGCATCAGGCTGCACTTATGCAAGCAGATGTAATGCATCAGTGTTGCCAAATCGCAGATCACTACAGAGACATTTCGTTTTCAATTTATTATAAAATTTGTAATATGTATAAGCTATATTTATAATAAACATTAGCCGTTCATTAAAAAGTAATAGCTCTTCAATTAGTTTGAAATTTAACTTTGCCTTGCAAAGTACGAGAAATATTTAATAAACTTAATTAACAATGAATTTTGAAATTACAAGCGGTTATAGAAAAAATTGCCGATTATTATACGTACTATGAGCAATCTATCAGAAAAAGTATTTGCAATATTTTTCCATGCGCAAAGGCAGTTGGATGCTGGTCAGCAAAAAATACATAGATATGGGTATTAAGAAATAAAACTGTTGTATTTCTTTTAATTTTCTGACAATTTACGCTAAAAGACATTAAAAAAAACTTTTCCATAAAATTAAAGGAAATACAATAATAGTTTATTTCTTTATACCCATATACATATGTATGTACATATGTTCTTATGTATATAGGTACAAATTAGTAAAAAAATGACATGTGCTTTTAGGTTTCATTTCTATTAAGGCTGGGGCACATAGAATCCGTCATCCGTCATCCTTCGACTTTTTCAACTGACGTTAACGCAATGACGGATGAGGCTGGCACAATGAGTCCTTTGTTAACGTGTAGAAAATCAGTTGTTTTTTTTTACATGTTTGCAACATTTCTTTTTATTAAAAAGTAACAATTTTCTATGGATTTTGAAGAAATTACGGAGTTTATTTTAATTATAAATTTTGCTTTATAAAGCTCAAGCTGTCTTGATATAATGGATAAAAGTCGAAGATTTTTCGTCAGACCCAAAAAATCAACTGTTAATTAAAACAAAACATACCAAAAAATCAACTGATAGTTGTCAAAGTACTCAACGTACGTCAAAAGTTAAAAGTTGCCCAACTTTCATCCGTTGCGTTGAAGGAGACGTACTGTATGTAACCAAGCTCATAACAAAACCTGTATTTTAACTTAGCTGTCAGTTGAAAAAGGCGACGGATGACGGATGACGGATTCTATGTGCCCCAGCCTTTATGCCATTTGGCGGAATATGTGCAAAAGAAAATCAATATACATATGTCACAAACGTGGACATCAAGAGTTCCAATGAAAATAATAAACCACTCAGTTTTACAAGATTTACAAGAACTGTTTTATTTAATTTCAAGAAAAGTTGTTAAGTCAAAAATGGTTAATCTTCTTATGCGTTCTTTTTATGACTCCCGTTATTTTTCAAAATTAGAGATAAAAAGCAATAAAAATAAAATTCCACAAAGAATGCATAGTTGTATTTTTATACAGGGTGACAGCTCGGCCTATCCTGATCTAAATCGTCCTCCATTTCGTCTTGTGATTCGTCTAGGGTTGGAAAACTGCTGCACCACGGCTTGATCTTCTCGGCTGAGTAGACTGAAGAAAATTTTCGGCTCGACAATTGAACACCAGGAACGTCTTCCAGAAGGTATCGGTCATTCCCCAGAACTTTAGCAATTATATAAGGCCCTCGGAACTTCGGTTCGAGTTTTCTCGACTCGCCAGTGGCAGGGGCCTCATTCTCAATTACGACAATATCCCTTTCTTCATAGTTTCTTGGGGTTGCATGTTTGGAATTAAAACGTTGTTCCCATTTCTTTCGTTCCCGCTGGATATGCTCTAGAGCAAGATTACGCTTTTCCGCGATTGGTAGGGCGACGTCAAGGTGGTCATCATGAACAGCTGCCAGTAGGTGGTTGTTTGTTATATCACGTAATTTAAAATCGAACACTATTTCGTTTGGCGTGAAACCAGTTGTTGCATTTTTTTGAGAATTTACCTCCCATTGAAGATCACGCAAAGTAAGATCCCAATCTTTGAGGTCTTCGACGGTAGTTCGAATGTAGGTCAGAATAGTTTGGTTTGCACGTTCGGCCTGACCATTGGCCCTTGGCGTACGGACAGCGTTTTTAATATGCCTTACTGAATTGTAGTTGCAAAACTCCTCGAATGATTTTGAGGTAAAGGCAGTCCCTCGGTCACTGACGATGCTTTTCGGAAGGCCAAAATATGACGTAATTTCATTTAATGCGTTAATTACGGGTGCCGTTTTTGTATTTCGTACAGGTTTTACAACCAAATACTTACTAAATGAGTCTGATATAGTCAATACGTAGCAATATCCTCTCTTACTTTTGATAAACGGCCCAAGGTGGTCGATGTGAATGGCTTGAAATGGTATAGGTTGTACGTCAGTATAGTGTAGACATGCCTCAGACTTACCGGCTCGACTTTTATTATAACAGCATTTAATACAACTAGCAATGTAATCTTTTGTATATTTACGAATTTTCGGGAACCAAAATTTTTGTTGAATTCTTTGGATCGTTTTTTCTAAACCAAAATGACCCATATCATCGTGAGAGTACTTGACAATTCTCCATCGAACATCCTTAGGAATAACTAATTTTAACCCGTATTCGTTTTTCCGGTATAGTCGATGATTGCGTAAACAAAACTCTGATTTTATTTGTTTTTCTTGATCCGAGTTTAAATCACCTTTAAGTACAGCCATTATGTTCATCAATTTATCATCCTTAAGTTGCATAGTAACAACCCAGTCCTCAACTTCAGCCGTAACTTTCATTATAAATCCAGCCGGTTCGATTTCAGCTGGCGGTTTATCTGGAGCTCGGCTTAAAGCATCAACATGTAACATACGACTCCCCTCACGATAAATAAGTGCAAAATCAAACTCGTGGAGTCTCATCCACCATCTAGCGTCTTTTGGCTTCAGCTCCTTATTAGCTTTAATACTAGCGACAGCTGCACAATCGGTTACCAGGCGAAAATTTTTGCCTAATAGATATATCCTGAAACGGTCAAGCACTTCCACTACGGCAAGGGCTTCCAGCTCATAACTGTGGTACCGACTCTCTTCGTCAGTACAGTGCCGACTGTAATAGAAAACTGGTTTCCATTCTCCTTCTCGTTCAGATTGTAACAGAATACCGGAAAGTCCTACACTACTTGCATCTGTGTGAACTTCATGGTTCGCGTTACTGTTGTAAAGTGCCAGAACCGGTTGATTAATAAGGACGTTGACGAGTTTCTCAAAAGATGTTTGTTGATCTGCTTCCCAATTAAAATCGTTGGCTTTACGTAATATTGTCGTTAGTGGACGAGATATCAAAGAATATTGTGGTACGAATTTTCTAAAGAATCCTGTTAACCCCAGGAATCTTCTTACCTCGGATATATTTTTCGGGATTGGAAAATTTTTAATTGCCCTTATTTTCTCATCCCCAGGTCTTATACCATTTTCATCAATTACGTGACCCAAATGAGATATCGTTGTGGCGAGAAAAACACATTTATCAAACCGCAGAGTAAGTCCACTTTCGTGTATGATTTCTAGAAACCGATCTAGTCTATCAAGACCTTCCTCAATGGATTTACTTGGAATTACAATGTCATCCAAATACGCTAAGATTTCACCAGGTTTCATACGGGACACGAGTTTATTCATAACACATTGAAAAACTGCTGGGACATTAACGAGCCCAAATGGCATCCGGTTATATTCAAAATGACCATCGTGGGTGACAAAAGCTGTGTATTTCTTGGACATCTCATCAATTTCTATTTGATGATATCCCATACGTAAATCTAACGTAGTAAAGAATCGGTTTCCAGCGAGCTGAGCAAACTGTTCTTCCATAATTGGCATGGGATATGGCGTTTTAGACGTTATAGAATTTAACTGGTGGTAATCCACACACATTCGATGTTCGCCATTACTTTTGTTGACTAAAACTACAGGAGACGCATACGTGGAATGAGATGGTCGAATAATTTCATGTTTAAGCAGATCATCAGTAATAGCTGATATGATAGCTCGTTTTGCAAAAGGTACGCGATATGGCTTAGCCTGAATTGGTTTATCAGAAATTAGACAAAGCTCCATTTTACTTACGGTGCATTTTCCAAGGTCGGAAGTATCCTTCGCAAAACAGTTTTGGTGCTTAAATAACAATTGCTTTAATTTTTCACGTTCCGATGGCATTAGCTCTCCTGGCGCTTGCACACTTTCAGATTTTTCCAACCGACAATCATCATTTTCGATAATAAGACGTTTACCTTTACCACAAAGAATATCTCTACCCAATAAAATATTTTCCTTGAAAAACTCATCGTCTGCCATGAGTAGATCTACGTCAAACGAAACTCCATCAATGAATAGAGTAGCGGGTAATTTATTCGAACACACATATCTACCTCCCGCGAAACCTTCTAACATAATGTTTGTTGTTTCAATATTTTCGAATTTGGAAGCGAATGATTTACGGATTAGCGATCTGTTGCTTCCGGGATCTATAAATGAATATGTTTCACGTCCGTTCACAGTCACCTTTTTGATTATATTTTTGTTACAAACTGCTGGCAATGATTCTACTTTAATTTCGTTTATGGCTGCTATCAATGATTTCTCTTGACACTTATCCGTGGTATGGGTTGTACGCTGACAAATCTTACATCTTGGCTTTCTTGGCGGTTCGGGACAATTTAAAGAAATATGTCCGAGTTGGAAACAGTTGTAGCATTTTATTTTACTTACAGAATTTTCATTGGCTTTTTTCCGGCTTGCAAACAAATTAACGTCTTTTTCCGTTGACGCAGTTGGCTTCACCTGTCTTTGTAGTCTCGCATTATCATTTACCGCTTCGTTATAGCTGCAATAATTCATAATGTCTTTTAACAACTGGTTACAAGAATTGTATTCATTTGAAATTTTTTTCTTTAAGTTTGTTTCGTTAATACCATTTATAATATGCTTAGCGATGGCTGATTCAGGCAAACCACCCCTAGTACCTAAGGCAAACATTTTGAAATAATACTCCTGTGGTGGTTTGTTGTCGTCGTTTCAAATGACACATTCTTATGTGTATGTCTGCTGAATTTTCAACATGCGGAAAATCTCTGAGAAATTTCTCCACAAACTGCTGCCATGAGTTAAAAACGATTGGCAACGAATCGACCCAATATTTTACCGGTCCCTGCATTTTTTGCTGTACGGCAAATATTAAGTTGTAGTCACTCCACCCATACGCTGATTTAAGTACATTGACACGCCTAATAAACTGAGTCGAATTTAACGATTCCTTCCATGATGGGTTGAACTCCGGTAGAATTGACACGATTTCTATGACATCACCCTGATGTCCCATATGGCGGCTATGATTAGGATGTATGTATTTTTGTTGTTGTCGTTGCTCATAATTATTATACGTAGATGATGGATTCCACCTTTGATTACCGTAGTAATCCGGAGCACCAGTTGAAAACAGACTTTGTGTATGACAGCCGATTGAACAATACGCTGACAGGTGCCACAGCAAGCACCTGTAAGTTGGCTGGTAGAAACATATATGGTTTCGACGTTGCGTGCGGGGCTTGAAGCTGTGGATCGTGCACACTGGTGTTATATTGTGACTGGGAATGCAACGTACCCATCTGATGATATGTGGCGTTTGACGTCATAATGCGTTGAAACTCCGGCTGCTCGACATTACTATCAGTAATTACCGCACCCATAGTACGGCTGCCAACAAACGTATTGCTAGACGTAGCACTACGTACTGTCGAACCCTTGGGCGAAATAAATGTCTGTACCGGCGATGATGATCGTGACGATTAGAGTCTTCTCGATACTGACTGCATTTGAGCTAGTGTCTTTTCCAACTCCATAATTCGTTCAGTTAGAGTTTACGAACCTAACTTTTCACCAGCAGCCTCCAGACGATCTATTAATTGCTTTTTATTTCCAGTACAGGCCAGGCCGTTTTCTCTACATTTCGATTGTAGATCTTTCACGGTTAAACTACGATAATTCTCCATCTTAATAAAGATGCACAAGCCGTCTGCTTTCGTTCTATATTTTCCGACACTTCGACTTGAATTCACAAAGTATGCCACTTCTGAAATAATGTTACAAACGTGGACATCAAGAGTTCCAATGAAAATAATAAACCACTCAGTTTTACAAGATTTACAAGAACTGTTTTATTTAATTTCAAGAAAAGTTGTTAAGTCAAAAATGGTTAATCTTCTTATGCGTTCTTTTTATGACTCCCGTTATTTTTCAAAATTAGAGATAAAAAGCAATAAAAATAAAATTCCACAAAGAATGCATAGTTGTATTTTTATACAGGGTGACACATATAAGATCCTCAAAGCCCGTATCTATTCTTTACCAAAAAATTATTCCTCTTCCTTTGCTTCCATCGGAATTAATAAAAACTGCATTTCTTGATATAAGATCAAGAATTTTGCACATGGATAGCGAGCATTATTTTGTACCCTTCCTAAAATATTTTGAAACCCAGTGGTTAAATAAGGTTACAAAAATATAATAGCCCTTTTATTTAGGTTTAAGATTTCTCTTTATTTATGAACATTTTCCTTTTGTTTGTGTTTTATTTAAATTTAAACAGGCTACTTAGTTCAATCGTATTTTATAAGCCAAATTACATGTGATAGTTATCAAAGAACAAATTACAACAAAGACAAATGTGTAAATCACATGTACTTTGGCTTATAAAATACGATTGAACTAAGTAGCCTGTTTAAATTTAAATATAATAGCCCTTGTTGCCGTAAAGCAGTAGATGAATCTATGCAAGTTTTTATTTCAATTGTTCAATTATTGTAAATAAAAAGTGAGTTAGTTTATTCTATTATATCGGGGTTTTATTTCAATTTAAAAATTGAGGTTCTATTTCATATGAAATAACTCCACAAAAATTGGGGTGTTACTTCATTTCTGTTTGGGGTTTTATTTCATTTCGTTGGGGGTTTATTGCAGTTTCATAATTTACGATTTATTTTATATGAAATAAAATCCCAAAAATTGGGCGTTTATTTCATTTTTATTTTGGGGACTTAGTTCGTGGCGCCATTTTGCAATTTCAGCGGTCACAAGTGGTATATTTAAATCACGATGTAAAATTGAATTTTTCATGTACCATGGAGCCGATGTTATTAACCTTAAAATTTTGTTTTGCCTTCGTTGGATTCTCTCTACATTGGAAGCTTAAGCAGTGCCCCATAGCTGAATTCCGTAACACCATATGGGTTTCAAAAGTTTTACAATCTAGACTGATGGTTGAATTTCTACCAATCAGTCAATGTATCTGAGTTAATTTGAATTTTATTTGTGTTAGCTTAGAATCAATGTGGTGTTTCTATGTAAGGCGTCGGTCAAGGTGAATGTTGAGGAACAACTTGATTGTTGATTCGAATGGGGGAACAAGTGTCTCTTCGTAGGGTAAATGTGACATGAACACATTTTTATTCATTTACTTTTATTCTCCACTAGCGGACCAGGCGAACTCCGCCTCGCCCCAATTTTAAGCCTTCAGACAAACTTTCTATTTTTTCATTTGAAAAACAAAATTTCATACAAAAACTCGATTTTCGATTTTTCCAATTTTCCGACTTTTCCGGAGGGATTTTCCAAAATTTTCTTCCATAAAAACCTCCTCGAAAATACGAACAACTGACAAAAAGTTTTACAGAAATCGGCCCAGCCGTTCTCATTTTATGAATTACTGGATTTTGCCACGCCCCTCCGCCCACAGACCGAAAATCAGACTTCACAGTGTCACCCGCCCGAGTATTCTGTAGGTTCCCTGAAAATTTCGTCAAAATCGGCCCAGCCGTTTTGGAGCCATTACGTTACATACATACATACATACACACATCCTATTTTATATATATAGATAAATTCAACAACAGTTCCAAGAGGTTAATATGTTCCTGAATATATCGGGATGCCCCGTGAGGGTTTTCATGCATACTAAGGCAGGCTGTATCATCGGCAAATGTAGAAGTGAGGATATTACTGCTTAAAGGCATATCACAGGTATAAATCAAATACAAAACTGGCCCCAGTATACTCATATAGAAATAACAACGGCTAAAATAAACCGCGTTTATAACGATTTATTTGCCTTATAAACATCGCAAAATAAGAAGCAATTTAATATGTTTCAATGTTATTTACTTTCTTATATTTATTGGATAAAATATAAGAATTTGCTGCGGTTATAACGAAATAAATTGCCCGGTGTCATTCGGTACGTTATAACCGAACTCCATCGTACTTTACGTTGTACACGAACGACGTTGTCCCATAGTGTAGGTTGGTATACGTGTACTCGCACAATGCTGGAGTATAATTAAATTTTATTTTAAAATGATTTGAAAATATATCTTTATTAGTTATTCATTCATGCTTTTTTGTTTATATGACATTTAAAATATTGAAATATGTATGTTTTATTTAAATTTTTAACATTATTTTCTTTTTGTTAACAGGTGAATTGAATAAATTTGATTTCCTTTTCTTAAACATTATCTGATTACATTGTTCGTAAAATGTTTAAAAGGTGTGTGTGTGTGTGTGTGTGTGTTTGTTTATTTTTCGTTCTTTTTTCAGTTTGGAAAAAATATATTTTTTTAATTTTGTGTATTAAAATAGTGTATATGTACTTATGTATGTACTTATGTGTCTGAGCGCATAAGTATCGCTTTTGTGTACATTGTAACGACGTTTCAGCTTAATGAAATATGAAAACGTAACATGTTGCTTTAAATTAAGGTACTGAATTAACATTATTTCTCAGGTTTCTAAAAGTTATGTTTTGTTTATGAATAGGTGATAATTTCGAAATATTACACATTTCTAACCGTATTAACCATAATGTAAAATAACTATAGTACTCCATATTCGAATCTATCTCAAGCTAAAGATGTTTGCAGCTCCTAGAATTGTACGAGCACTTAGATGGATCTGGTTAAGGTTGAATATTTTAAACGATTTATTTATACATATGTATGTGCATACATGTCGAGCCTTAACCGCAAAAAAAATTAAGTGGCAAAAACATAATTTTACAGGAGAAGGAAGCTTTTTCATTAACTAACTGCCTTTGCTTTAAGTTGCAAGTTTCTGACCGCACTTTTAATGGTTGAAAATTTTCCAGAATTAATTTTAATAATGGTGAATAATCGATTGCTATGAGAAAGTAAATATCGAAAGATTTTATATTTGTATTTTCTGAAGTATCTAAATATTTTAACCTGTCGTTAAACAAATAAAATAATAATAATAACAATAAAAAACGAAAAGACATCCTTTTCGTTTCTGAAAAAAGTGCAACATTTTTTAGATCAATTTATTTCAGAAAATTTTTTATAGAAAGAATTTTAGAAATTTCACTACCTTATATATGTAAATAACATAGATTATTCGACTTTAAAAACTGTTAACTTATAAAAAAGGCAGTATTTAAATTTTGTAAATGATACGTTCAATTGTTGGAAAATGATTAATTTTTGAGCTGCATTCTGTAGTATGGGAAACAAGCATTGAGTTAAAGGATTAAATTGAGCGTTTGTCACTCTTCGACCACATTATCAATATGAAAAAACAAAAATTATCTTAAATGAAATTTCTTGCATCAATGCTGAATATTTTTTGTGATCCAAGAAAAACGAAAAAACGACAGAAATATGTAAAAAATGTAAAATTTAATGTTCAATATCATATTTAAGATTATAGAAGTTCTTATAGAATTTATTGTAGTTAGAATTGGATTTGAAAACGAAAGGAAAAATGCTTTATAATTCGTGACAACAAGGACCTTATTGACATTCTAAAATCCAATGCGATAATATTGGATTCTATGAGAATACCAATAATCGTAAATATTTTTTTGCAAATTAATTGAATGAGATTTGACAAAATCAATTTTACGTAGAAGAAAGGAAGATCTTGCACTAGTTGTAATAAAATACCCCAGAATAATAGCTTTTACTATTTCCACTAGACCACTCAAGGGCGTAGCCAGGATATGAAATAGGGTGGTGCCACGAAAATTATGATTTTTATGATTATGATTTTTTATGATTATTAGAATTTCGATCTATTTGAGGAGTAATCTGCGTGGATCTTCTGAAAATTTTGCTAGAATTTTTTCCAAAAATCCGTCCTTCTTCTCGGCTACCAATCTTCGGTGGACGCTTAGCATACATAGTCCTGCAATATACAATATACTTATTTTTTGATAATAAGTAAAATTGCATATTATTTTACCGTTTAAACGAGCTTCAGTCATTGTGGAGCGCAACCATGTTTTTAGTCGCCTTAAAGTGCTAAATGACCCCGCAACAGTTGCAGTAGTGCACGGCTGTGACAATGAAATTAATAACGCCTTCCTTATATTTGGATAAAATAATCCATCGTCTTTCAAAATACTCGCCAGCTCTAAGTCGGCTAATTCGTCTTTACCCATTTTTTTTTTTGTTGCCAAGAATTATACAAAAGCTCAATTTCTCCTTCCAAATCATCCAACTCATAAAAATGCTCAAACGTTTTTGTGGCATCTTTAAGCTCTTCCAGCTTCAAAGAAAGCATGTTTGGCGGGTGCAAACAATGAATTGCAAACGCTGGCCTATATTCTTCATTAAATCTTCTGTCAAGTGATGAAATTAAAGAATCTATATAAAGAATGTATATAGATCGCTTCCAGTATTCAGCAGGTGATGAAAATGGGGATTTGAAGGGTGCGTTTGACGAGAGACTATCCTTGGAACGGACATCTCTATTCCTAACTTGGCTGTGTTTTCTTGAATAGAAAAAAGCAATCCGTCCACAATACCCTGTGCATTTTTTAATAATTTTATATTGTATGCATGTAAAAAAAATTGTTATAGAATTAGGTGGGTGCCACGGCCCCTAGCTACGCCCATGAGACCACTAGACATTCAAGTAATTTCATCTCCATTTTAATTCTAGTTTCATTTATTTGTAGTATGAATTGTCATATTTCGTTTTGGATAACAATAATAGTTCCGTAAAAGTCTTTGGATCTGCCGATTTTCGATATGATTTTCATCAAGTACTCTGGGGTGCTTTCGTACAACGATCGCAGGATCCTATATAACAGAATTAAATTATTGTATTTAAATTATTGTAATCGAAGGTCATTAATTGGATATTAAACTTTGCAAACTATAAAAAACTAATCGGTGGTAAAAATGTCCCAACAATCCGGAGGTGCGAAATAAATTTTTTTTCGAAGTGATTCGATTTTCCGATTTCTCTTTAATTGGAATGTTATGGAATCTAGCTTGAGAGCCTAGCTCGATTATAACCATAAAAATTGGTTTTTCTTAAAGGCTAGGTGATCCTAGGACTGCTTTCCTATTTAAGTATGTGAATTGCATGAGAGACTGAAACTGGTACTATCTGTTATTAAACACTTGCACCGCTACTTTCTATTTATTTTATTTTAAATTGTGTTTTGAAGTCACTTGTAGTTCTTTTTAAAATGTTTACTAATTAAGGACTTGTCAGGACAATCGAACGACAGTTCTAATATGTTTGAAAATTTTATAAACACTGTATTAAACGGATGAAGTCGCATTGCGACCACTGTCAATAGTTAGATTAGAAGCCCTCAGACTTAGCGATGCTAGAGATAAGTTGCTACGATAAACTGGTCTAGGAGAGCTTGCGTTGTTGGCCAATAATAAGGATGTGCTCTCAGCATTGCTATTCTGCTGCTGCTGTTGATGCTTCAAGCCACCGTAAAAATTTGTGTTCTCACTACTGTAGCATGTTTTTACAATGCTGGCCGTGGGATTGTTAATCAGAGTTATAGGGGCGCAGGATGGATTTACATTGCCCATTCTCGACAATGTGAACAAATCGTTATGCGTCCCCATTGTTTCTAAAGTACCATCCCTCACCAAACTGTTTGGATTGAGAGTGGTGCTGGAATTATTGCTGCCATTAGTGTTGGTGCTACTTAAGTGTAATCGGGAACTTAGAACCTTATTACACGCTGGGCATGCTCTGGGTGCCCCTTTGTCTTTGCGGCGCATTAGCTCCTGAGCACATCTATAAATACATCAAAATTGCAATTTACTCAAAGTGATAAGCTTACGCAAATACTTGCTAAGGCTCACCGGCACTTACCTTGCGTGTAAAATGTGTGCACATGGTAGGGCTTCTAAGGAGTCCGGCTCTAGGCCAAAAATTTCTCCACAAGCGCCACAATTCAATCCCAGTGCCAAGTCCATTTGGTTGGCTAGACGTATGTGGGTATTGTATTGTTCCTCATCGCCCAATGCACGATATATTAATGCCAAACGTCTGCGTATTTTTCGAACCAATAGCTGTAAAGAAACTTACTTTAGATGTCTGTCGTTTTAAAATGTATATATATATATATATATATATATATATATATATATATATATATATATATATGTATATATATGTATATAAGTATTATTACATGTACAAAAAACCGTAGTATTATGTGCTCAGCGTCGTGATTTTTTAAGGTTGTCGTAATGATTTGTTGGGCATTCCCAGGAGGGGGTCCAGTGTTATCGATCGAAAATATAAAAGTATACAAAAAACTTCTTCTGACTTGTATTATTAATGGAAATGGGCTACAATAGAAAATCGGAGCATTGGGAAAAAGGGCATAAAAGAACAGCTATACTCTTCATGAGCAGCTTTTTGTATTCTCCTTTTTAAAGAATGACTTTTTCGTAAAATGGACCCACCAAAACCATTTTGAAACTAAAAAGATCTTATAAAATAAATAGATTTTGAAAAGAGTTAATCATTAATTAAATAGCGGTATCCTTGCACTGTCGGGTAGCTTAGTTCTGGATAGAAAACTCTCCTGAAAGAACAACATCCAGATAACAGCAAATTAAGACTAACGCAATCGAAAGCTTTTCTAACTATACTGCCCTGGTTTCTGATAGACCTATTGGCAAAAAATCTAGCACTGCAAACTACTTTTAGACTGAATGCAACTGGCATACCTGATCTTATTTAATTACTCTCTTTCTCTCTCTGAGGATCCCATCCTGCAATCACATGGGACTATTCGTATTAAAGCGGACGATTCTAATAACGGAGAATGCGGTGGAGGGGGTGTCTACATAAAGGAGCTCCAAATCAACATCTTTCAGCTGAATGTGACATCCTACAGGCAAAACTACTGTTCCCAAACAAGCAACTGATTGCTGAAGGTAAATGGATAAGAGTAAGGACAGTAAAGCAGAAATACTGAGCATCCTTAAGTTGGATGAAGTATCATTCAAACATAGCCCTAATACACGTACATGAATGCGGTATCCTTCAGGGTAAGACAATGATATTCTGAACAATGGTACTCGACTGCTGGTAACATATTAACGACGCCTATTGCCACTGGTTCAGATCAAAAGTTTCGGTTCTCATGCCATCTATCCTATAATGACTAATGACTATAAATGTCTAAGCTTTACTGACAAACAAGACGAAGATGCGATAGTTAACCTTCTGCGCTGGAGGAACATCGCCTTTGAGTTCTTGGAAATATTGGTAAAGTATTTGACCAAATCAACTATATTAGTAGAGGCAATGGATGTCTCCGGTGCCACAAACATGACAGCAAGACTCTAGCAACTAAAATTTAAATTTACTCTGAACTTATCAGCGGCCTGCAAACCTGACCGAACTATTGATTAACATGACAAAAGGAAGTTTAGACTACGCATTTCAGCTGAAAAGGCAAATAACAACTTCGTAAAACTTCTCAAAATTTTTGTCTTTCGTTTCATCGGAACACGCAGCTGTTGCATGCATGAAAATGCCCATGTGTTTTATATGATTTTAACCACCACAGAAATTACATACATGCATTTGTGTAAATTTTGTAATGGAGATATTAAGTCAAGCCTTTTACTGATTTACCTTGGCACCTATGGAACTAGCTACTTCCAAGAGGCGTGTGTTGAATTCTAGGGGCCGACAGTTGCAAATTTTCTGCTGCAGTCTTAAAGCTTCCAAGCACCGTGCTGCACCATCCATAGCTTCCATCTGTGCCATTCGATCTCCCAATGATGCCGAACTACCCATAGCTTGTTCATATTGCCGCAACGCTCTCTAAACCATGAAATATACATGAAGTATTTGAGAGTTTGGCAGAAAAAAAGTATGTAAATGAAAACTGACGTACATCGTAATCCATTTTCTTTCGATATATATCTCCCATTATACGTATGCTGCGTATATAGGTCGCTTGATCACCAGATATTACTGACAGACGGGTTGCTTCCATACAATAATCATGGGCATCACCCAAGTCACCCTGTTTACGCAGTGCGACAGCCATACGCAAAAGAGCAGCTCGATGATGAGAGGAGTTGAGATCACCCAGCTGCAAGGAACGTGACAAGTCATAAGCTTTAGAAGCATACGAGGCACTCTTTTCATTGTCTTGTAGACGACCATAAAGCTCCGACAGAGCAACATAAACTTGAAGTTCTAGTGACGGATCACATATAGCAGTGGCGATTTTATAAGCACCTTGCAAACCTTCAAAGGCTCTTGAAAATCCACCCATTTCTAAGTACACCCGCGCCACAGTTAAATGCACTAGGCCTCCCGTGCGACATTGTGTGCCGCATTCATTATACAACGAGTGTCTAGCATAACTTAAAGCTCTTTCCAAGCCCCCCAATCTTTCGTGAGCTCGAGCCAAATTCAGGTATGTTTCCGCCCGCATGGTGGGAGAATCTAGCTCCTCTGATATACCAAGCTGTTGGTGTCCAAATTCTATAGCCTCGCGATATTTTCCCCAATCCATATGTGCCTGGTATAAATAACCCAGCAACTGAAAGCAGTCTTCGCGACGATTAGTTGACTTCAAAGCGCTTCGCCACGTTCGCACCGCTGCATTCTGGTTGTGTTGTTCGTACAATTTAAGACCCCTTTCAATCTTAATGAAAATAAAAAAAATACAATTACAAAGTTGAACGATTACAATTACAGGCTATATTTTGCTCTTTAAAGAAACATAAACTATTTTCTAGAAAATTCTGTCTGTTGCCACCAGTACACATTTTCTATAAGAAAATGTGTCTGTAGACAATAACACACTTTTGCTAGCACACTCTTCTACATAAAAATGTGTCAGTTGACAATGGCACAATTTACTACAGAAAGGAGTGTCTGTTAATAACAGCACAATTTTACTACAGAAAAATGTGTCTGTTAATAACAGCACAATTTTACTACAGAAAAATGTGTCTGTTGACAACAGCACATTTGCTCTCAGAAGTCTAATGCGGCTTTGGGAAGTAGAAGACTCAATTATTACCTTTCGTCTTGCCATAAATTGCTTTAAACTTCGTTGGCAGGCTAAAAAACAATTGATGACCGAATTATTTGAACGAGTGTAACCGTGCCTTGCCCATAATGAGGTACCATCGGGACTAGAGCCGCAACCAGCCAAGCGTGAGTAGTTTTCCTCCAATTGACAGAATTCTGATTAAAAAAGCAATAAGCATTCTGAGAGTAAATTATGGCACTCAATAGCGATCGAAATTTCCATTTAAATTCTATTGAAATTTTAATCGCCTCGGCCTCAGGTATATGATCGAATTGAATTAAAAAATTTAGCGACTTAAAGTTACTCACTATTTGCGTGCTTGTTTTCTCTGAACATTTTTTAAAACTTTTAAATCAAATGTATTTTTTCATCTGATCTTCTTTTGGAAAAACATATTTCCATGGTACAGCAGATCTTTTCTTATACGAGTATTTTATTTGCTTCAAACAACTTGCATGTAGTAGTACTTACCATTAGTATTGTTTAACAGGTAACGTGAACCATCAGGTGATGCTAGTAAGTGAGTAGCGGATAGGTTATGACTGTGGGGTATGCTGAAGAGAAGTAGTCGGTAAGATCGATATGTGGAATAATTAAAGAAACAAGAGTTTCTCACCTAAGGAGATCTTTGCTTGCTATACTCTCCCATGACATGTCTTTAAAGCCAAATTAAACTAGAAAAGTAAGATAAATCGTGTTATAATAATATTTACTATCTATATGCAAATGTGTGTTACAACTTGTTGGTCTAAGTTCACACAGCACAACCAAATTTTAAGCATTTGGAGCTGTATTGTCTTTTATTCAATACAAGGACCTATACACATCGCATTAATTTGTAATTTTAAAAGCCAAGTGTTAGTCGATGTCGTTTCATATCCTGCAATGACTCTAATTTCCCCTCAAATCCCACTCGTTACATGTTCTCCGATAATTATAAAATCTAACAACTTGTTCTTGAGCCAAGACAATGGCGCTCAATCATCTTTTAGTCCCATGATAATGGCATATATTTATTCAACTTTTTGAAAGCAAATTATTTCATAAATGTTTTTCTTTGCGTGTATCCTATATAAAATCGCACATGAATGTGTATGCATTTATATATGCGTCCTCTAATTTTGTTTTATTATATTGAGTGCGATTGTACATCCTACTTTCTGCTGAAGGGAGTGGTTTGCAATGTCCTTAACATATTCGCATTTCTTATTTTAATAATATTTTGCTTTTGAATAACTATGTATATTTGAGTTATATAATTGATCTGTATATATTTGTTTTGTTTTGTTTTTTGTTTTTTTTTTTTTTTTTGGTGACTAGAGTAACGAAAACTCTTATTTTTGCATATTTTGACATCCATACGTATGTAAGTATGTATGTATGTTTTTGTTTGAAATCCGTGTTAACATTTTATTTGTATCACAGAGTATCATTTGAATATAGTATAAAGCTCTTTTTCCTTCAGATTATTAGGTATTCCTTTGCTATTTTTGCATCGTTTGTAACTGACTCACTCATTCACGTTTGGAACCTTAGATACATTTATTTGAAATAAATAATTTCAGGCGTTTTTTGCAATTAAATCTTACATTTAATCTTGCTGCTGGGACTTTTTATTGTTTTAGTTTATCTAAAGATTTGTGTTTATCATCATTTGACTGACTTTAAATTACACACGCGTGATGGTAAACGTGCTAACAAACATTTCGTTTATGGGAAACTGTTGGAACCTTGGTACGTTGTTATTGTTTTCTAGCATATTTTAGGGCGAGATGCTGCAAACAGAGCTTTTAAAAGTTTTATAAAAAGCTTTTTTTAGATTACCGATACTGCTACACTCGCGTATTTTTTAAGATTTCAGCGATTTCCTTTGGCGGAAAAATCACTATTTTCATTAGAATTAAATCGCTCATTTACTGCCGGAAGGTCACAATATACAAAAATCTATTTTACAAAGAATGAGTTTAGAGTTCGTTCTCAATTTATTTAGAATACAATTAAAAAGTGAAAAATATAGAATAAACCTGGTATAATATTTTAATTTGAATTTATTGTTTGTGTGGCTTTAGCTCTGCATATGGTCACTAAACCAAATCTTCAGTGAACTCTAAACAGTTTGAAAACATTCATCCTCCTCATATCTTTGTGCCAAACAAATCAAACACAATATGACAATTCTCCATCGTATACGATTATTACAAAATACATAATCGAAGTAGGCTTAAAATGCCCACCAAACAGTTATATTCCATATGAGTCTATTTTATTTTTGTTGAGGAGAATATCCCAAATAATAAATTTCTATATTTGAATTTGAATTTTATTTAAGCACGGGGTCTTCTTATTTAACAATGAAAAGATTTTAATTTTATAGAAAAATCAAAAGTTTGTTGTGGCTTTAGCTCTTCATATGCCGACATTTCATTGGTTGCTAAAACCAAATCGTCAGTGAAGTTTAAGCAGTTTGAAAACATTCAACCTCGGATGTTTATGCCACATAAATCAAATACAATATGAGAATTTCAATATTGCATATGAATTACAACAAATACATAATCATAGTAGGTTTAGAACGTTTCTATACAAACCAACACAACTAACAAATTAACTCAACGTGAGAGAAAAATAAAATAGACTCACGTTGAGTAAATTGTTTGTTGTGTTGGTTTGTATAGAAATGTTCTAAACCTACTATGATTATGTATTTGTTGTAATTCATATGCAATATTGAAATTCTCATATTGTATTTGATTTATGTGGCATAAACATCCGAGGTTGAATGTTTTCAAACTGCTTAAACTTCACTGACGATTTGGTTTTAGCAACCAATGAAATGTCGGCATATGAAGAGCTAAAGCCACAACAAACTTTTGATTTTTCTATGCATTTTGCAAAAGCTCCAATTGTTTCTAACGATTAGTTGGGGAGAATATCCCAAATAATGGATTTCCATATTAAGGATTTTAATTTTATTTATAATTATCGATATTTCAAAAACTATTTGATGAAGATGATGCCCAAAGAGTATCAAAACATCGATAATTATAAATAAAATTAAAACTTATTCTCTGTTAAATAAGAAGACCTTGTGCTTAAATAATGTTAAAAAAATATCAACAAATATAGAGCTATTATTAATAGTACAATATTATTATTAATAATACTATTAATAATAGTATAACGATTAATTCTGCACTTTAAAATCGAAAATTGCGATATTTGAGCTATGATATTCTTGCAGCAAATGAGCGATATGTATGTTTACATCAGCATAATAGGTGTGTTGCGAATATTCGCGTTCGACTTGTGATAAAATATTTTCCCCTTAGGGCCGATCTACGAAAGGGTTAATTAATTGTTTTATAGTAAAACATGGCGATGAGCACCGCAAAACGAAACAAGCTCAAAATCTACCCATTTCTACTCCATCAACCTGAGCTGTAACAAGTCCAAAAAAGAGTCATTAAGCAACAACTTTTAAGTGGGTTCTTCCTGACACTAGATCTATCAAAATTGACAAGTTGATTGAAGAAACTATTGAAATTCAAGACTCATTTTCTCAATTTTGGCGCTTAATGCTTTCAACAGTGGTGCCTTGCATTAAACTGAGGGGAAGAGAATATTTTATAGAGCACATTTGTGGAACTATGTGTTAACAAATTATAGAATAGGTTCTTATGTTTTTAGGGACATTTAATAAGATTTTGTTTACTACTTACATTTAGTCAGAGAGAGCCCAGTGTCAATTTTTCCCTTTTCAGTTTGATAGCCCACATATATCGTTGGTTTAAAAAATTGCTAGATAAGAAATTTTTAACACTTCTTCACATATCTCAAGTTAATACACTTCTATAGGCAGGGCTTAATACTCTTGAGCAGCCGACATAAAGTTGAACATATGATGAGCAAGGAGATCCCAAATGATTCGCATCCACTTTCAGCATTACCGATGGCCTTTGCAAATGACTACTTTAGGGGAAATGGCAGACTCTTAAATGTAAATAGAAAGTTCTTAAGGATATTAAAATTCGGTGGGTTAACACGCTCTTTCGTTGTCGCCGCTGGGTGGCAAAAATCATTGGCAAATTAAAGTTTGCCATTATGTCTATTTCCACCCTTGCGGTTAATAATTAAGTCCTTGTTAATGGTTTCTAAAAGTCGTTTGTCCTCGAGAGTTGTGGCTTTTAAAGCATATAGGCTTGGGCAAATAGAATCCGTCATCCGTCATACGTCGACTTTTTTAACTGATAGCTAAGTTAAAATACAGGTTTTGTTATGAGCTTTGTTACATACAGTACGTCTCCTTCAACGCAACGTATGAAAATTAGTCAACTTTTAAATTTTGACGTACGTTGAGTACGTTGACAATTATCAGTTGATTTTTTGGTATGTTTTGTTTTAATTAACAGTTGATTTTTTGTATATTTTCATATACGTAATTATTTTTATTGTGTGGCGGCAAAAATTGGCGGTTGCAAAAATTAAATAAAAAATTAATTAAATTAAATAAAAATTTTAGTTTTGTTTTACAAAAACAATTTTCTATTTATATATGTTTGTACCTACCTAGTCATTGAAGACTGTTTTGTTTATTAATTCTTTTTTATTGTTGTTTTACAATGTAATCTATTTAATGATGAATTAGCTTGTTAACCATTCCTTAATTGTTATGTATGTATGTACATACTTACATATGTACATAATAGCGAATAAAATGAATTTTGTGAAAAAATTTTTATGGCTTTTATTTATTATTTGAAATTAGAGATCTGATCCAAAATCTTCGACTTTTATCCATCATATCAAGATAAGCTTGAGCTTTATAAAGCAAAATTATAATTAAGAGAAACTCCGTAATATCTACAAAATCCATCGAAAATTTTTAATAAAAAGAAATGTTGCAAACATGTCCCCCAGCCTTGTTTTCAGAAATTGCTGTTACGCTGTCATCGTATGATCTCAGATTGATAAAATGTAGGACTTTGTCGTAATGGTTTATAACTTTCAGTTCTTCCATCTTTATCGGTATGTACCCGTTGTTACTGGTTAAGTCGTGAATGTCTATTTGCTGTGCATGTGTTGATAGAATCAAATCAGTATACATAATTGCCAAAATCTGCATTTTGTCCTGGAAAAAAAATTAATTTAGGTATGGTTTTCTTTTAGATTGCCTTATGTTACTTTTGTGAACTATTCTCCCTGTATCTGTTTTAACTGTTCAGTTATAATTTTCTGTTACTGTCCTTTTTATATCTGGCTTGTTGTTTGTTTCCTACTCTCCTATTTATCTTAACAAAAATTTCTTCTTCCGCAGCATATTGTTTTGTAGGAGAACGATTCGCGTTGTGATAGTTTAAATCAGCTTCTTGCTTTTGTGCAAGTGTTTGAATTGTTTCATTTCTTTCCCTTTCAAGTTGTGAGGGGTCACTGCAGACTCTTCTGCCAAAAAATACTTCTAAGGGTCTTCTCCCTGTTACTGTATGTATAGAAAAGTTGTATTCCTTCACTGATTTTTCTAGAAGATCTTGGAGTGACCTGCGTGCGTGGTTATTTTGTATGCAGCGCATGATCTCTTGAAGTGTAGAATGAAAACGCTCTACCTGTCGATTTGAGCTGCTAGACTAAGGTGCAGTTTTAAATATTGAAATACCAAATTCATTTTCCATCATGAATCTCATTGATTCTGAATTGAACGATTTTTCGTTATCCATCACTATTGTTTCCGGCATAAAGGCCGTGTCAGATAAAACTTTGTAGCGTTGCGTAACGTTTTTAACTTTGACAGAAAAGCGTAACGCAAAAGGTGTATGAAACAATAAAAACTTTGACAGAACGCGCGCATTGTGTGTTTACCAAAAAGGTGGTCATGAATTTTGCTAATTATTTTTTTATTATAGAAATGAAAGTCAAAATATTATTTGCTTTTGTGTGTTTATTTTGTTATCACCTATTGTAGTTTATTGAAAATACACCACTATACCATATAAAGCTTTTTATTCTCATCAATTCATTTGTTTTTTTGGATTTTCAAATACATATTCATATAAAAAGGTAAAATTTTATTAATAATAGGCTGCCACTGATTTTTTACAATAAAATAATCTTAAGCTATATACTTACATGTAGCATGCAAATAGGTGCTATTTTATAAATTAGTTTAAAAAAAACAAGCTCATATTCTTCAACAGGAAATAAATTTTAAAAATAAAAAAAGTATTTTTCATATCACATCACATTTTCAAATCATATTCTAACATAACTTTGATTGTCAAAGCACGCAAAAAGATGAGAGTTGCCGAACCTTTTGCGTCACGCTGCGTTAAAAGTGTTTTATGTGGCATGTTTCGTATAAGTATGTACATTTCATCTTGAATGTCAAAGCGAATCTGTAACGCAACGCGAAGCAAAAGTTGTATCTGACACGGCCTTAAAGGAAAAAAAGAATATCTCTTAATGGTTGCCTAATATCTTCCGTTGCCTTCGAACGAATTGGTTTTATGACGGCATATTTTGAAAATTTGTCTACTGCTGTTAGCAGTAGTTGCTTCCCTATAATAAGTATATCCATGTGGACTATTTGTCCGGGATGACAGGGAATAGGAGTGGGTTGTATTTGAGGCTTTGGAGGGTGCCTCTCGTATTTACTAGTCTTACAAATTGTAAAATTTTTTATGATTTTTTTAATTTTATTGGCCATCGATGGGAAATAGTATTTTTCTAGTATTTGATTTTTATTTTCTTTGCAGTTTCTGTGAGCTCTGTTGTGATAAGTTATCATTATTTCCTCTTGTACTTGACTACTTACTACACCCTCTACCATCACTTGCGAAAACCTGATTTTGTAGTTACTGAAATGCAAAGGATATAATTGCTGAATACAGTAAAGTACGGATAAATGCACATCGGTTTTCACCCGACTTTTTGTGCACTTATCCATTCTTTGCATTTATGCTAACCTCGGATAAATGCACAAATATTGCAATTATACAATTATTGGCTAAATGCAAATTTTTTGCATTTACATATAGTTACAGAGAAAGAAATCAAACTATGTACATACATATATGCTTAGAGTATATATATATATATATATATATATATATATATATATATATATATATATATATATATATATATATATATATGACCATAAGTTCCTTAAAAATATAAGATAAAATAGACTGTTGATGATTTTTATAAACAAAGTTTAATTTTATTGGTAATTCATGTATATTTTTGTTTGTCTAATAGAGTTCAACAAAAAAACGTAAAAACCTAAATCATAAAGTTTTAACGTACATACTATACATACATATGTTTACAAACTTTCATATATTAAAGATTTAGTTCTTAAGAAAAACCGACCAATCGATACAATCTGTGATATTTAACCAAATAGAATATAAGGATAGTTACCAAATTGCTAATCAATTTAATTACTTATTTATAAATAGCATAGAAGAGATACGAGATAATATAGAAAACGTGCAATATATAAACCATATACCTGTGGCAAACAGCAAATTTAACTTTCGTGCAATTAACATACAAGAACTTTATGATATATGTAAAAATATGAAAAAGAAACCAGACTTTAACAAAGTAACAGTAAAGATAATTTTAGATAATTGGAACTTAGTGGGAAATAAACTGCTGTATATAATAAACAAGTCCCTGGAAACTGGACTTTTTCCTGACTCATGGAAAGAGTCAATGGTTACCCCAATAGAAAAAGTTAATAAAACCCTAAAGAGTGAAGAATATCGCCCAATAAATACTCTGAAAACGTGTGAAAAGATAATTGAACAAACTGTCAAAATACAACTGGAAAGTTATATGGAGAAAAACAAATTATTTTCAAAATATCAATCAGGATTCCGAAAAGGTTTTTCATGTGAAACAGCGGTTAATTACGTAATAAATAGATGGAAGAAAATTGATAAAAATAACAAAGTAATGGCAATTTTTCTAGATTTTAAGAGAGCTTTTGAAACAATAGATAGAAATATATTGCTACAAAAACTGAGCATGTATGGAGTGATAGACAAAGAACTAAGCTGGTTTAAAAGTTATTTATCAGGAAGAAAACAAAAAACTAAAGTTAATAATAAAATATCAGATACGTTAAACAATGATTTCGGTGTGCCACAAGGGTCAATTCTTGGCGCATTATTATTTATTATATATATAAACGATATGCCAAATGTATTGCGAAAATGTGAAATAGTGCTTTACGCGGACGATACATTGATTTTTACCGAGGCAAAAGATGAAATAGAATGCCAAGAAAACATAATGTATGATTTGATGAAAATAAATGAATGGCTCAAAATGAACAAATTAAAATTAAATGAAAAAAAAACGAAGTTAATGGAGATTAACATGAATAGTGATTTGGTAATTAAAATTAATGACACAGAAATAGAAAAAGTAAATAATATAAAATATCTCGGATTTATCACAGACAAAAATTTAAAATTTAAAGAACATATTGAATATATATGCAGAAAGATTGGTAAAAAATAGGATTTTTTAAACGTATAAGGAATAAAATTTCAATAATAACTGCAATTAATATATATAATATAATAATAAAACCACATTTCGAGTTCGGTTCGACAATTCAATATACATGTTGCACAAATATACAAATAGAAAGACTACAAAAATTACAAAATAAAGCAATGAGATCGATTTTAAAATGCAATAGGTATACACCAACACAATTTATGCTTACACTAAAGTGGTTAAATATAAAACAGCGGATAAAATTCAACACACTTAAATTTATTAGAAAAATAAAAACCGGAGATGCACCTCAATACTTGTATGACCAAATTGAATATGTTGGAGAAGTACAACCATATGACCTTAGAAATTCAAAAAATTTTAGACTGCAGAGAGTTTCAACAACAGCACAGCAACGATCATTATTTTACAAAGGATTGAACCTATATAATATGCTCCCCAATGAAGTTAAAGATGAGCGAAATTTTAATATTTTTAAAAGAAAAATTATAATTTTTATAAAAAATATCCCATAAAGCTTTTATAAATGTGAATTGTCAATACATATATATATTTTGTGTAAAAGTACAATTTGTAAAGAGAACCGAAAAGTATGATAATACTACTATTAAATAAATAAAAAAAAAATATCGTATATATTATGTAAATAAATTTTTTTTTTACAAAACTTAAAGAATTAATTCAGTTTAAAAAAAGTCTTTAAAAAATCACATGTGTGCAAAGTTAATTTGCTTTTGTTTTTAATCAACAACAAAAGAAAAATTTTTTACTATTAACAAGAACAATTGTTAAAAAATGTTGGTATGGAAGATTATATAGATGACGAGCAGACTGAAGAATCTGAATCAGATTGCCTTGGATCACATGAGGTGAAAAAATCGGAAACCTTTTTGTAGAAAAAAGTGCTTATGTGTAAATTAAAATTAACTATTTTAGTTGTGCATTTATGTATACAAAGTTGTACTAAAAATGTCTCTTGAGGCTTGAAATTATTATGCACTTATGCATTTTTTGCATTAATCCGTGTTGCACTTATCCGTGCATTTTTACATGAAAAAATATAAAAGAGGCTTATGGCTTCGAAACACGTTGCACTTAAGCGTTTCTTGCATTTATGCGTGTTGCACTTATACGGTTTTTACTGTATTTCCCATTATGTCTTCTTCAGTTTTAATACAATTTATAACCGATGGATTAAGGTATCGTTTTAAAGTAATGAGAAATGTAGATTCTGAATAGTATGGTTCAGTGACTATATGACGGTGGTAGGTAGGGAATAAAATTTTAAAATGATATTCTGTATTGACATCAATGCTCAGGAGTATCTGATTCTTAAAAGCAATAACAGGTGTTTCTACACTAATTATAAGACCGTGGGAAGAAGTATCGTCAGAGTTGGTAGCAATTTACAAGGAATTAAATGGTGATTCCTGCGGCGGGATTCTAGATAGGGCATCAGCCACAACATTCATTTTTCCAGGCTTGTAACAAAGTTCATAATTGTATTCTTCGAGTATAGAATCCCATCTTTTCATTTTACTATTGTTATTTTTGTTACTGAGGGCATACGTCAGTGTATGGTGGTCTGTGTGGATTTTTACTTTTCGTGAGCCATATAAATAATTTCTAAGAGCGTTTAAAGCCCATATAATTGCTAACACTTTTTTCTTGTTAGCAGCATAATGCTCTTCTGCTTTATTAAGCGTTCTTGAGATGAATGCTATGGGTTTTCCACACTGTGACAAAACAGCTCCGATTGCAAAATTGGATGCATCGGTTACTAATTCAAAATCCTTGCTAAAATCTGGGTATGCGAAAATGACATTCTATAATCTATTACCATCCGATACTGTTTTTTTCCAGTCGAATCATACAATTCATACTGGAGAATTAAATGGTGATCTCGATAGTCGTATGATTCCATCATTTAGTAATTTTTTTTTACCTGATTTTCTACTTCTCCTTTAAGCGATACAGGATAGGGGTAAAACTTTGTGTACACGGGAGAGTCTGTTGTGGTTCTTATTTCGCCCACAACTTTTGTAGTATAAGTAAGTTTTTTATCTGGTTCACAAAAAGATTAGGATGAGCGTTAAGTATCTTTTTCGTTTTTAATTTTTTGTTCTGTATACATGTTATCTTCTTTTATATTTATAGAATTAACAAGTTGAGTGGGGAGTTGTTTAAGACCGACTTTAAATCCATTTTTCAATGTCATGTAGTGTTTGTTTGTAAAAATAGTAGCTTCTAGATCTCTAAGGGTATCGTTACCCAAAATATCATCGAATGTTTCTAACGAGGGCATTAAATAAAATTTTATTTCTTTCTCAATCTAAAAAAGTTTTGCATAAGTATGTTCTCTTATTTTAATATTTCCAACAATAGATTTTGGAAAAAAAATGGTTTTCATTGGGGATGCGTCTTTTTACTAGGTTTTTTTTTTGATGTAATTTTTACTGGAGCCTGTACCTACTAAAAATTTTAAAATGTTTCTGCTCTCTGTTTTCACCTCGAAATAAGGCAACGAAGAGCTTATCATGCTAAAAAATGAATATCGCTGGGCTCTCCATATTGTATGTTCTTATCATCGCTCCGCCTATCTCCTATTTCCTTTGTGTCTATATGAAATGTTCTTTGATTTTTGTGTTGCTGTGGATTTCCAAATTTGTTTGGCCTTTTACAAAAAAATTGATTTTGGTGAGGTCTATTCATATAGTTTACACGATGTGATCGTAAACTCTGATCCACATCCATTGGCTCTGACCTAAGTTGCGGTTTAGGAGGACGGGAAGGATTGGCATTACTAGAAGGTTGATTCCAAGGTTGATTTGTACGTGGAATATAAACTAAATGCGGATAAAATGTTTTGTTTTGCGAATTAATTTCGCTTTGGTGGCAATTGTGGACGCTCATTCCTTCTGGCGTTATTGGCATAGCTTGCACGAAAATTTTGGTTTTCAAGTTGCAGGCACAAGTGGGGTGCTTGAGGTAAGTCAGTGGGTTCTTTTATTCCTAATAGTCTCGGCAAGTCACCGTTGAGACCCCTTACGAAAGTGTCTAAGGCCTTGTCCCTATATGACTTTGTAAGCAGACTTAAAGATTCGTTGCCCATTTGAAGACATCCTAGCTTGTTCAGTATCAGAGACAGGTCAGTATATACCTGCTGATAGAATTCTTGAATGCTTCTATTTCCTTGCACTAAAGTTATCATTTGATACTCGAGGGTAGACAAGTCGCGCTTGTCTCCATAATGAGTTACTAGGCATTGAGAAATTGCCTGCCAATTTAATGGCGTATTATAAGATTCCAATGCCACGTCGGCATTGCCCGTTATTTTGTTTCTTATAACGCTTAGTATGTCATAATACTTTGGCGTACCTCTTATTGATTCGTAAATAGTTAAAATTCTTTCAACACTTTGTTTCCACGAATTTAATTCTCCAGGCTGTCCAGAAAATTCTTTTAAACATTTAACGGACGTCAGGTATTTTGTTTATGTCGTTAAGGTTGTCCGTATGTCTTATTATTCTTTGGTTACCTAGGTCTAATAAATTATCACGGGGATTAAGAGTTTCCTGTACTACCTGTGGTCCTTGTTGTCTTAGTACGTCTGTCGCTATTGTCGATATAAGAGACCTTAGGTCATTTAAACTCAGTTGAGCATTTTCTGGTGGTGACTCATTACTTGAGGGAAGGACAGGGGGACGAAGTAAATTATTTGGATTTGACATTTTTAATAGTTTTTTTTTCAATAGAAATAATAACGAATAAATTTTTTTTAAAGATTTCTTTAGACGCAAGGATCGCGACTTTAATTTACGATTTAACCTTTATTTTTTATGATTTTATTTTTCTTATGATTTTACTTTTATTTTTCATAAACAAAAAGGTTTCTTAATTCTATTTTTTATTTAACTTAGGATAATTGACTTAAGGCCTAACTATAATGTGCTTAATGCAACTTAAGCAAATGTGCGAATACACACAATCAAATCTATACAACTATAATGTACTTAAGTAACTTTTCGTCAAGTTTCGTCAAGTGTCATTTGCTTAAGGAAAGTGCGTTCAATTTCGCTCTTGCTTAAGCAAATGACTCATCAAGAACCCATTCTTCTTTCTGTCTCTATTTATTTCCCGTACTGAGCAGGAGCGTTTTCTTTTCTTCATCGTCTCTCTTATTTTTTGAAGAACACATATTCCATCAAATGCACAATTCATTAACTTCACTGTCTTCAGAAATTTCAGTTTTCTATCCATTTTTAAAAATTTTCCAATAAACACTGTACACAATAGATACATATAATTGTTTACAATTAAAAGATGCAACCAACCACTGTTGCTTTTTTAGTACTTTTTTTATTTTAGTTTTCGTTTACTTTATAAATAAATAAAAGATAAACATGGATTTACTTGTTTATGGTAATATATTTATAACTTTTACAAATTTAATGAGATTTCGTCAAAAATATTACATTTTAAAGATATAAAAACGAAAATAGTTTTCCAAAAGTACAAATGTTTGCAACTAAGTGTAAAAAGTTTTTAAGCTCAATAAGTACAATATAGCCACCTAAAAGTCTTCAGTAATTTACTTAAGCATTTGACATGCTTTTCGTTGAATTTTGACACTAGCTTAAGTTTGGTTAAGCACATTATAGTTGGGCCTTAAAATTTAAAAGTACCTTATTTCTGCTTGGTGGTTTGCTTTTGCTGTCTTTTCCTCGATGATTTCTCCTTGATGTCCCTTTTCGCGATGATTTCTTGAGGATTTTTTTTCCTTGATGACCCGTTCTTGATGTTTTGTTTCTAATGACTTGATGACTTGTTCTTGGCAACTACCTTTACCGAAAGTCTTCTTGCGCAGTTCTTCACAGATTTTAAATGGTTTTTTTTTCAGAAATGGCTTGCGTATTTTTTAATATTCAAATGCTTTTTAGTCACTCTTTTTTCCTCAATAAGTTTTTATGTCGAATTTTTCCGAAGATTTTGAGCGCATTTTTCTCTTAAAAGTTTTACAAAAACAGTCACTTTATCTAAAAAGTTTTTTTTAGAGACACGTTTTACACTTTTATCCTGGACCCCTATTTTTAGAATCGTTAATTTTTGGCCTTAAAGGATAATATTACGTTTTTTCACTCTTTCACTTTAAATTATCCTTTTTTTCGATAAGACTTGGCTACTCGATAATTAATTTTTATTCGGGCGTCAGTTCATTTTTTAATACCGGACCGACCGAAGGTGCTCGGGCGCCAATTAGGAAATTCGTAGTTGAAATTTCTAAAAAATTTGTTTTTTTGTTTAAGCGGTCAACGCGACCGCACTTTATTCAAATCAGAACTCAAAATAATTTTACAACACTTCTTAATTTATATTAAACTAAATGACCTAATGACATTTAACAATAAATGCACTATTGCAGTTATTGCAGTTTTTGGAAAATACTTAAAAAATAATTTTGTGACCTAATTAATAAAAGACGCTAATTTAGCAATTGCAAAATATCTACTTATCTTCAATTTATTGGAAAAGACTTCATTATATATATATATATATATATATATATATATATATATATATATATATATATATATATATATATATATATATGTATATATATAAGTATATATATATATATATATATATATGCATATACAGTCGAACTTCCATAACTCGAACTTCTCTAACTCGAATTTTCTCTAAGTCGAACTAGTTTGGTTGGCAGTAGCGTTATAGAAGAACAAATTACATACAATTTTGCTTCCGTAACTCGAACTTCCATAAGTCGAACTTCTCCATAACTCGAACAAAAAACATACACATGAATTCTATAACTCGAAGAATTTTGCTTGTTTAAATGGTTTTTTGTTATGGTTTGTATATTTTACATGCTATTTTTGTGCACTTTTTTCGGGGAATTACAAATTTGTTTGCGTAAGTAACACCTCGTCCACATTTGCAATTTTGTTGCATGCAATTCTTTAAAATTCTTCTTCGAAATTGCTTTGGTGTCCACATGAGAAAAAATCTAGTATCGCAATTTTTGTATAAAACGTCAAATACAACAACACCAAACATCAAGTTGAATAGGGAGAATTTCAAAGCAAAAGAGAATTGCAGAGAACATGAAACTCTGTACCCTTCCCCAAGCTTCTTACCCCTCTCAACTAAAACAACCAAGAATTGCTGCAACAAAATTGCAAATGTGGACGGGGTGTAAGTATCAGTTCTATGCATAATTCGGGCTAAATGATAAATGTTGAAATCGATTTTTTTTATTATTATGGCAACAACTGATGAGCACTACAAAGCTTTAAGTACATTAGATATATTTTTTACTGAAAATAACAAAAAAAAGTAAAATGTCAGTCATTATTTCAGAATATTTTACTTAACTGTAATTTGGAAATTACATACATACTATACATATATGAGTACATATGCTTGTTCTTATAATATCTGAACTACATATGTAGTTTTCCATTAGAGGCTATTTTAAATAAAAATACATGATACAAAAACCTTTTATTCTATTTTGACAAAAAATTCTGTAACTCGAAGTCTCCGTACGTCGAAGTTTTTTTGGGATAATGGTGATTCGAGTTATGGAAGTTCGACTGTATATAAGTATATATATATATATATATATATATATATATATATATATATATATGTATATATATATAAGTATATATATATATATATATATATATATATATATATATATATATATATATATATATATATATATATGTATATATATATAAGTATATATATATATATATATATATATATATATATATATATATATATATATATATATATATATATATATATATGTATATATGTATATATAAGTATATATATATATATATATATATATATATATATATATATATATATATATATATATATATATTATATATTTATATATATATATATATATATATATATATATATATATAGTATACATATATACATATGTATGTACATATATATGTATATACATACATATATCCATAAAATTTCTGTAAGGAATATAGGGCCTCAAAAGATCTCACTGATTAATAAAATAATAATTATGATTACTAATTGATTTCCATTACAAATAATCCAAAAATAGTCGCAATTATATATCAAATAAGCAATAAATAATCCGACTACATTCGTGATTTTTTTCGAGGTCTGAAGGATGAACTCGATTGTCAATGAAAAATTCAACCAGTATTTGATTTTAGTTACTTATTTTCAACTAAAACATAATTTGTAAGATTTTTTCTTATTATTTTGTTTTGTTTTGTTTGTTTCTCTCATAGTCTTTGTTGAACCTTCGTAGTGAACAGACGTATTAGCGGTTTTTTTTACAAACAAAAATACAAAAAAAAATCGTAATAAGTACTGATTCGTAATAAGTATTGATTTTGTGAAATTTGCTTAACTTGCACTATTAATATTTTTCATATAATCTGAAACAACAAAAACAAAAAAAAAAAACAACCGCAAAAAAGTGACTGAGGAATACTCTGCATGAGTACCTCAAAAACAAACAATTGTGAAGTGAGTTCTAACGGCAGAAATGCCTATTTTACTGTGAGTTCTGATATTAATGCACACAATAAAAATAAAAAATCGGATGATAGTCTTTTTCTAACGGCAAAGCCAATTTTTCGCGAGCGATCAACTTCGCTTACTCCAATGCCAAGTAGTGATTCGGTAACATTACCATTGCCTAGTTCATCTCTATTTAAGTCAGCGCCATTATCCGCTCCGGGCTCGTGTTCATCACTTAACTAAGTCAGCCTGTCGGAATGGACAGATATATCACAGTGGTAAAGCGCGGGCGAAGCCCAAATTCTTCAAAGATCTCTTCGGTCCCCAAGATATCCAGGGATATCGACGCCGCCTCAGCTAACCGTCAAAACCGTTTCAAAATATTGCAAGTTGACAGCGACAGACCCGAAGAATCCTCGAAGAAAACCTCAAAACCACCACCAATATATCTGAGACAAAAAAATTCAAACACTCTTATTAAAAAGCTAATCTCGGTTATTGGTGAAAAGGCATTTCACATTGTCCCAATAAAACGTGGTAATATTGACGAAACAAAGATCCAAATATACGAAGAAAAAGATTTCCGCAAAATGGTTAACGAATTTGAAAAAAGTAAAACAAGTTTCTATACATTCCAGCTTAAGAGTGCTAAAGGCCTACAGATCGTATTGAAGGGCATAGATTCTTATGTTGTTCCTGAGGAAATAAAAGATGCTCTCACCCTCCAAGGATTTAAGGTTAAAAATGTCTCTAACATAATAAACAGGGAGAAGATCCCCCAACCCTTATTTCGCGTTGAACTGGAACCAAATGATATTAAACTGAAGAAAAATGAGACACATCCTATTTATAATTTAAAATATCTGTTATACCGGAAAATCACAGTTGAAGAACCACACAAGCGCTCAGGACCCGTACAGTGCCATAACTGTCAAGAATATGGCCACACAAAAACTTACTGCAAATTACCTACTGTTTGTGTTGTGTGCGGTGAATTACACAGTACTGCTATTTGCAATAAGTCGAAGGACCAGAAGGAAAAAAAGTGCAGTAATTGTGGAGGTAATCACACTGCTAACTACAGAGGTTGTCCTGTATACTCCTTCGTTAAACAGGCTATGATTCAAAAGCCTAAAGTAGTCCCAGCGCAAACAGGAAATACATACTCCGCCACTTATCCTGTAATGGCCCAACCAATCTCTACACAAGTATCATATGCTGACGCTGTGAAGATCAACTCCGTTCCCATGCAAAAAGTGTCACCACCAACTAATACAACAAATGCAAATGCAAGCTTTAATTTCAGTCGTCTTGAAAATACTATTGATAATTTGGTGCAAACTATAAACAACTTTACAACAAATATGACTAGCATGATGCAAGAAATGCTGCGAATGCAGAACACACTGCTTCAAGCATTAGTTAACAAACCATGAACACGTCAAAGTTATGTTTCTGGAACGCAAACGGCATTCGCCAACATAGAAACGAACTTGAGCACTTCCTCACGGTGAAGAATATTGATATAATGTTGGTATCTGAGACTCATTTGACTTCGAGAAGCCTATTTAAAATGAGTGGCTACACCTTATACGATACAAAGGACCCGAGAGGAAGAGCATGCGGAGGATCAGCAATTCTAATAAAGTCAAGACTCAAACACTACATTCTTGAGAACACTTGTGAAGACCATCTACAAGCAACAAATATTTGCATAGAAAATTTTTGTTCAAATCTCGTAATATCATCAGTTTACTCCCCTCCCAGATTTTCAATCAGTGAGGATCAATACGAGGATTTTTACAAAACTCTTGGCCCTTGTTTCGTAGCAGCTGGAGACTACAATGCAAAACATACGTTCTGGGGATCGCGTCTTATTACACCTAGAGGTCGAGCATTGTTCAACACAATTTCAAAAAAGGGTTTGGATGTCATTTCGAGCGGGGAGCCCACTTACTGGCCTACTGACATACAAAAAATTCCGGATGTTATAGATTTTGGGGTCATGAAAAATATCCCTAGGGATTTAATTCATGTTGAAGCTTCACATGATCTCTCCTCCGATCACACTCCCACGATCGTTACAATTTGTAGCCCACTAAGAAGTGACTTACCTCACCCATATGTGAAGGTGATAAATCGTGTTAACTGGCTGGGGTTCAAAAAATATCTCAGTAGTCATTGTGCGGAAAACATCAGGATTAGAACTCCCGATGATATTGAACTTAACATTGCCAATCTTACCGAGAATATTAAAGAGGCTGCTAAACATGCATCTACCTCCCATCCGCAGACTGGGTTTAATAGAATTTATTCTGCGGATATTGAACGTCTCGTATGTGAAAAAAGAAGAGCTAGAAGGGAATGGCAACAGCACAGATCACCACAACATAAAATCAGACTTAGAGAATGCACTAAACGACTCCAAGAGTTGCTTGCATCTGAAAAATCTGCTTCTCTTAAGAACTATCTGGAAGGTCTCGATGTCACAGCAGCATCTAATTACTCCTTGTGGCGCGCTGCTAAAAAACTTAAAACACCCGTTGAGTCTAAACCACCCTTGCGCACTTCTACCGGAGGTTGGGCAAGAACCAATACTGAAAAAGGTAACATATTTGCTGAGCATTTAAAACACGTATTTACCCCAAACTCATGTACTGGTGCTGTTGATTTGCCGAGTGTAGTTGCTCTACCCCCTCGACCCATAAAGTTTAAGATGCGTGATGTGCAAAAACTAATTGCTGAAACCAACCCAAAGAAGGCCCCGGGTATTGATGGAATTAGTAACAAGATGCTGATGAATTTGCCTCGTATTGCTATTAGAATCCTGTTATTTATTTTTAATGGCATTTTACGATTGCAGTATTATCCACACAGCTGGAAACTTGCCATGGTCAAAATGATTCCAAAGGCGGGCAAAGATCTTACTAAGGTTGAGTCATATAGGCCAATAAGTTTGCTGTCAACAATTTCAAAGCTCTTCGAAAAACTGCTCATGACAAAATTGTCTCCAATTCTAGCTGATAATGGGTGCATACCGGACCATCAATTTGGGTTTAGAAGTCAGCATAGCACCATTGAACAAACTCATAGATTGGTACATTTTATAAGAAGAACATTTGAGGAAAAGAAGTATTGTTCTTCCCTCTTTATTGATGTTTCTCAAGCATTTGATAAAGTATGGCATGAGGGCCTGATTTTGAAATTGAGAAGATATCTACCAATGAACATTGTGAATCTATTGGAAAGTTACATTCTTGCCCGGAAGTTCACTGTCGTGGAAGGAGACTTCACGAGTGTGCCCGAAACTATCTCATCTGGGGTGCCACAGGGGAGTATACTGGGGCCAGTTTTGTACTTGATTTTTACCTGTGATATGCCTCTGAGCAGTAATATCTTCACTTCTACATTTGCCGATGATACAGCCTGCCTTAGCATGCATGAAAACCCTCACGAGGCATCCCGATATCTTCAGGAACATATTAACCTGTTGGAACCGTGGTTGAACTTATGGAGAATAAAAGTAAATGAACAAAAGAGTGTTCATGTCACATTTACCCTACGAAAAGAGACTTGTTCCCCCATTCGAATCAACAATCAAGTTGTTCCTCATCATTCACAGGTGAAATACCTTGGTATACACCTTGACCGACGGCTTACATGGAAACACTACATAGACTCTAAGCTAACACAAATGAAGCTTAAATTAACCCAGATACATTGGCTGATTTGTAGAAATTCTACCCTCAGTCTAGATTGTAAACTTTTAATATACAAGTCGCTTTTGAAACCCATATGGTGTTACGGAATTCAGCTATGGGGCACTGCTTCAGCTTCCAATGTAGAGAGAATCCAACGAATGCAAAACAAAATTTTAAGGTTAATAACATCGGCTCCATGGTACATGAAAAATTCAATTTTACATCGTGATTTAAATATGCCACTTTTGACCGCTGAAATTGCAAAATATGCAGGCAAATATTTAACAAAACTCGAGTCCCATCCTAATCCGCTTGCTCGTAACATCTTGAACTTTCCTGGACACATCCGCTTAAAAAAGAGGGATACTACGGCTTTAGTACGCAACACTGCAGATGAAATTTTTTGAAAATATTCTTGTACTTAATGCGACATTTATTTATTTTTAATTACTATCACTAAGTTTATGTCCGACACTGGTTGGGCCTAATTATTATATTTATATTTAAGATTTGAATACTTATTGTTAGTTCAGTTTAATGAAGATACAATAAAAAAAATTAGTGGGAAAAAAAAAAATTTGTTTCTGTGTCCGATTATTTTCTGAAGTTTAATTAAAAAATTTTCCCAATCGAAAATATGGACATATTTCAAAGGATATACATATATATATATATATATATATATATATATATATATATATATATATATATATATATATATATATATATATATATATATATATATATATATTCGTAGAAAACTTAGATATACGGACAATTGTTTGCAAAAAAACCCTTTTATAAATGTAAAAAAAAGTTTTCTTAAATAATGATTAAAGTAGTCACATACTGCAAATCAACAATTTGAGGCAACCGGTAAAATGGTATTTTTCTTCTTCATCAAAAAAAAATTAATTATTTTCGGCACGCACATAAGAACCGACATGCTGAACTACTTGAAAATATAAATTATTCGAAACCGGTTATATTTTCAAAGAAGCGAAAACCAGATTAACCAGTTTTCGGTTCCGGTTTTCTTCATAATCAGATCGCATGGCAACGATTCTTCATTATTTGTGCTCATTCCCGACCATGTTCTATACTCACGCTTGTACACGCCCACGTGAATGAATGGAAAATAGTTTAAAAATCATACCTTATTGCTTTAATCACGTGAGTCGCGCTAATTTCTGTTAAAAAATACTTGTTGTGTGAATATTTTACCATTTTTATTTAATTTATTTGTAGTTTTAAAATATACAATAATAAATTGAAAACCTGATTTGATAATACGTATAAGAGTAGATTACACAACTAACTTTAAACATATATTAAATTAAATAATTAAATAATGTATCTATATTTTTGACCTTTTTTTTATAATAATTTGTTTTTTATAATTTTTAAGCTTAAGGTCTTTTATTTTTTAAACAATTTAATTAAAAAAGAGAATTGTCCTGAAGATGATACTCAATGAGTATCGAAATATTGATTATTATTTTTTAATTAAATTGTTTAAAAAATAAAAGACCTTAAGCTTAAAAATTATAAAAAACAAATTAAATAATTAAAATAAAATTAATTAAAAACACAACCCCTAAAATGAGTTGAAATCATATAAGTATTTGTAGTGCTTGCTTGTATGTATTGGATTAGGGACGGAAGCAAAATCAATACATTTTTGCTGCGCGATACAATCATATGAATTTGTATGTTAAATTGCATTTCTCTATTGTGAATATTCTTCGAAAGATTTCCCTCATGAAAGACTGTCCCCTCGAGTTAATTTCACTTATGCCTGTGCTTTGTTCATATCATTTTTGGATTGGAACTATTCAAGAAATGTTCATGAAATTCGATTATTTCTGTGAAGTTTCTGCTGATGATACAATTATGTGCGCATATGTAACTTTCAAGAAAATACTTTCATGTATAAATAGGCCGTTAGTTGTACGGCATTTAAAAGTTGTAAAGTTAAATTCTACCTTAACTCGAAAAATGGCCGCATCGAAAATTTAAAAAATCGCTAAAAGAACCGAGTTGACAACGTTGCTAATAGTCGTAGCTTATTATAATTTTTTTTTTTAACAGCTGTTCAATGAGGTAGCAAAAACCTAAAGAGAAATTCAGGGGGCAAATTACGGCATTCGATATCGATCGAAATTTCAAACAAAATTTTCTTGAATTGTATTGAAATTTCGATCGATATCGAATGCCGTAATTTGCCCCCTGGACAGTAATTATCACTGCAAAGGCAATGAAAATTTCATGGGAGCATAAATTTCACTTCAGCCCTTCACGATAGGTGCGAATATGTATGTGTGAATTTATTTGCCTGTACACTATACCCGTCAAAATGATAAGGTTACATATGTACTTTTTGTTCCGTTTATGAAAAAATAGTAATAGGGAATTTTTTGTTCACTATGCATAAAGGAAAAATAAATAGGGAACGTTAGGCTGGGTACCATTACCTCAAAAGTACCACAAAGATTGTGATAAGGTCAGGGTGAACTGTTGGTTCACTTTGCGATTGCGACTTTTTTTGATATTTCATTTCAAAGAAAATAGGATGTTGAGATATTTTGTATGAAGATAAAAACGGTTTGCTTGACATGTCGCTTACTTGCTGTAAAGATGTCGTAACTCAAAAAAAATATATATTTCGCAGAAAATGAGTTCAATGTTTCTTTGAACGACAAAATAAAATGTAATTACTATCTTCTCAAGAGGTGAGTATGAAAGATTTTTTTCATGAAGAGTGATATGATGATTGATTCTCTGTGTATGTGGCACGGACAAAGCCGAGTTTTTTTTAGTTATGGCATTCTTGCGGCAAATGAGCGATATGTACATATGCTATAAACGAGTGTTGTATTTCCAAAAGCCAACCAAGCTTCTGAAACGCGAGGAGTCATGTCTTTATTTGGAAGAAGTGGTTGAGCAGGCGGACATCAAAGGTGTAATTGAATTTGTTATCAGCCACCTTAAAAATATTTTCAGGTTTTCGAGTTATTGATATTCATATGGCGCTCTTTATAACTTTGAGAGTATCATGGACTTTTATATGTATTCCAGTACTGACGAAGTATTTCACAAGCAAAAATGTATGCATTTAGATTTTATTTATTTTATTTTAGATTTATTTTAATAATTTTTATTTATGATAAAAGCTATTATTGTTCGCACAAGTGATTTTATTTATGATTTTTTATTGGACAGTGAAAGGATCTTATTTATACGAGTATTTACGTTAAACATAGAGACTAAACAAATTCATAACACGTCGTTTCATATTAAAAAAAACTTAATTAAAGACATACGCGGTTGTACATGCAAATCACAGAATTGTATCTTTACTAAATTATTGGCAAGTATTGGAATGTTTTAAAATCTGTGCATTTATGATTTCAGAAGTGTCATATCGCTCATTCGCTAAAAAACGAATTCAAAGATGTTAATTTAAGCACAGCTCAATGGAAAAATAAAATAACAATCTACTCTAAAGAGATGAGGTGAGAAAATATTTATGTATGTGAACTTTTTACACATGATAAATGCATTATTAGTTAAAAAATTAATTTTGAGTCATGACGTTGTTGGCACAAATGCGATATATCCTGCACACTCGTACTATCCTCCCATAAGTAGGTCTATGGATGTAAAAATTACACAAGTTTTATAATAATTATTAACAATAAGAGAAAATAATTGGTTGCGTTGTGCATAATCTAATATGTATTTGTAATATGATCGTCGTTCTATGTATTTTGATTTGATATCCCATATGACCGTAACAATGGGCCGTGTGAATAAAAGGGTAGCTATAGCTTATGCTGGTAATTTTGTAGTTTTAACTAGTATTGAGGTGAATAAAAAATTCAGCTAAAGCTAGTACTTTATATAAACTAGTAAAAGCTAGTTTTTCCAGCGTTGGCTTAAAAAAGGTGTGAATAAAAACCAGCGATTGCTTAATATTACTAGTTTATGCTTTGATTTTTATAAGCATCTGGTTGAGGTGCTTGAATGTGTTTTTCTGCTTTATATTAAAAAAGTGTTGTTTTCATTTAAATATAAATATGCCTGCTTTTATGCATGTTCGCCAAAGGAAAGAATACCGCATGAGAACACATTCTCATCCATCCGACTATTTCAATTTATACAGAGCAAAGCGCATCATCTTTTGCTGATTTAACTGCAGGCAGTTGGGATTTTTTGAATAAAACTTTATAAGTTTTCATCATTTGAAAAAAACATGCACTACCTTTGTCACCCATTTTTGTATTTATTTATTTAGATCAAATATATAATTAACTAGTATCCACAGATATATCTGAGGTAGTCTCAAAACAACACTGAGAGATATACGTTAGGATACGTTGGTTATATTTTAAAACTTTTAAATAACAAATGACATTATACGACGTTGCCACATCGTTTTTTTAATTTACCGCGTAAATAAAATTTGTGGGTATTTATTTGGGTATTTATGAAATAGATTTAAATTTAGCATTAAGCGAGGACTGAATGCATATTCAATCAATTTTCATTCTGAAATCAGTTGAAAATAGCATATTTATTTTGCATTTTATGCAAATAATTCCATCTTTTAAAAAATTGGCGCAGAAAATATCACAATTTTGATCAAATTAAAAATTAAAATTAATTTCAAAAGAAATATATATATATATATATATATATATATATATATATATATATATATATATATATATATATATATATATATATATATATATATATATATATATATATATATATATATATATATATATATACATTCATATGTATTTTCCTTCGCATACAAACAGAGCCCTTCACCACTTGCTAAGATTTTTCTGACTCAGAGTACAATTACCGTTTTCCACTATCAGCATTTTAAGTGTTTTTGAATACTTTATTCCATTTTTTATAAAAACTTAGATGCCTCTCACCAACGAACTAATCATACTAAATACTTGAAACTGCGATAGTCGAATGTACGTGGCCCACGAAATTTTTAAATTAACCTAATTTGTCGAGCATAGCCCGTGTGTGCAATCATGTTCCACAAAAGTAAACGTAAATGAACTTTATTTTTCAAACTCTATTTTTAGTTTCCTGCGGAAGTATAAGATTGCTGTAAGCATTGGTTTCTTTAATTTTTAAATGTAACAGTAAAACGAAGCTTTTCCAGATATTAAAAAATAAAACAATTTAAAAGAAAACATCATTTACTTTAACTTTTATGGAGCTTGCCTAATTATATACAGAATAAAATGAATTATTTAATGTTTAAATTTGCAATTCATACTTTTAAATTCCGGAAACATTATGCCGGGATTTAAAAGCAAAAAGAGTGGTAGCTCTTAAATAATTTTTGCCAGCTGTTAAATTTTCCAGCTTATGCTATCGTTTTTCAGCACTAGCTATGTAGCACTAGCAAAGATTTATTCACACTTTTTCTAGTTTTAACTACTAGATTTAGCTAGCACTGAAAAGATAAAGCTAGTGCTACTACTTAGCACTTTGTAGCATAAGCTACATTTTTATTCACTCTACCCAATGTCATCATACACTATAATACATGTATAATGGAAAGGTTTAAACTGGATCACAACAACAAAAACATAATGTGTATGTGTGTGTGTAAATACGAGTAAATAAGTTTTTGCAGTTTGATTTTATTTATTTAATTGTGTTTAATTAACTTTGTTTAGCATTAAATTTTTAGTTCACAATATTACGTGTTGGTTTGAACTATTTTGTAATGAGTTTCACAAAGTCACTGTTACTACGTTTATACGCACGTCTTATTTGCAAATAGAACTATTTGCAAATAACTAATTCACTGTTTATACGGAAAATTGCATATAGAACTTGTATTATTGTTAGTGATGCCATGTGACGAAAATATGATTGTTTGGTAATTAAAACACAAAAAACGTTCATGAAGTGGCAACGTCTTACTTTTTATTTGCAAATAGTGTCGTTATTCACAACTTGTTAAGTGAGTTAATAAAGGTGAATTCACCCGTTCGTTCTGCAGGAAATTTTCGTTGAGAGACAATTTTAGTTTACTGAGAGTTTGCTCACAGAAGATTCACCCGCGTCGAACAAATATTCTGTAGAAACAAAGCTACCATATGCAACAACTCTGTAAATGTTGTGTGTTACTTCTACAAGCAGGCAGCACGGTGGCAGATGATTGCACTTTGCTGTTTTCTAAATTAAACAAATTTTTATAAAATAAAAAATAAACAAATGAATAAAAGTCGAGTGCATGTTCTAATAACTATTTTGTTAAATAAATATAAAAAATTTACAAATATACTCTGTATATTATTATACATACATATGTACATACAGTATGATGTGGCAGCTTATTTCAATTTTGCATAAAAAATGTATATATCTGGCAGCACAGTTCAATTCGTTCGGGACGATAATTAAAATTAAACCAATTCAAGCAAAAATTGTTCCGCATTAAATTTAAGGTGAATTCACCCATTCGTTCTGAGCGTTCCGAACGCTTTTTTTTAATATGTAGTTTGACGTCTCTATTTCTTGAGAGTGAGAGAAAGAGAGTAAATTTAATGCGGAACAACAACAAAAATTTCGTTCAGAACGAATGGGTGAATTCACCTTTACTCTCTTTTTCTCACTCTCTCAAAAATAGAGACGTCAAACTACATATTAAAAAAATCGTTCAGAACGTTCAGAACGAACGGGTGAATTCACCTTAAGTTACAATAAAAAAGTTATACGGCAACATTCTTCTTTTTTATTTGCAAATAAGACGTGCGTATAAACGTAGTATGTGAATGATTTTAGTATTTCATTACTTTTACAATTAAACATTATTATATAATACAGCCGTAATATTGGAACGAATCGTAAAATGTAATGATTCTATGATTATACTAGGTCACTCCAGGACTAAGTTAATCATGTTTCTTCATGGATATCACGCATCAGTGAAAACAAATGCAAATATTGTCATATGTAGGGAAAGCAGAAATATACTCTGAAGGTATGTTTTATGCATAATAAATATACAATGAGAATTTAAATATTGGGTGATCGAAATACCAGTATCCTTTTTTATTATTCTGTTGTATATTTTTTTCTTTTTTCGAAATAACAAATATTCCCTTAATTTACGGAGCACGATTTCACTCATGTGACTGCCGCGGCTGGGTTCGCAGTAACTTATCCTGTGAATCCGATTTTCCAAGACTTTGTTATTGGCTTCCGGTTCTATCCCACGAATGGCTAAGACGATATTATTCTTAAGGGTCTCCAAAGTTTCTGCATTATTCGCATAGCATCGGTCTTTAACGGCACCCACAGGAAAAAGTCTAAAGGGGTCAAATCAGAGCTCCGACGCGGCCAATTGACATCGCCAAGACGATTACCGAGCTTAGTGTGACCTGGCGCGCCATAAAAAGTAAGTACTTATGACTCAGTAGCGTTCTCCCCTGAATGAAATGGCTTTTCCAGCAGCATTTAAAAAAAAGAGTCAATGGCACATTGCAAAATCCCCACCAAAGCCAAAGGAATTTCCTTATTCCAAGGTTTTTACTTACAGTGTTCCCACGCAGACAAGAACCCAAAAAGTACTTATATATTGAAAGAGCAACAAAGTCTTTCAGGCATGTCCTGGATATCACGTTTTGTGAAAGTGATTTAAAATGACATAATAGGTGTTCTGCACACAAGAATTGTTTGATTTTTGTGATTTCAAAGTGGTCGATTTAAAATCACGTCCTTATTTTTTCGACTGATTTACTTTAAAGTTTATAATCAGCTGCTTCAATAAAGAATTTACTGTGTTTTTCTTTGATTTATTTAATAAAATTACATATTATACATTAAAAAATACATAAAATTTCTTTTGTGATTTTGCTTGGGATTTCAATTTTACTTATTAGTAGTCAGCTGACTTAATTCTTCGAAAATATATCGATTGTCGCCAAAGTTGCAAACTTAATTTTCAGCGAACAATATGTTTAATTTATGTCAATAAGCGAATCATTTATTATTGTTGTTAATTTTAAAATAATTAAAAGATACTCGTATTTCTAATTTTTCCCAATTTTAAAAATAATAACGCACAAATGATAATAACAAGTGATTGGTCACAGTGGCAGCACATTTACGAAACGTGGCAACTTCTTGTTTCGCTTATCAAAATCAAAGATGAAAATTAATTAAATAATTAAAAAATTAATTTCAACTTGCAATTGATATCCTGACTAAAATATGCATTTATTTAATTTTATTTTTCATTTGTGTTGTCGCCAAGACAATAAAAAAAATCAGCTACTATTTTGAGTTTTCGAATAGTTAAAATCGGAAAATACAAAAATATGTGATTTCCAGAACAGAAACATTTGTTGTTTCAAAGCCACATGTTATTTGAAATCACGTGATTTGTGAAATTTGACCAGAATTTCAGGTTGAAGTTTTTAGTTGATATCGTAATTAACTGAAATAAATATGTATTGTTATGCCACCTCATCAACGAAAAATTTTAAATCGGCTGTATTTCCGTTGATGTCGTCTTTACTTCCTTAAGTTCGAGTGCCTGAACTATATTGAAATGAAGAAGAGAAGTTAGATGAAATAAAAATTGAAAACATTTTGCAGCGCTGCAAAAAACGAACTGTCAATTCCAATGGGGATGATAAACATACTTATATCGAATGACGTTACGATAGAATTTCAGCATCTTTGCCATCATTAATTCCATGTAAGAAATCGTTTCTAAATAAGTATTTTTTTCTTTAGATTTGTAAAATCATTCAGACTGCAATTATGCCAAAAACGAAACTGGCAGATGCTCTGCAATTTTTTGCGTATAACACTTTAATTGAGGTTGGTTCACGCCGAAGATTTGGGCAAGTTGAATACCACATTTGGGTGTAATTGGGTTAAAGGTCAAATGTCGGAAACAGTTTTTCCTCTCTCTTTATTTTCCTTTATATACTTTCAGGCAATCTCTTTCTACTTTCAACATATTTCTCTTATTATGACAGATGTCTTTCAAATATCCCTCAAAAGGATTTGAAATAACTACATCGCTCTTGTTGCACTTCGGCTTCCTTTCTAAATTAGTAAAGTTATTCAAACATGATGATTTCTCACGATATATTTATTATATAATTAAATGTTCTTCACTTGCCGAAGTTACATGGCTCATTTCTTCTGGAGTTATTTTAATTATACAGTTGAGTTCGGTTATAATGTTCACCCGTTACAAGGAATTATGGCGTACTTCGAATCGGTCCCAACTATTTTGTACAAATATTTCATAGAAACTATTAAGGTTGAAACAAACTACGATTAAAGCGAACTTTCGCTTATTACAAAATATTTTCAAGTACCCAATACAAAAATGCTCGTAAATTTTTACGTTTATAATGAACAAAAGAAAATCTAAAAAAATTTTTGTAATTTTCTAAGCCGTTAAAATTATTTGATAGTATTTGACAAATTGAGAGAGAAAAAATAAAGAAAAAATAAATGAAATTTTTCAATGCATGGAAAGTATATCGAAACATAAGAAAAAATTTAATCTATTCCAATGTTGCTTAGTTTTATTTATTCGAAAATATATAAATCTTTACTCCTGTTATAACGTTTATAATGAACTAAATTGCCGGATCACCTTTAGTTCGTTATAACCGAACTCCACTATATTTATTTTTAGGAGTCATTTAAACTTCGATGGACGTAAGAATGATAACTGAAAAATTATATTTCTCTGTCGTTACGTTGCTATCTTCGTTTTAAAAGCGATATTACCGAAATAATTTCCGATGCAACGGTGATGCCAAATTGTCGTTTTTAATTCATTTGTAAAAGACAGCATCAAATGAGATTGGCCCGAATGATAATAACCTTCAAAAATAATAAATAGCTTAGTTATGACGAATTCTGTAAAGTTATTGTGGATTGTGTAGATCACAACCCTGATTTTTCTCTAAGTGTATACATAATTATTTGAGTATTAGTGGCAGTTGGATTAAAATTTGTATTACAATAAAGGACCTCATAAGGTTGATGTCAAATGTTATAAAAAATAATAATAAAAACTGGATGACAAAATATAAATATACATTTTAGTATACATCATGAATTTCTTTAATTGATTTTAGTTAGAGCCATGTTAGAATCCATTGAAATTTGTGTGCGCCCGCTGCAACGCTGGTCTCGCCAACGCCTATATAAAACTCAGTCTAGTTTCTTAATCAGCGTTGTTATCTAACCTACGAGCAGGCACATTCGACAACTTTCATGTCACTCCATGTGGATATTTTTAGTTTTTCGCTGTCTTTTTCGTCGACATGTAATACTTCTAGTTCGACTAGTTTGGAGGGAGCACAGCACGGACGTGGAGCTTTGTGGTGATTCTGCTTCCAAATTAAACTTTGCAGCAGGGCATGGTGGTGAGCAGGATTGTAACGTGGTGGACAACGACCGTGACAGTAGCCGGCATCGAAAACCTTTGGCTGTATTATAAATTCGAAACCCTTAATTTCTTTAAAGGTCACCTCCATTGAATGGCGACAGCAACGTTGATTAGTCTCGTAGCAGTTATTACGACGGTTATGGCGGCTTTTGTTGTTATAGTTGTAAGTCTGATGGTGATAATGTCGCTGTGTTGTAGTTTCTTTGTTTGGGTCGCTGTGATGGCTTTCTTCGTACTTGTGAGGCCTAATGGTGCGCTGCGTCTTATCGAAATGCCCGATAATATTTAATACAGGCATAAGTTGGTGACCTTCAGCAAGCGGTTCATGTGCTAGGGCATCACCCGCAGTATCGTAGGCATCATTTAAAATTCGAGCTCCGACGCGCTTACAATTATCGCACTGCAATTCTAAAACAATATGGTGCTGAACGCGTTTCTCTTCAATAGACATTTGGACCGCCTTCGAGACGTCAAACTGCAACCACTGATTGTGGGTCTCATCTGGTTTCGTACGATCTACGTGTATGTCGACCTTGCGTCCATCTAAGAGAACACGTTTGCCATGTTTAGGCATAAAGAACAATTTCAAATTCAATACGTTCACCTGGTGGAGATTTTTCGGGCCTTCCGGCTTACTCGGACCACATGAATTGCCTTTAGATTTTGTGTGTGTTTTTTTACTTTTAGAGTTTCTTATAGCTAAAATTGGACTATATATAAGGACCAGTCTTATGTTCGCTTCTTCAATATCACTTGAGTTTAAATTTAAAATTTCTGGCTTAAGAGCAAACATTAATCGGATATTGGTCTTACGTTCATCTCTTTCTCTCTTTGTACTTCTAGGCTTCGGATGTTTCTTAAAAAATAAAATATTTCTTACACGTTCCTCCAAGCTTTGGTTTCCCCCTCCATAGTGCTCATTCTGATCCTCATGTTTTTCGGTGTCATTGCTTAGCCCAAGCCCAAAAGAATTTCTCTTTCTTCTTACAAGAACATTTTCGTTGTACGGCTTTTCGTATTCTGGGTAATGGCTCAACAGTGTACTATTGCTCACGATTGTGAGTATTTCCAATGGTTTTAAAAATGTTTTGTCATGTTCTCCAATAACATCTTCCAGCTCACGACGTTTTCGCATATGAACACGATGCAAATATTCCCGATATTTGGTTACATACTCCTCTTGGCTTATATTTACCTAAAATTATAAAAAGATCTAGATAGAATATCTGTATACTATTTGTGAAGATTCGTGAATTTGTTAATGATTCGGACTATTTTCTAAACGACTTAAAAAAACAGCAAGTTATCAATTCGTCTGTAGTTTCTTAATGCTTGTACGCGTTTAGCACTATATTGCTTGTGCGAGTAGATCGAGTTCGAAGTCTGACAGAAAAGGTCACTGAAAAATATAAGAAAAAGGGTAGGAATGAGAACGGAAACTTGTGGCACGCTTGAATTTATTATGTACTTGTCTGATGAGATCCCATCTATAACAACTCGTACAGTGCGACCCTAAGGAAGCTCGACATAAGCCAAGGGAAGGCATTACCGACATCAAAAGCAATTAAGATTTGGCCATACCAGACCCTGTCAAACACAGACTTAGCCAACCTGTTGTTTCTAAATTCAAACCAACGAAAAAGCCAAAAACGAACCATTTTGATTTTTTATATAAAATTATTTATTTTTAAACGTCACTCTGAAACGGTCCTCAGTTCCTTTTAAACACAAACATCTAAATATTTTATGTCAATTCTTATGTTTGCTAAAAGAAAATCATAATGAAAAAATGTTTGTTGTGGCTTTAGCTCTTCATATGCCGACATTTCATTGGTTGCTAAAACCAAATCGTCAGTGAAGTTTAAGCAGTTTGAAGAGCTAAAGCCACAACAAACATTTTTGATTTTTGTATGCATTTAGCAAAAGCTCTAATTGTTTCTAACGATTAGTTGGGGAGAATATCCCAAATAATAAATTTCGAAAATCATAATGTTTAAGTGAAATTGTTCCAAACTATTTTAGCCACTTGCTATTTGAATGTGCTACCTGGAAGGTCTGTTTGCAGGATTAATTTGTAGTCAAGTGTATTATGGAAGTATATGTACACAATTTGAACCACTTAGGTGCTATTACTATATAATAAACATACTCGTAGAGATTCATTATATCCCTCTTACATGAGTACTATCCGACTTTATTATTATTTCCTCTTAAGCTGAGCCAACGGATTTTTGACGCAACCAGTTAAAGCGTTTGACTTGTTAAATTCTCCGAAATGAAGTAACGAAAATCTTTAAATAAATATGTACAGGTTGACTTCCAAATTAAAGGTTATTTAATAAGAAAGGCTCAATTGCATTGGAATTTCAGTGTGCCAGGTATTAAGGTATTTATTTCTTCTTTTTTTCTTTTATTTGCATATTTATAGAAATTTTTCTGCATATTTTCCTTACAAATCCCAACTCATCAGATCACTTCAACCATTACATTTGAAAAGCATTCATTCAGGAGAATATCCCAACTAATTTTAATAAATATGGATGAATTAAAATATTTAAACTTTTCAAAATTATTTGTTGTAGTTTTAGCTGTTCATACGGCGGCATTTCACTGGTCGCTAAATCAAATCGTCAGTGAAATTTAAGCAGTTTGAAAAAAACCAATAGAAACTTCTATACTTTGACAGTTGATAGCGTTGATGTCATTTATTCAGTCTGTTTTGCGGAATCACCATGGACGGATAGAGCGTTCAACAATACGTGCAAATGATGAAATTGTTTTATCAAAATGTGTGTACTGTACGGTCACCGTTATCATCCGTAAGAGGACTATTCACATTCACAATACCCTATTGACTAAAAAAATATAAATAATTATGATAGTTCGATTATGACGAACTTCGTCTATATCGAACTAAATTGCCCAGTTCCATCTAGTTCATTATAACCGAACTCCACTGTATTTGAAGAGGTTTCTTTTTTATATTGTGATAATAGCCGCATAGAGCGGAACAAAATCCAATTTAAAGCGCCCCAGAGCAAACAAATTTTTAATTTTATTTATTTCAAGAGACGCTTTTGTAAGTTGTTAGTTTAGTAACGGAAAGTTTATCGATTTTTATTTGTGTTGAAAAATATAAGTATGAAATGGAATAAATTTATTTGTAATTATTTTTTGTTATAATGAAATTTTAAATATTTATTTAAAGGAGCTACAACTCGTTTAAGCATTGATAAAGATGCCAACGTATTCGACTGTGCTACTATTGCAGAAGTGTCTAACACACTTAAATGCGAAAGTGAGTATGATTCACATATATGTAAATATTTAAAGCAAATGTCTTACAATTTATCACTCATCTCGAACGGGTAGCAACTGTGTCTCAATCTATGCTTTTCAATTATTCTAAAGGGCGTTGTTTTTCTCTTCCAACAACAATGTCGCTGCTATCGATTATATATTTCTTCTTGAAATTAAAATAAACTTTATTTTTCTTCTACAATGATGAATCAAAAATTCAAATGTCACCTTCGCCACTACAGATTTCTTCACAGTGGTAAAGTTTGGCCATAAACACTGCTTTTTTATTTCATTCCGTACTCGAGTGAATTAGTTTTTAATTATTCATTTTATTTATTACTGTTTTTTACACTAAGCTTTTTACTAAATGTTTAAAAAATTGCTTATTTTTTCTGTTCTTATTTCACACGTTTCATAGCAAAGCTGCTGGTTTCTTCTTCTTTTTATTTCGATTAAGTTTTTTTTACAGAATACCTTTTTTCGATCCGCGGGTAGCTGAATGGGGGAACGGAATCGAAACGCAGAATAAGGGTGATAAAAATGCTGAAAAAGTGATCTGTAAGTAGAGCAAGATCGGATCATTTTCAATTATTTTAATAAAAGCTAAGAAGTGATATTTTTATGTCTATTTGCTGAATTTTTAGCCCTCTCCTATATGTTGCGAAAAGCAAATATTAAAATTTGAAATGTTATTTAGCAGGGGAAATCAACTAACGTCTGGAGAGGGTACAAATGTGCTTATAATACAAATTGAAGAATATGAATACAATACTTTCATGCAAATTTGAAGAAATAAATAATTTTCAGTATTGAAATTGATTCGGGATATTCTGCCAACTAATCATTGCAACAATTAGTTTTTTTTAATTTATTTGTTTATTTTTTTTTTTCAAACTGGTTGATATGAACAGCTAAATCTACAACAGATGATAAATTTTTCAAACAAAAAGTAATTTTTTTATTTGAAAAATATTTTTAAAATCTATAATAGGATTGCACAGGTTTGTAAAGTTAATCTAAGTTTTCAGTCAAGATTTTACCAGCATATTTTCCAAGAAAATTTACGCAAATCGATTTTTTGGATGCAATGAAAATATCATTCTTTAAGAATGTGTATTGCTTTGTGCCCAAGAAGTTGGATCTTGCGTTTGTTGACGTACCTACACAATTGCAGTCTTGCCACATCAAAATCAGTTGGTTGTAAACATCTTCCATTCGTCAAACCTACATGTACGTCTGCGTACAAATCTGTAAATACATAATTCAAATTCATTGATAATTTACTTGGAAAAATATACCGAAAAAAACATATTTTATTTTCTTTGAATCATTCCTTGAATATTTTGTATAAATATGGGACTTACAAAGAATTTTCCAAATTTTGACAATTTTTTTAAATGTAACTGAAAAAATAATATAATTTGTAAATATATTCTAAAAACTGAAACTAATAATTAACAGGGTCAATAAAAAAGTTGAGTGCAATTGAAATTTACTTTGAACAAAATGTTTGTTTGGAAATTTTTCTCTGTATGTACGTACATACAAATCTATACTTATGTACATACGGACATACATATGTACATATGTACGTAGTTTGGTTTTTTATATATGGATATTTTTCGTTTTAAAGTAAAATGTTTAGCTGGTGTCTGCAATTATTTGCTCTTTCTTATCTTGCTAAACGTCTGCCGTTGCGGCCAATTTTCAAATTCACACGAATGCTCCCTCGATCATTCGAATGTCCAACAGTTTTGTACTCGTTTCTTAATTCGGTAAAGATTAAGAATAAATCGTGTACTAGATATAAAAAAGGTTTGTTATTTTTCCTGTGTCCGTCTTGTTGAACCTTCGTAGTGAACGGACGTATTAGCGGAGTTTTTTCTTACATACTAAACAAACAAAAATTACAAAAAAAAATATTCTTAATAAGTACTGATTCGTAATAAGTACAGTTTTTGTTAAATTTGCTTTACTTGCATTAATAATATTTTTCGTATAAACTGAAACAACAAAAACAAATAAAAAACCACAAACAAAGTGACTGAGGAATACTCTGTATGAGTACCTCAAAAACAAAAAATTGTGAAGTGAGTTCTAACGGCAGAAATGCCTACTTTACTGTGAGTTCTGAAGCTCTTAATGCAAACAATAAAAATAAAAAAATTTGATGATAGTCTTTTTCTAACGGCAAAGCCAATTTTACGTGAGCGATCAAATTCGCTTACTCCGATGCCAAGTAGTGATTCTATAACATTACCGCTGCCTACTACTTCTTTATTCAAATCAGCGCCATTATCCGCTCCGGGCTCGTGTTCATCACTTAACCCAGTTATCACTATAAACAATAATATTGAGAAACCTAAAGTGCCTGTCGGAATGGACAGATATATCACAGTAGTAAAGCGCGGGCGAAGCCCAAATTCATCTAAAATCTCATCGGCTCCCAAGATATCCAGGGATATCGACGCCAACTCAGCTAACCGTCTAAACCGTTTTAAAATTTTGCAAGATATCACCGACAAACCCGACTTACCCTCGAATAAAACCTCAAAACCACCACAGATCTATTTGAGGGAAAAAAATTCTAACACCCTTATTAAAAAATTAATTTCGGTCATTGGTGAAAAGGCATTTCACATTGTCCCAATCAAACGTGGTAATATTGATGAAACAAAGATTCAAATATACGAAGAAAAAGATTTCCGTAAAATGGTTAACGAATTCGAAAAGAATAAAACAAGTTTCTACACATTCCAGCTGAAGAGTGCTAAAGGCCTACAGATCGTATTGAAAGGCATAGATTCTTATGTTGTTCCTGAGGAAATAAAAGATGCATTCACCCTCCAGGGATTTAAGGTAAAGAATGTCTCTAACATAATAAACAGGGAGAAGATCCCCCAACCTTTATTTCGTGTTGAATTGGAGCCAAATGATATAAAATTGAAGAAAAATGAGACCCATCCAATTTATAACCTAAAATATCTCTTATACCGAAAAATCACAGTTGAAGAACCACACAAGCGTTCTGGACCCGTACAGTGCCATAATTGTCAAGAATATGGCCATACCAAAACTTATTGTAAATTACCTACTGTTTGTGTTGTGTGCGGTGAATTACACAACACTGCTATTTGCAATAAGTCGAAGGACCAGAAGGAAAAGAAGTGCAGTAATTGTGGAGGTAATCACACTGCTAACTACAGGGGATGTCCTGTATATTCTTTCGTTAAACAGGCTATGAGTCAAAAGCCTAAAGTAACCCCAGTGCAAGCAGGAAATACGTACTCTGCTACTCATCCCCTAATGGCCCAACCAATCACTTCACATGTATCGTATGCTGACGCTGTGAAGATCAACTCTATTCCCGTTCAAAAAGTGTCACCACCATCTAATACAACAAGTGCAAACCCAAGCTTTAATTTCAGTCGCCTTGAAGCTACTATAGACAATTTGGTGCAAACTATAAACAACTTTACGACAAATATGACTAGCATGATGCAAGAAATGCTGAGAATGCAGAACAGACTGCTTCTAGCATTAGTTAATAAGCCATGAACACGTTAAAAGTATGTTTCTGGAACGCAAACGGCATTCGCCAACACAAATATGAACTTGAGCACTTCCTCACGGAAAAAAATATTGATATAATGTTGGTATCTGAGACTCATTTGACTCCGAGAAGCTTTTTTAAAATGAGTGGCTACACGTTATATGATACAAAGGACCCGAGAGGAAGAGCATGCGGAGGATCAGCAGTTCTAATAAAGTCAAGACTCAAACACTATATTCTTGAGAACACTTGTGAAGACCATCTACAAGCAACAAGTATTTGCATCGAAAATTTTTGTTCAAATCTTGTGATATCATCAGTTTACTCCCCTCCCAGATTTTCATTCACTGAGGATCAATACGAGGATTTTTACAAAACTCTTGGACCTTGTTTCGTAGCAGCTGGGGACTACAATGCAAAACATACGTTCTGGGGATCGCGTCTTATTACTCCTAGAGGTCGAGCATTGTTCAACACAATTTCAAAAATGGGTTTGGATGTCATTTCGAGCGGGGAGCCTACTTACTGGCCTACTGACATACAAAAAATTCCGGATGTTATAGATTTTGGTGTCATGAAAAATATCTCTAGGGATTTAATTCATGTTGAAGCTTCCCATGATCTCTCCTCTGATCACTCTCCCACGATCGTTACAATTTGTAGCCCACTAAGAAGTGATGATATTGAACTTAACATTGCCAATCTTACCGAGAATATTAAACAGGCTGCTAAACATGCCACTACCTCCCATCCGCAGACTGGGTTTAATAGAATTTATTCTGCGGACATTGAACGTCTCGTATGTGAAAAAAGAAGAGCTAGAAGGGAATGGCAACAGCACAGATCGCCCCAACATAAAATCAGACTTAGAGAATGCACTAAACGACTCCAAGAGTTGCTTGCATCTGAAAAATCTGCTTCTCTTAGGAACTATCTGGAAGGTCTTGATGTCACAGCAGCATCTAATTACTCCTTGTGGCGCGCTGCTAAAAAACTTAGAACACCCGTTGAGTCTAAACCACCCCTGCGCACTTCTACCGGAGGTTGGGCAAGAACCAATACTGAAAAAGGTAACATATTTGCTGGTCATTTAAAAAACGTATTTACCCCAAACACATGTACTGGTGCTGTTAATTTGCCGAGTGTAGTTGCTCTACCCCCTCGACCCATAAAGTTTAAGATGCGTGATGTAAATAAACTAATTGCTGAAACCAACCCAAAGAAGGCTCCGGGTATTGATGGAATTAGTAACAAGATGCTGATGAAGTTGCCTCGTATTGCTATTAGAATCCTGTTGTTTATTTTTAATGGCATTTTACGACTGGAGTATTATCCACACAGCTGGAAACTTGCCATGGTCAAAATGATTCCAAAGGCGGGCAAAGATCTTGCCAAGGCTGAGTCTTATAGGCCAATAAGTTTACTGTCAACAATTTCAAAGCTCTTCGAAAAACTGCTCATGACAAAATTGTTCCCCATTCTAAATGATATTGGTTGCATACCGGACCATCAATTTGGTTTTAGAAGTCAGCATAGCACCATTGAACAATGTCATAGATTGGTACATTTTATAAGAAGAACATTTGAAGAAAAGAAGTATTGCTCTTCCCTCTTTATTGATGTTTCTCAGGCATTTGATAAAGTGTGGCACGAAGGCCTTATTTTAAAATTGAAGACATATCTGCCAATAAACATAGTAAATCTTTTAGAAAGTTACATTCTTGCCCGGAAGTTCACTGTTGTGGAAGGAGACTTCATGAGTGTGGCCGAAACTATCTCATCCGGTGTGCCACAGGGGAGTATACTGGGGCCAGTTTTGTATTTGATTTATACCTGTGATATGCCTTTAAGCAGTAATATCCTAACTTCTACATTTGCCGATGATACAGCCTGCCTTAGCATGCATGAAAACCCTCACGAGGCATCCCGATATCTTCAGGAACATATTAACCTGTTGGAGCTGTGGTTGAACTTATGGAGAATAAAAGTAAATGAACAAAAGTGTGTTCATGTCACATTTACTCTACGAAGAGACACTTGTTCCTCCATTCGAATTAACAATCAAGTTGTTCCGCAACATTCACTGGTGAAATACCTTGGTATACACCTTGACCGACGGCTTACATGGAAACACCACATTGATTCTAAACTGACACAAATGAAACTTAAATTAACCCAGATACATTGGCTGATTGGTAGAAATTCTACCCTCAGTCTAGATTGTAAACTTTTAATATACAAGTCGCTTTTGAAACCCATATGGTGTTACGGAATTCAGCTATGGGGCACTGCTTCAGCTTCCAATGTAGAGAGAATCCAACGTATGCAAAACAAAATTTTAAGGTTAATAACATCGGCTCCATGGTACATCAAAAATTCAATTTTACATCGTGATTTAAATATGCCACTTGTGACAGCTGAAATTGCAAAATATGCAGGCAAATATTTAACAAAACTCGAGTTCCATCCTAATCCCCTTGCTCGTAATATCTTGAACTTTACTGGACACATCTGCTTAAAAAAGAGGGATACTACGGCTTTAATACGCCACACTGCAGATGAAACGTTTTGAAAATATTTTTTGTGCTTAACTCTACATTTATGTATTTTTAATTACTATCACTAAGTTTATGTCCGACACTGGTTGGACCTAATTATTATATCTATATTTAAGATTTGAATACTTATTGTTAGTTCAGATTAATGAAGATACAATAAATAAAATTAGTGAAAAAAAAATTTCCTGTGGTGTGAAAGGAAGAAAATTTAATGTTGCAGAATAAGTTGAGATTAACAGCAGGTAAAATGAGTTTAAAATCCTCCCGTTCGTTCTCATCTGTGGAAGTTATAAATAAAAAAAAACTCCCACTACAAAGCCGTTTTGGTCACATATTGATAATGTCCTCGTTAATGAAACAAATGGGATTCATTTGTTTCTATGCTCTTTTGTTTGAAATGCATACAAAGGTAACAAACAATCTTTTTTTCAATAAGCGAAAATGAGATTCTATCCGATTTCCATTCAGATGTCCATGCCTACAGTCATAAAAGGAAATGCAAACTGCTGGAGAAATGTTGAATAGACAAACAAAAACCCGGAATAAAATGTGAAAAAGATGCGAAGAATGCAATGAATAGAACAATATGGGAGTCTACCAACTGACAAACGAGAAGAAAATAATTGTAAGACAACGGAAACATCACATAATTACAACATTTATATCTTACATCTATCTGTTACATAGTACATACATACATATGTACATATGTTTCTTTCCTTTCATATACATACATATCTATGTATATGTATGTGTATATACGAGGGCAGGTCAATAAATCAGTACTTTTTTAATTTCCCGTGACTCAGTGGTTTCAATTTTTTAAGTGGTACCTTGGGCATGAGAATACTTTCCGCAAGGTGGCTGCTGCGTTTGCTCTCAATCGACCACAAACGCAATCGTTTGATAACTCTGCACGAGTGTTTAGCATCGTTCAACCGCAGCCAAAACAGTGGGTTCCTCGGGGTGAATCGGCGCTAAAGAAGGCCAAGGTGGGTTTGTCAGCCAATAAAGCCATGGTGGTTTTTAGGACACACGCAGTATAATCCACATTGACCGCATTGAAAAGAGTAAAATAATATTATTGAATATTAGCCAACTCATTGGGTCGACTTAATGGGGATTTAAAAAAATTACCGCATTTGGTCCAGAAAAATTCATCAGAGCAATGCAAGAGTGTCCTATTCTGCGGATTTATCCCCAAGTGACTATTTCTTGTTTCCAAACGTGAAGAAATGTCTCGGCGGAATGAGATTTGACTCCAACGATGAAGTAATCTCACAAACAAATAAATATTTTGATGACCTCGACAAATCTTACTTTTTAGAAGGAACAAAAACTGGAGAAACGTTTTACACAGCGTATGCAGCTCAAGGGAGAATATGTTAAAAATTAAAATGATTTTTTGTCCATAACCCTGTGTGTTATTCAAAACGTTATGGACTTACTGACGCACCCTCGTAAGTATGTGCATAATAATGAATAAAAGATATTCAAAATAATTGACATATACTACGTTTATACGCACGTCTTATTTGCAAATAAAAAAGAAGAATGTTGCCGTATAACTTTTTTATTGTAACTTATTAACTCACTAAACAAGTCGTGAATAACGACACTATTTGCAAACAAAAAGTAAGACGTTGCCACTTCATGAACGCTTTTTGTGTTTTGCTTACCAAACAATCATATTTTCGTCACATGGCATCACTGATAATAACATAAGTTCTGTATGCAATTTCCCGTGTAAACAGTGAATTAGTTATTTGCAAATAGTTCTATTTGCAAATAAGACGTGCGTATAAACGTGGTAATAAACCAACTAATGAATTCATATTCTAAAATTGAAAAATCGTAATTCGAATTTTCTATTACATCCAACTTTTGATATCAAAAGTATTAAATTTTTAATAATACGAGTATGTCCATGGATGGACAGAAAATGTAATTTCAAGATTTTATGAAATATTAAAAAGTTTAAAATACGTGGTCATATAGGAGTAAAAGATTTTTTTTATTTGTATCGTTAGAGCGGAGAAAGTTTGCTTTACTGTTGCAAAGAAAAGATGTATTTACGACCGTACCCATAGTTTTTATGGATCACTAGCGGACCAGGCGAACTTCGCCTCGCCCCAATTTCAAGCCTTCAGACAAACTTTCTATTTTTTCATTTGAAAAGCCATGAAGGAATAATTTCATACAAAAACTCGATTTTTCCAATTTTTCGACTTCTTTTCCATAAAAACCTTCTCCTCGAAAATATGAACAACTAACAAAAAGTTTTACAGAAATCGTCCAAGCCGTTCTCATTTTATGAATTATTGGATTTTGCCACGCACCTCCGCCCACAGACCGAAAATAAAAAATCGGACTTCACAGTGTCACCCGCCCGAGTATTCTGAAGGTTCCCTGAAAATTTCGTCAAAATCGGCCCAGCCGTTTTGGAGCCATTAGGTTACATATATACATACATACATACATACATACATACATACATACATACACACATCCTATTTTATATATAGATAGATAGATGAAAGAAGAAAAATCAATTATGTTTGAAAAACATGCGTTTTGAAGACGATTTTTTTTACATTTTTGTAACTCTCATGTTCTCTAAGGGTGCGTACAGAGTGGCCGCTTGTTGCCAAGCCGAGCCGACTGACGCTTATTGCGAGAACCAATGCGAGAAAACTGGTAATATACAAATTAGTACAAATAAGCACGATCAGGTCATAGTAGGCGCCGAGCTGGTCAGAGCGCAAAGCTGATTGAGTGCGAGAAAACAGTTCCAAAGCGTATTTCAGCGCCGAAAACATTGTTTATGTTATATTGTTATAATTTCAACTTGTTTGGAAAACATAAAAAATTAAAAACAAATATTTAAGAAAAAGTAAAAAAAAAAAAATTTCTCTTTTTGTGTATTGCATTTCGGTTCTTGTAATATTGGGCATAAAATTCTTTGTAAAAATTGAAAGCAAATATTATATGCAGTCATTCATCATTTAATCTCATTCTTGTTGAACTTTTCTTGAAAACAGTCGTCTGTTTTGGTTTATTTAAAATTAATATAGAACAATTAATAAGTGTTTTCTCGGTTATCATAACCGTGTTTTAGTGGAAAAGCTATGGATGTCCGTTGCTTCAGAAATGAAAATACCAAGTAAGTTATATTGAAATTTATTATACACATTTTATTCATGCATACGAAATTACAAAATTTATCGCTTATTAATCTTTAAAACAGTAGCCGAAGCTAAATACTCATCATCTGACGAATCCATATCTTTTCACTTCAATTTCACAAACACGAATAAACAACAAACCCAAATGCATCCAAACATACATAAAACACAAATAATAGATAAAATATCAGCGCTGATTCTCGCATCCACTATGCACACTCAAACTTGTTGCACGCATGAACAAGTTCTCGCAATAAGCGTCAGTCAGCTCGGCTCGGCAACAAGCGGCCACTCTGTACGCACCCTAAGGGTATATGGACTTAGTTCTCAACAATCCATGGAGCGATACATACTCCAAGAACCTGGAAACTGGATCGACAGAAAGTACACAAGAAATGCATGAAGAGCCATTGCATCTCCTCAAAGTGACTGTTTGGTGCGGCAATTGCAGCACCAAATGGTGAGAATTATAGGCAGAACTGAACGAGTTCCTGCATTGGATCTCGATTATTGTTAGTTTCTCGATTGTGTGAGCAAACGTTCACACAAATCGGGCAACAATGGAGTAATAATAAACAAATTTCCAGATTGAGTGAACTCAAGTTTTGGAGAATTAACTGGCCGTCCAGAACGCACTAGACTTCTTCCCTTAGGACCTTTAAAATCTCGTGCTTACCGCAACAAAGCATGAACCTTGCAAGTTTTGAAAGCGAACATTCAAGAATGAATCGCCAATTTAAAATCAGATGTTTTGCGAGCAACAATTCAAAATACCGTAACATGAGCGCAATTGCGCATTTGGATGACATAATTTTTACTAATTAATGTCGAAAATTTTACACATTCACATAAACTTTTTATGAAAGCAGAATTATTATTATTTAATTTATCACAAAATGGGAGCAGGTTCATATTATGTCATTTTATTTATCAAATTATGTGCGCCACCTTGTAGGTCCGCATTCACTAAAAAAATATTATTACTAAAAATAATATTGCTTTATCTTTTTTGTGATGATTTTTGTAGGTCAACTCGTTAAGTTCTGCCTGGCCGGCCCTAAATAATACTTTTTAAACTCACATACAAATGCTTATTCTGAGTTTTAAAAATAATGAAGACATCATAGATAATTTGATTAATAGAAAAAAATTTTGTGGTTGCTTATAATTGGGGCCTTAAAAGTTGAATCATTTTCATTTCAAATTACCATTTCTATCTTTGGGACGTTTTTTATGCCCAAACCTCTCATCACTAGCTTCATAAGTTCCATGTGATTGGTAGTTGGTAATAAATTAAGAGACATTTCAAAGTTATCAATTTCATCATTATCATAGTTGTTATCATGATCATCATCTCCATCACGTTGATGACCACTTTTATGTTTATGAACATGATTTATAATCGCATTGTCATTTACATTTTCGTCTATTATTGTTTTTTTTTCATTTGTTATATTGTTGTAATTAGTTTTATAATTAGTGTTTCTTAAATGTTTTTTATTTATATTACGAATGTGTTGAAAAAACTTGTTGATATTCGAGTTGTTGATTTCACGTAGATGTTGCTGTTGTTGCTCGTCTGCTTCTTTGGCCATGTTTTTAATTTGGATTTCAGTTTTTTTGTTTTTGTAATTTTGTTGTGATTTATTAATTACTAATGCTGGGTCATTATGGCGATGATGACCATCATCATCATCATCATCATGATAATAATTATTGTTATTGTCGAGTTGATAATGGATTTGTACTGCAATTTGTTGATTGTATACATTAGTTTTGAATCTCTTAGGCATTCTATTTGCCAACCACTTGGAAGAATTTCTGTTGTTGTTGTAGGGATAGAGATTTTTGAAATTCTTATGCGTTTGACCTTTAAGGTAAAGTTGATGGATTGTATGTGTTGGATTATGGCAAATTTGTGTATGAAATTTGTAATTGCCTTCTTCCGCTTTTTTATCACGACGTAGAGGAAAATTTGGAACATAGTGATGACAAGTTGTGGTACTTTGCAGCAGGGGTTTCTTAAGATTAATTGTTGCAATTGAGGCGGCATTGTTAAGTACGGCTAATAATGTTGGACTAGTAGTAGAAAATGGCTTTTGTTGAGGCTCAACCTGATCGTCTATGCGCTGTGCTGTACACGTTATTAAAGCTAATAAAATTATAACTAACACTAATTTTAAATTATTTTCGAAATAAACACAAATATGTTTTAAATAGCTGTTGATTTCGTAAGAAATTTTTAAATTTACTTTACAGCAGTGGGCATAATTTGAACAGTAACAAACGTTCTTGGGTTCACTAATTGACGTTGCATTACTGCTACCACTACTGCCATCAATACTACCATTTATACTAATGCCAGTATAATTTTTAATACTATTTTCAATGTTATTTAAATGTTTATTTGTTTTAAGCTTCTTTTTGTTTCTTCTGTTTCTGTTTTTGTTTCTTTTTTTTCTTTTGTGTCGTTTGCTTCGTTTCGTTTTTTTGTTGCACCTATAAATTAGGTCATTATGATAATAATGATGATGATGTTGATAACGGTTTTGTGTTTTGTTTATGACTTTTGATAATTGATCGTGTGTTGAAGAAGAGATCATGCTTTTTGAACTTTTTAACATTTTTATGGTTTTGTTTGTTTATTTTTCTTTTTTCTATAAATATTTCTTTCTTTTGTTTTGTTATTGTTGTATGTAGTTGTAGGTTATAGTGTGTATGTTGCAACAACTGCTGTTATTTACATGTACGAGTATGTATGTATGAATGTACACATTATGCATAATGTACAGTGTTTAACAAAAGTTTCCAAACACGTCATACAAAGGTTTACATGCGTTAGTAGACGTCTAAAGATTTTAAAATAAAATATATATGTATACATATGTAGTATTAAAGCTGTTAATTTTTTACTATTCATTACACTCATTTTTATGAATGAGAAATATATAAATGTACATACATACATATATACTATATATAAATAAAATGGAGCTTGCGTTGAAAATCACTTTCGAATTTTGTTTTTAAGAAAAAAAAATTAAAATACTTGTTAGCTGGTTTAATTTACTTTTAACTTCTGAAGTGAATTTTTGACACAAAGATATGTATTCTATGACGTTTTTATCGCCTTTAATTTTACTAAGTATGATCATTATTTGTTTTTGAAACATAAGGGACAAAAACAGTTTTAATAAAAAAACAAACACCTAATAAAAGTTTTGAATATTTAGTTGCACAAAACACTTAAATTATTGTAATGTGGTCTGGAGGAGAAAAAAATTAAGAAGAGGAGGAATTGACTAGTAGGCTAAACTTGTTTCACATTCAATGTCTTATAGCACTTAAACATTTTGAGTCGGACCAATGTTTGAATATATGTAAGTATGTTTGAAAAGAGTAACATCGTCCTAAAAACAATTTTTAGTTTACACTTACATGTATATCAACCAAACAGAAAAAATGTGTCCTCCCCTGTCAGAATTTTTTGATCAATTTTCATATTCCGCTGTGCAAAACTCTCCAGTTATATGTTGTTATAGGAATAGCAACATATATCTGTCACTGGCCGGCTTAACTCAATGGTTTTTATATTTGAAATGTGAATAATTATTATTAGCCAGCTGAGCATAATTTATTCAGGGGGCAAGATCGGATTGCCGGGCTTATATTGTAGAAAAAACATCAAAATAATGTAGTTCTTAAAAAGAAGAAGACTATTAGGTAAGAAATAAGGAACACTGAAGATGGGATACAGCCGAAACCGGTCTGTTTACAAACCAAATTTGACATGTGATGACGCAAAATCGTTCCAAATTGAAATCTTTAGATAGCAAGCCATAATTCTGAGTGTCGTTTATTTAAACTGTTTTGCCAAACCACCATGGATGGATAAAGCGTTCAACAACACGGGCAAATGATAAAAATTATTTATTCGACTGTTCTGTTCGGGCAAAGTACTGCACGCATCGACAATTTTACGGTCGCTACAATCCTTCCAACGAAATGACTATTCACAGTGTGGTGAATAAATATGAGAGCACCGGTTCAGTAAATAATGAACGAACACCCGCACTACGATGAAAAGCAAGACAAACTGAGAGTGCGCTGGCGAATCCGAGACAAGAATGACGTTGACTGGACATCTCCATTAGAGTTTTACTTGTAGAGGTTTCTTAAGTCGCAGACCTACGTGAATAACCCAGAAGCCACAGTGACTTCTGTAGACATTTCGGATATGCGTAACCCATCAAAGCTCGTTGCAGCACAATGTTGTATTTCAGACATAATGGAATTAATAGGCATTTCAAATAAATTTAAAAAATATTATATTTCGCTTTCCGAAAATTTTAGTTTCAAAAGACGTAAAAAATATTTAGGAATCGTAATTGAAAAGTGAATCAAAAATCAAAAATTTAAACTACTCAGTCTGAAAAAAGTCAACCGAAAAGTTGTTTTCTATGATTTTGTAGAATTATAGACTTCCCCTTGCATCATGGAAAATTTATGTTGGACACTGTACATTCATATATTGTTATCTTAATGCATTTGTTTTGTTTTTTACATTCATAATTACAAATACAAATAATATATCTTCTTTGCTTCTTTTTTATAGATACATTAATTTTTTTATATTTTAAAAATGTTCAAAACAAAATTTTCCGCACATTTTACACATATTTCTTGAATTTTGTTGCACAAACATTCCAAAGTTCGAATAAAATATTAGATAATTATTAGTATTTAATTATTATGGTAAATACTTTTGAATGAATTTTTCTATTTTTATTTTCGATTTTGAGCGCGATTTACGAAAGAAACAACCGAAATGAATTTTTTCAAATCTTGAAATTTTTTACGAGTTTTTTTATTTTTAGCATATGTTTAACATAAACATGATGTTCCCCGTCCGAATGTGAAATTGAACTAAAGAACACATTCCCTATCAAACAACCAAACACCACATTATTCAGCCAGTTAGTTACATACCTACATAGTTAGCTTGCTAGTCAAACAGCCAGACAGTCGGTCAGTCTGAATGTCTGTCTGCCTGTGTGCTTGTCTGTCATCATGCAAGAAGTAAACAAAATATTAGTGTTTTTTGCTTGCCGGCATTATAATACGGTGTTTGTACTTTCCATTTAGTCATTCAATGGTGGTCTGAACATATGGTTACAAAAGTACACTTTTTAGTACACACTTACATAATTTGCTAACGCTAATTCTAAGCAAATATGCATATAACTTCTGATACATAAAATTATCTTGATAAAATAGTTTATTTCGATCGAGAGAGAAACAAATTTTCTAGTTCGACAATTATATATATATATATATATATATATATATATATATATATATATATATATATATATATATATACGGTGTTTGTACTTTCCATTTAGTCATTCAATGGTGGTCTGAACATATGGTTACAAAAGTACACTTTTTAGTACACACTTACATAATTTGCTAACGCTAATTCTAAGCAAATATGCATATAACTTCTGATACATAAAATTATCTTGATAAAATAGTTTATTTCGATCGAGAGAGAAACAAATTTTCTAGTTCGACAATTATATATATATATATATATATATATATATATATATATATATATATATATATATATATATATATATATATATATATATATATAACATATTTGGTAGATTAATTAAAATTCATCCATATTTACTCTTTTGCGAGTACAAAATGTCGATTTTTTGACATGAGCAAACATATCGGGTTGTACAATTGGTGGTTTTAAAACCAACGGTCTGGCAAGGCTCTAGGCTGTTAAATATCTGTCATTTAGAATATTCTTCATTTGGTGAAAGATTGGCCATTTACGCATGTGGATCGTTTAAAAACCGAAGAATGCGTAAAAATAGTTAAAACTTACTACAAAATCGGTGGTTCCAATGTGGCCACTTTTCGAGCAGTACGGAGTGATTATGGACGTCATAATCAAACTACCGTGCAAGTACTTGGCAAGATCATAACGAAATTTAAAAAGACCTGAGCGTTACAGATGTGGTCAGGCCTGTGAATCTTCGCAATGTGCACACTGCCTCAAATATCGCTTGTGTTAGTGAAAGTGTGGCGGATAACCCGGACTTGTCGATTCTACGGCGTTCTCTGTAATTGGGCCTAACTTACAGCTCGTTATGGCATATTTTACATTTGGATTGGCACCTGAACTCACGTAACAATTAAAACCGGCTGACTACTTCCAACGCCGTAGATATGCTGATTGGGTAATAGAGCAACATACTTCTAATGCTGATTTTTCGAACAAAATTTTCTTCAGCGATGGAGCTCATTTCTTACTCGATGGTAACGTCTATAAGCAAAATTGTCGCATATAGGGCTCGAAGAACCCAGAATTGGTTGAGAAAAAGCCATTGCATCTGCAAAAAATGACTGTAAGCGACTGAAAAGCGACCGATTTTGATTTATTGCATAGGATATTTCCAGAACGCTTAATTTAACGTTTTGCCGACGTCAACCGTCCATCCAGATCATGCGATTTGCCGCCGTTAGACTTTTTTGTGGGACTACGTCAAAGACCATTTCTACTCGGAAAATTTAAAAACCAACATTTGTCAAGTTATCACCGAGATACCGCCCGAAATGTGTGAAAAAGTAGTGGAAAACTACCTTAAAAGGATCTACTGCTGCAACCAATCTAGAGACGGTCATTTAAATGACATTATGTTTCGTACGTAATGGAAAGATCTAAGCATTATAATAAAATAAAAGCTACATCGAAATCATAGCTTTATGTTTGTTTTATAAACTTTACCTTATAATTTTAATTATAAGTTAATTTGACAATAAATAAATAAATAAATACTTTTAAAATCGAAAAATCGATAACGAACAAAGTTATAGCTTGATATTTTAGCAGCTTTTTGTGCTAATTGTAAATTAAATGAGATACACGAAGGCGGTCGCAAGCAAATTTGGATTTTTTCTTCATTTCTTAACATAATTTCCTTTTAACTTGATACACTTCTCCCCAATCGATATTTAATAGCTTCGATACCCGGTTTATAGTACGAGCGTGGCTCATTAAGTCCGTGACTTTTTGAATGAAACACGGGCATTTGGATAAAAAATCATTTTATTTTTTAACATAGTCTCTTTTGAGCTCTATACACTGTGTCCCATGTTTCTCCAATTTTTTGTACCTTCCAAAAAGTAAGATTTGTCGAGGTCATCAAAATAGGTGTTTGTTGGTGAGTTGATTTTATCCTGGTAGTCAAATCTCTTTCCGCCGAGCTATTGTTTCAGGTTTGGAAACAAGAAATAGTTACTCGGGGCTAAGTCCGGAGAATAGGGCGGATGAGGAAACAGTTCCTAGCCTATTTTATGGAATTTCGCCATGAAAACATATGCACATGTGTGCATTGTTCTGGTGGAAAAGAACTTTTTTTTCATAATAATTTCTACTTAAAGTCCCGGGAAATACTAACCCCTCTTCCCTGTTCAACATATTCCTGCTAAATTCTTCTGATCTATAAAACATAGTGCAAACGGTGCTCTTAAAGTATTTGAGGTACACTTTCACTAATTAGTACCAAATATTAGTTCATAATTAAAATGTGTTCATCGCTGGTTGTACAATGAATCAGCGGACTTTCGCAATTAATTTGTTGAGATGATCACACTATTCATTAATAGAAAATAGTAGGCAGCACAATTTATTACTATAACATTATATCTAATTCAAAAGGATTTCTTAATTGAATAATTAAATTAAAAGGTATTGTATTTTATTTTTTATGACATAATAAATCTAACGCGCCGGTCTATCTGTCTAAAGGAAATATCGGCTCCAGCGTATGTGCTAGGGATTGTTGTGCTCGCGCCAGAGTTTTCTTTTAGAATTTGTTTTGAAATTTCTTTTTTCTGGGCTTTTAATTCACATTTTATTCTTTGAATTTCAAAGGTATCCATAGCCCACTTTCTGTTTAGGCTTTGAGATAAGTCTATTTCTGCAATTAATTGATGTTAATTATCGTATATTTTGGTAATAAAAATGTACAATTTTCTTTTGAAATTAATACTATTTAATAGGATTCTATTTCAGGTTTTTTTAGTTTTCGTTTAAACCGGAATTGATAAACAGCACGCTCGATTCATATGTCTTTAAAAAATTCATAACACAAAGCGAAACTTTTTAATGTGGTTTTATGTCTAAGAATTACGATCAACCATCTCGAAGGCTCGAGTTTTATTTGATACGATTTCTAAAATGGGATTGAATATAATTTTAAGTAAACAGCTAATCCTCACCCAATAAAACAGTCTCTAATTGGCTAAAATATAAGAAATATCTCACTGCCCATTGTGCGAGCGGAGTCCGGCTTAGACATCACAAAGTAGACTAGAGGTGAAAATTTTGAGGTTTAAAAAAACGAAAAACTCAAGTTTTCATTCGATGTTGTTGTGCAGAAAAGGACAAATACATATGTACATTAATTTATTTCCTTTTTGCTCTTGAGATAAATTGAATTCTTACATCAGCAGAATATCATAATGAAAACAAAACAAAAAATCGATGTCGCGCAAGAGTGACATGGGTAGAAAATACAATACCCTTCCATCTCGTGAGATCTCTTGTCTACGGTGTTAGACACTATTAATAATACTACTCATAAATGTAGTGAATAATTGTAGTCAGAAATGCTCACTAGTTATAAATATTCCAACAGAGAAAAGGAAAAATTATAAAACTGATACAAATAGTGTTGCCCAAAAAAATAATATGAATAGTAATAAAGTTTTCTGATATTGTATTAGAATATACTCGTATAAAGAAAAAATTTAATTTCTTCCAAAGAACAATTTTCTGTTTCATGTATTTTACTTGCATTTGATCTGCTTTAAATTTATTATAATTTTGCAAAGATGTGCAGACACGTCAAAATATTAAACTACTTTTCATAATTAAATTTCGTATAAAGAATAGACCTCGCGCTTGAAAATAAATATTTAGTAAGTTGAAGGGTCAATTATATAATATTGGGCCTTCCAATAAGAACTTTCAAAGTTTGACGGTTGATAGCGGCCATATTATTTAAGCAACATCTGTCAAATTGGCTGTCTTTTATTTAGTCTGTTTTGCTAATCATCACGAACGAGTTCAGCAACACTTTCGAATTTTGTTTTGTTTATCGAAATGGGTTGCTCTGCTCGGGCAAAGTTCCGTGCCCTTCGCCCATTTTACGATCGCCATAATCGTCCTACCGAAAAGACTATTCGCAGTGTTGTAGGTAAATTTGACTCCACAATGAACCAACGCCACTGTACGACGGCGAAATGGAAGATCTGCCAAACATATCGCCGCTGCCCGTGATAGTAAGCAGAACGTACCTACAATCACTTAATCATAAAATGATGGAACTTAAAACATAAGGCTACTATATATGGGTTACCCTATAGGTGGTGCTTGAAAGCTTTGTGAATATTTTAGTACTCACTGACTCACTTATCAAAATTATGGGGCACTTCCACTATAGCTAGGGAGTTGAAATTTGGTATATAAATCGAAATTCGAATCAGAAAAATCTGAAAACGAGAGTATTTCATCTATGGGTCAATTTCCCCCACCTTGGAACACTGATCTGTAGTAACACACAATTTTTAAATTATACTTAAGGTGGATTCAACCATTCGTTCGGAACAAAATTTTGTTGTGAGAATTTGTTTACTGAGAGTTTGTTTTCAAACTATTCACCCACTCCCAACAAATGTTCTAAAGAAACGAACCTACCATATGAAACAACTTTGTAAATGATGTGTGTTACTTTTACAAGCAGGCAGCAGAGGCAGATGAATGCAATTTGCTGTGATCTAAATTAAACAAATTTTTATAAAATAAAAATATACAAATGAATAAAAATCGAGTGCTTGTTCTAATAGCTATTAAGTTATACAAATATTAAAAATTTTCAAATATAGTATGTATATTATAATACATACATAGGTACATATAATATGATGTTAAAAAATGTATGTAGCTGGCAACACAGTTCAATTTGTTCGGAACGAAAATTAAAATTAAAACAATTCAACCTGAAATTGTTCCGGACAAAATTTACTCTCTTTCTCTCTCTCTCTCTCTCAAAAAGAGAGACGTAAAACTACATTAAAAAAGCGTTCGGAACCAAAATTTTGTTCCAAACGAATGGGTGAATCCACCTTTAGCGATCAGTTTATATTATTATGGTTTTTGTAAGTCATCAGAAAAAATCTTAAAACAATGACTTTCCACCTGATACAGTCATAATTATATAAGGTGGCGCAAAGTAATGACATAATTTGAATTTCAGAGCCAGAAGTTTTGCGAGCAACAGTTAAAAATGCCTTAAAATGAGCGCAATTATCATATCATATAATAAATCCTTCTCTCTGTTGGAACATTTATAACTATTAAGTATTTCTAATTACAATTATTATTCTTTATATTTAAAAATGACACATTTTTGACTAGTATTAAAGCAATGTGTTCTTAGGGCCTTTTGTGATGTTGTGGTACTCCTATATTCCTGGTCTGATCTGTATCCTGCTATTTTAATCCTTAATTTGTTTTTGCATTAGCTGCATACATACATATATAACCTTTTTCACATTCTTCATTATTATCATCATACAAGGAATTTTATAAACTGCATTAGCCATATCAAATTTCTATCTTTTGTGTAAAAAATAGACCTTGCTTTGCTCTTGAAAATATATAAGTGTTTAATAATAAAAATTTCCATATAATGTTATTCTACAAATCCTGCAGTTTTCATTAAATACCAAAAATATTAGCAAAAACTTAAGCTGTTAGAACCTTATGAACATCGCCTATTGCTGATGGTTTTTCTAATTTTTATTGTCTATAAGTACCTTTTGTATGAACCTAAAAAGAATGTGACAAAAGAATTTTGTGCGATATCTTCTTTCTTTCTTATCATCCACATTTCTTTGGTTACTTGAATCCCTTCACAAGAATTCGGCGGTATTAGATATAGAAAAGTTAAGCAGTAGAGGCAGTGCCTTTCATTCATATAAAGAATGATATCGAGAGGATACGATTTTTGTCTAGCTGCATTTATAACTGTTAATTGCTGACGAGTGGTTTTTTGAGTTCTCATTTCTTCTCATGCCTATTAGTGTGCTCTTCTTTCTAATTGGGTGACTTAGATTTCCAGGTATATTTATATGCAATATGACGAACGAACACCAAAATTATATTTTCGTATGCAGAGGGTAGATATTCGTAACCAAATAGCAGTATATCATATTTGTCTATGATTGTTGTGCTCCGCAAATCGTCAGTGCTTTGACAAAATCATAATTACTTCAATCGACATAAGAAAACATTTCCAGGCAGAATAGAAGTGCCTACGATTTACGATACGTGTTTACCTGCCTTATCGCCCAACATCATAGTGTTCTTAACACTGGGTGAACTCAATGCGTTCACCGCCGTCTTCGTATGGGGTCACCAACTCTTTATAGACTCGTAAGTGTCAATTTTTGTACATGACCGTCACAGATCACATACAAGTCCATGGCTAAGTAGCTGGAGCTGTCTAGTCGCACCGCTTTTTGGCAGCGGCTTGTGTTGTTTAGCAGTAGCAGCTAGAGGTATAACTGTTGGCAGCAGGAGGGCCAGGAAACCAGTCACTAGTACTAACCCAAACCACCGCCTTAAACCAAAAATTTTCTTCCCGAGACTTGAGTTTAAACCACAGCCATCAAGTAATCCCGGGCCTCACCAATAAACCAGTATAGACCAAGCCTAGGGGCTATACGGGTTAATTCGTTAATATCGGTGTACGTTATAAACAAATTCCACGGTATTATGTCGTATAAATATAGCCAAAAATTTTACATATGTAAATATATTACACTTCAATGTTGCATACGGAACAAATATGATATTTACACCGGTTATAACTAACTTTGTCTATAACGAACAAAATTGACCGTTCCTGTGGAGTTCGTTATACGTAGGCTCTACCGTATATACGATAAGTATGTATTTTGTACTGAATTCATAAGATAAATCAAAAGAATATAAAAACGGACATTTTCTGATAAAAATAATTAAAGTTTGTTCCATTTTTTTTACATTTATTTCTACTTTTAAAAAATTATACTCCCAAACCTACACAAGTATTACAGAAAAGTAAAACGATATGTAGAGAAAAGGCAAAATCAAGTTTTATATATTAAAATCAAATTTCATATATTTAAAAAACTTCAAAGGTTTCTATATTCTCGTACAAAATTTATTCTTAAGAGACTTAGTACTCCAGTCAACCAAAAAAATCTGTCCACATTTAACAAATTTACATATTCCAAACATCAGATTGTCAACATTGTCACTTAAAAAATCGCTATAAAAATCAAAATATTCTTTTAAAGTCATATAAACGATCACGCATAAAAAAATTCCGCTCATGGCATTTTTTAATCATATTTATGTACGATCTCGCCTTATTCCTTTGCCAAAAGTCACCAAAACTTTTTTTATAAATAAAAAAATAAATTTTACAAAATTTAAGCAAATTAATTCATTCGATTAAAATAAGGTATTTTGGGCAAATATTCCAATATACGACGATGGCTCAATAGGCCCGTGACTTTTTGAATGAAACACTGGTTTTTTGACAAAAAATCATTTTAATTTTCAACATATTCTCCTTTGAGCTGCATACACTGTGTAAGACGTTTTTCCGATTTTTTGTCCCTTCCAAACAGTAAAACTTGTCGAGGTCAGCAAAATAGTTATTTGTTTGTGATATGATTCGTTGGAAATCTCTTTCCACCAAGCCATTGCTTCAGGTTTGAAATAGTCACTCGGGGCTGGATCCGAAACAATTTGTAGTCTAGTTCACGGAGTTTTGCAATGGAAACTGCACATGTGAGCACCCTTCCATTTTCCTGGTGGAAAAGAACTTTTTCTTTCCCAAATGCGGTATTTTTTTTCCAAATACTCATTTATTCGGCGCAAATATGTGAAATATGTCAAAGACTTACGTCAGTACCTGTCATAAGACCTAAGGACATAAACACTCATCCGACCCTTAACTCTTCCCGCGTATCCTTGGGTTTTGACCACAGGCCCCGGATGGGCCTACCAATAACCAGTCTAGCACAAGTTCCCGTGGTACCAGATAGGATCACTGGTCAGCCTTGCGTTAAAAACACCCAGACAAACATAGGCAAGCCTACTTCCTAAAATACTTATATGCACGGTCGTTACCCTGTTATTTCAGAGATTGGTTTGTAACACATGAAGTTTTATGGGTAACAGATCAAAGGTCAAGTTCTGGAAAGGCCATATTACCCATCCAAACGAGCCGGCGGACCCTTTTACCTTTAATTTACTTACATGCGCGCCAGTTACCTTATTATTTCAGGGATTGGGTAGCAACATACGAGTTTTTAGAGGTTATCAGCAAAAATGTCTAGGTCTGGAAACCTGATAACCCTATACACCAGGAAGCACAATAACAAGCCACCAAGACAGGATGTATAAGCTGTGCCCCCCGGGGGAATTTAATCGGCACAGTAAGTTGGTATAATATTCGCCATTGATTGTTTTACCCTTTTGAAGGCAATATGGATTATACTGCGTGCATCTCAAAAAATGGTCGCCATGACTTTATTGGCTGACAGACCCACCCAGCGATGCACCCTGAAAAACTCACTGTTTTGACTGCTATTTTGTCTTTGGTGTGTTGTGGTGGATTCACTTTTCGTCCACAGATACGTCCATATCGGTGCTGAACAGCGCCAAGCACTGCAAAGTTGTCACACAATTGCGTTGTGGTCGATTGTGAGCAAACGCGTCACCCATCTTCCGCAAGTATTTCTCATATCCAAGTGATCATTAAAAATTTATATGCCTATGGTTTCCGCAATCTCTCACACTTTCAATCTCCTAGCGACCAAAACCGTATCTTGAATTTTTTCAATTGTTTCGGCTGTAAAGACTTCAATTGGGCGTCCATAACGTTAGACATCTTCCGTGCTTGGACGGCCACAACGAAATTCAGTACCACTTTTTTACAATTATAATTAATGGTGCAGAATTCCCATAGTACTCGTATTAACATCAACCTCAGCCTTGGTTTGATTGATGGGGTTTTTCCGCAAAAAATAATGCTGTAGTCTGCTATCAATGGCTGTCAAACACAAACCAAATGATGCAGCTAGTTCAAATTGTGACAGAGTTCAACTCACAGTGCCTGGGAATTGTTCCCCGTTTAGTTAAGAGGCGGGAAATTCAAAATTTAGATAATTATCGAGCCACCCTCGTATTTTATTTGAATGACAACTATAACTTCAACTGAGTAATAAGGGGGTTGCTTAATAAGTTCTTGTATGTGTCTCTCTTCGCGCCGGCGCAAATAAAATTGGAGCATATTTTCACCCTAGTGCTTAACGAAGTATATGTTGTATACATTTCAATGTTTTACCAAGACAGTTTTCACTGCATACTTTTCATTATAAATAATAATAATAATAATAAAAGTAATAATAGTAATAATAATAATAAGAATCAAACCAAAATTTATCTGTGAAAATGTGTAAAAAGTTTTCAATATTTAGTTAAGGAAAAGTTGAAAGGAATTAGCATACATACATATATAATTCTAAAACAAACAGAAAATATATCATAGAGGCTACTTGCCACACATACATACAAACATACAGACTTATATACAATACGTACATGAAAAAGTAAATAACTCTACTTATAACGAGTTAAGTTTTTAAACACAAACATTCAGAGTGATGAATCGATAAAAAAATATGCTGGTCCTTTTAAGCTGCAAGGAATTTGCCACAAAAAAAGACATTTCACAAACTGCAATTTTAACTCCTTAGAATATTAAATAAAAAGCCAATAATGGATTTAAATAGTTAAGTAGGTAAGTGCCATAATTTTACTTAAGTAAGTGCTATAATTTGTATTAATAAATCCGTTGTGTTCTCTAACGAACTGTGTATTAAAGCATTTAAAAAACTTGACCTAAACCCACATATGATACTACTGGCCATTACATATACAACTGCCAGAAGTGTCTTGCAGAACTTGCAAAATAATATAAAAATATTGAAATTAAGATCTATACATTTCAAATAAATCAATTTATGAAGACATGCAAAATTTAACCTAAAAATATGAGTCCTCAGCAGTTCCAGACACAAATTTGCGGATTTTTCTTTCTTTTTTTGCAACAGCAGTGCATTCATAAAATACGTACGTAATTGCTTTTAAAGCAGATTTCAGTATTAACAACGAACTATGGGATGTGCTGCAGAGGTTTTTTTAAATTTTTTTCTTAATTTTTGATACACGTTCACATGTACAATTCCATTAAAATAAATATGTATGTATGGATGTCATGGAAGGTTTTAACTTTATCCGAAATAAATTAATGATTTGATATATTAAGGACACACACAGATAGACCGAATGTGGGAAAGCCCAGTTACTCAGAGTTCCTACAATTGCAAATTCTAGTGTTCTGTACTCTTAAATGCAGAAGCGCAACAGATATATATATATATATATATATATATATATATATATATATATATATATATATATATATATATATATATATATATATATATATATATATATATATATATATGAAATACAACCTTGTGCAAATGTCTGCTGTGGCTTGGCTGAGTGACGCGGCTTCGCTGAGTGATGACTCTGGCGCATAAATCATTATGGATTTGACCGATGACATGGGTTAATTTGGCTTTGAAGACCGTCACGACTTGTGGCTTATTCGCATGTACCTGCGACTTGAAAAAATCCCACAAGAAAAAGTCTCACCGGCCAGTTCACATCACCTCTACGTTTTACAGATGTAGCTTCAATATTGCATGACTCAGTATGTATGTATGTTTAGTTGTTCGAATATAAAAAAATCGTGAATTTCGGAACATATTTGGCATTTTAGAAACAGGGTGCGATTCGCAAAACGCGGTTTTGTCAGAACATGGACGATATTATTTTTAAATGGTAGGATAAGCTATTAGAAATTTAAACAGATGCAATATTTCGTTATTTTTAGAAGAAAAAAAACGTCAAATCGAATTTTCGTAAATAAAAATTCGTGGGAAGAACTTAAAAAGGTTAAAAAAATTAAACGATTAATCAAATATTTTGGACAGAAACAGTGCCGCTATAAGAGAATTGTGTTAATGGAATTGACGTTTGCAGTTACAGAAAGACTCGGACAATTAACTCATCAAAAATTTTATGATTTTCGCTCAATAAGTGTACCACTGTAATACATTTAGGAAAATGCTTGAACAGTTTTAAGGAGGTAAGTGGAAGAAAGGTTTTTATTTAGACATAAACATGTTCTTTTGACGAAAAAGTGTATGAAATAAACATATTTTTGGACAATAGGGGCACTATAGAGTCCTATTTTTCAACGTAGCACCAACCGTACATAATAATAGAATCTAATATAAATTGTTTAAACGTTTTCGAGGTTAATGATGGACAATACAGTGATAAATACATAATTTTTATGGATGTAAATTTCTTTTCTTCTCCTTTTTAGCAAATTTTAAAAGTATATAAATATAAAGGTGATAATGCTTTCGCCGAAAAATAATCAACATTGCTCAAATTTGAGCAGCTGCGAATCGGACCTGCCAGAACAACAACAGCAACAACAATCACAACAGCAAAATCATCACAGACATCCACCACAAGTGAACGGTAATAGCCATTTACGTTCGCATAATGATCAAAAATTTCAACAGTCACAAAATATTTCACAACAACAACATTTGTCTTCGAATATTAGCCGACGGGGAAGTTCGAGCAATGTCTTGCCGCAACACATGGCAACCTTGTCTAGCAGCAGCAGTAGTATTACGAATTCAGCATTACGTCGCAAGTCATCATCGTGCTACCAACAACAAATAATTGCCAATAATGGCATCAATTGTAGTACAGACACGTTGAACGATTGCAACAATGATATTTCGCTAGCACGCTATAGTCCACATCCGAATGAGCTAATCTTGCATCATCAGCTGTACAATCAGCATAGAAAGCCGAGTTTACAGCCTATTGAAAGATATGACGATTCATTGGCGTGTTGCTTACCACCGCCGTCACCGGCGCCGAATAGCGATCGTTTTATCGGTGGCACGTGTGTAATATCACCGCCAGGTGGCAGCGGTGCTGGACAGACAGAAACACAACATTCAACGCAAAATCAACAGCCACAAACACTTTCCTCTTCAACATCAAGTTCTTCGATATCTACTGGGGTAGGAAGCTCATCGTCATCGTCAACATCGGCCTTTCAATCAGCACCACATCACAGCCTAAAATACAGTGGCAACCAATCAATGAATGCCATGCAGCGTTCAGTTTCGCCTAGTACGACACGCTTCCGTATTAATAGTGATCGCTATCGTGACATAAATTCTGGAAACTCCTCACCATCTGTCAATGGCTCTAGTTCGAATACGGTTGTAATGCCTTCATCCACTCGTTTTGCTAATTTAGGTTCACATTTTCCCTACAAAAATTGTGCGACACCTTCACTGGTGTCAACAGATACCTATTCCTATTTAGCCTCAACTGTTCACACACCCGTCAAGCGGTACGTACCGACTCCGCCACCACCCAATCAGCTATATATATCCGATCAACAGCATCACACGCATCAACAAATACCAACGCAGACTCCAAAAAACTCAGCGCCACTTGTAGCAAAAACCAGCAGCTCATTAAATACGAAATCCGGAAATAGTGTGAGCACATCAACTCCCTCGTCTATCCCATATCGTGTGCATACTATCAAATGTTGTGCATCAGACCAAATAATTGATCAGCAGGCCGCGGCAGTCTTGAGCTTAAGCCAAGCCAATGAGTTTTACAGCTCTTCCTCTCGGTTGCGCACTTCATACAATTGTAATAAACCAGCACCTAAGGATTCTTTGATGATGGTGAACTTAAGTGAACAGCAGACGGGTCAGCAGCAGCAGCAGCCATCTCTCGCCAAAACTTCGAATATGATGGCCTCACAGAACAGCAGCTCGACTACGCAAACGCATATAGTAGCAACGATAATGGGATGCGGTAGCGGCGGCAGTGGTGGTAGTAGAAACGGCAGTATTAGTTCACCGTCAACAAATGTGAATTCTTCTATTGGATCAAGGGTTCAAATCCCAACGTATACGTCCCGCAACGGCATTTGCACCCTTTTGAATGATTTACAGGAGCCAATGTCATTGGGATCTGTTATTTCCAATATAAGTGACCCAAGTCAGTCCAACGGCTGCATAAATTCACAGCGAAGTGAAGAGAATTCGACTTCGACTGGCATGACAATTGGCTCGGGGACGTCATCGACCTGCCTGCATTGCAAAACAGTTAGACGTACTACCGGTGTTCATCAAACAACGCAAACAACTGGGCCCATCAGCCCGGTACCACAAATGGCGCCACTGATTGCTCCCAGCAACAACAACAATAATAATGCCAGCAATCAAGGATTTAGCAATGAACAAATGACTAATTTTACAATGACATTAACTCCCACCCCTACAGAGTCTTCAACTCATTTAACTCCTCCAACAACAACCTCTATTACCCCATCAAATCGATTACTCTATAAAAAGCTGGACATTTCGTCGGACCAAATATTTCCGTCTCAACTAAAGGCCAACAATAACAACAATCAAATAATGCAGTCACACTTAACTGAATCAAATCAGCCGCAATCGTCGAATATGGAACACTTTTTACCAAGCGCTCGATCCGTCAATCAACAACAACTGTCATCTAATCAGCCAGTAACTCAAGCCCCTAATAATTCTTTGGCGCAGCAGCAGCAACAACAACGATACTCTTGTAAAAAGCGCTTCACTCTATACATGCGTCGTGAAGTGCTGCGATTTTTCGGAATTGAGCCATCTACCGAGGCTGAAGATTACAATTTGTGGCAAGGACGCCAAAAACGTCTGGCCCTGCGACGTTTTGGCAGCCTCAAAACCGACAGCGTAATCGAGGTAATTACTCCAGAAAACATTATTATAAAACGTTACAGTTTTAGTTTCTTGACTTACATTAAATTAATTTAATTCAATTTCTTGTTCAACAAGTATAAGGTCTTTTTAATATAGTTGTGATTAATAATAATAATTTACAAATCATAATAATAAAATAATAATACGCTGATCATTATTTTAAATAAATGAAATTTTTAATATTCATTATACTCTTGCAAAAAAATACGTTAATTCAACGTACGTATGTACACTTTGTTTCAATTAAAATATTCTGTACGAAGAGGCGATAGTTTAATTCAATTCAAACACATAAATCTGAACTGAAAACTATTTTTTGCCTTATTTGTTCTTACAAGCACTTGAACCTGAAGAACGCTAATGGAATCAAAATAAAACACTTTAAATGCTTTAAAACGATTGATTCACATTTTCTTTATTTTTCATTCTTACATACTAAATTGTTTTACAATAAGTTGATTTAAATTGCTTAGTAGGTAGGATTACTTTTTTACTTTCTTATAGCAAACATATAATTAACAACAATAATTTTTGCTTTGTCAACAACAATGGTTAATGACTTTAAAACTGAACTTAAGTAATATTTTTAATAAAAATAAATTATGCTTTGTCAACAACAATGGTTAATGAACTTTAAAACGGAACTTAAGTAACACTTTTAATAATGATAATTAAATAATTATGCTTTGTCAACAACACTGGTTAATGAACTTTAAAAGGAAATAATATTTTAATAATGATAATTAAATAATAATAATAAAAAAGTAAATTATGTTGATGTAGGTATCAACATATTCATTAAACTCAATTTATAATTCAACTCACGTATAACCATTAACAATATCAATGAAAAAGTTCCTTGACTTAACGTAACAGTACGTTGATGCCAACAAACGCTCTCATATTCTTACATAAGCTTAAGAAATTAATTTAAACAATGTGTAAAACAGAACATAATAAATTATGAAAATAATAAAGATTTAATGAATGGGCATCTTGAATGAAGCAACTTGTTCATTAACGAACTCATTTATTATTTTATACTTCACAAAGTGAAAAACCAAAACGCATCTCTTTAAAATAATGAAATGTTAATGAATGCGTATCTGGATCCAGAGAACTGGTTCATCCACTCAACGTAATTATTCATTGTTTTCCAGCGGGAAATAAAGAAGAAAAACAAAACACAAAAGAAATATAAAAATAGCCAACTAGTTTGCAGCCCTCAGTCAAAAAAGAATGTCGCATTTAAATCAAATGCTGTGAAAGTGAAGAAATCGGTAAATGAAAATGAAGTGTTTTGATTGTAGAAAACAATTTTGTAAAGGGTCTTTCATTAAGAGCTTCATATCTTTGAACGTAAATAAAACAAAGTGTATGTGAGACATCATTTAAGGTGGCGCAATAGTAATGTCATAATTTGAACTGGCTGCCGTTTCGTCGAGCTCTGTTTTCATAAAATGTTTATTTAAAAGTATGAAATTGATGACATTAATTGGAAAAAATTGTATTGCCCAAATGGTCACCTACCGAGTTGATGCATAAGTTTTATAGCATTTTCAATTGTTGCTCGGAAAACATCTGACAGCGAATTCAAATTATCACATTACTTTGCACCACTTTCAATATAGGATTAACAATAATTTGAAAAACGGCAATTTTTTGGACAATGGAATGTCTTTCTCTTTTCATAACAACCACTCTGTCCGCTGTAAGCCAGCACTTGGAAAAGAAATTTTTAATAATTAAATTAGATATATCGCATCGTTCTATATTGATCAATTCAGTAGAAAGTGGTTTTGAAAACCTATCCACCGATTTTTTCACATGAAAACTGAATTAGGAATTATAATATTACCAAAATAAGACTCAATACCATCAAGAGCGTTTACGTTTTCGATATAAAATCTTCAAATCTGCATTTTGATAGTTTCGCGGTACAAAATTTGCAAAAGGCAAATAAATCTGAACTTCTGGTTATATCTGTCATGAAGTGAACTCCCGCTAAGGATAGCAGCCTACTTCCCTACAACGAGCAAAGGTCTTTGTTACTAAGTTTCGGTATGACTATTGTCATTTTGAGTCCCATAGTTCTAAAACTGGTGACGGGCCGGAACATTTGGTCCAAGTTCCACAAAAAGTTGTGTCTGTGGTAAAAAGTTTTCTTATTGAACTCCCTAATTTCATCTACTTTAAGGCTGAACTTAGCGATGTCTGCTCAAATGATAATGGCAATGGCGCAATGCCTCGTAGTGGTGTTCAATTTTCTGCCATCAATAATGAGAATCAACATCATCATTACCATCACCATCATCAACGTCATGCTACGGAGAGACCAGACATTTTGCCAGTTCAAGACACCGAAGACGATGACACCATGTTGAATAACGAAGATGGTGGTAGTGATGACACGGGACACAATGCGTTGAACGGTGGCAATAGCATAAAAGGAAGGGGACGTTGTCAACGCGACCGTAAGCATCATCCGCATTACAATGTTGCCTTTCAGGTGGGAGATCATGTTGAACGCAAAGCTTCTGTCGCCAGCATGTTGGTTCAAAGTTTCAGTTTTATAAAACACACTCTGAACAAACACCAAATTTCTCGTTACAAACGACGTCAATGGTCCCGAAGTTTCGCTCCCACTCATGTTCAGTATCATATGAATAATGGCGGAGGTCACATAGGTAATAAAGAGTTTTACGAGAGTCTGTCTGTACTGCAAGAAGACGAAGTATTTTTTGATTCTGCACCTGGCGTGGAATCGGGCGCTGTGATGGGATCGGCATCGGGTAGTGCGACTATCAATAATAATACCAACAATATTTCAAATTCATCCGGTAATTCAACGTTGCGCATAACAGGTGTCGACCGCCAGATATTCATGAGCGGCGAGCGAAGTCATCAAGGTTGGCGCACAAGTAATATCATTGGCCAAAATGAAGGGACTCTAACAATGTCTGAGCCGATTGTACTCCATGCTAGTGCTGAACAGCAAATTTCCCACCAACAGCAGCAATCTCTGCAGCATCATCAACAGCAATCGCATGGCATACGTGGCAATCGAATATCACCTCAGCTGTTGGATGGCGTTTTGGAGAACTCTCAACGTCCCGTTGCAAGGCGCGTAAAGCTATTCTGTGCTAACGATTTAGATGATCGCACCGATCATCGTCCTTTCTTTACGTATTGGATCAACACCGTACAGATCATAGTGCTATTTTTTTCTCTTCTCTGCTATGGCATTGGACCGATAGGTATCGGTGTTGAACAGAAAACGGGTCAGGTATTGGTAACAAGCCTTAGCCTTCAAACTGTACAGCATTCGGAACAGCGTAACGTATGGATCGGTCCACGTAACCAGGACTTGGTGCATATGGGTGCCAAATTTGCGACCTGTATGAGGAGAGATGTGAAAATAATTGATGTCGTAATGAAAACGAGGCGGCAGGAACGAGAAACTGCATGTTGTATTCGTAACGATGATTCAGGCTGTGTTCAAAGTTCACAAGCTGACTGCTCTGTTCGAGGATTATTTCCAACAGTAAGTGATAAGCTTAATGCCATTTTACTATTCTCTTTTATTTTATTATTTCGTCTTTTTTTCTTTTCGTTTGAATTAAAGAAATCCATATCAACTTGGAAAAAATGGTCACCTGGCGAGTCTGGACCGGGAGGCCGCATTTCAGGTTCAGTTTGTGGATTGGATCCAAAATATTGTGATGCTCCCGCATCTATTGCACCTTACGAATGGCCAGACGATATAACGAAATGGCCAATTTGCCGAAAAACGAATTCTTTTTCACAACGCTTTCGTTTTAAAGATCATACTGCTGAGCATATGGTGTGCGACGTTATCGGTCATCCCTGCTGTATGGGAGTATACGGTGAATGTCAAATTACAACCAGGGAGTATTGCGACTTTGTCAATGGTTATTTTCACGAAGAGGCTTCATTATGTTCACAGGTATTTCTCTTTTAATTTTAAAATCCATCGGAGTTTCGAATCAATGAAACATTTGTATACCTTCCTTCTCTATTTGTAGATCTCGTGCCTGAGCAATGTTTGCGGCATGTTCCCCTTTGTTAATGTCGAAGTGCCAGATCAATTTTATCGCCTTCTAACCTCATTGTGCATGCATGCCGGTATTCTACATTTAGTTATAACTGTGGTATTTCAACACATATTCCTAGCCGACTTGGAACGTCTAATAGGGCCAATACGAACTGCGATCTTGTATATAGGAACAGGGCTTGCTGGAAATTTAACTAGCGCCGTGTTAGTGCCGTATAAACCAGAAGTATGATTTTTCTTTCATAAAATAAATTATACATATTTATTTCCATATGAGTACTTCGCAGCGTATCACAGCTTTATCCATATAACTACGAATAATTAAAGATAACATTTACATATATAATATAGAGTATTCCGGTCAGTATCTCATTTCTGCAACTGATGGGATGAGAACTTATAGTATATATATATATATATATATATATATATATATATATATATATATATATATATATATATATATATATATATATATATATATATATAAGTTGAGGTGTGTATCACTACATGACTTGTTGATAAATAATTATCTATATGTCCACATTATAAATGTCAAATGTAAAAATGACAGCCAACTCAAATTATGACATTACATCTGCGTCACCTGTTAGTTTATTCATATTTTTTACTGGCGTGAGTAGATAACTAAAAATCACTTGTCAAAGTTTTAGAGTCATCATATTTTATTTATTAATTTTTTATTACTAACAATTTATTTATTTCCATTTTAACGAATTCGTTGTTTTAAATATTGAATTTCCATTTAACTAAATCGGACGATTTACAAAACAGCAATTTGTCTATTTTTCGTTTTTAAAAACTAGTCGATTTACACAGCATGGCTAGTAATTTCCAAAGTTTTTTCGAAGTGAGAACTTCACAAGTTACGGAAAATTCCATACATACAGGCCTGTCACAGAAATCAATTTCGATCGAAAGTGGAATTGATTCCGTATTTTGCTTCTCCAGAAAACAAAAAACGAAATTGTTTTTCGGAATGAGACCACTTTTAATTTCATGATCGAATTTGCATTTTTTGTATCTGATAGTACAAAAACAAATTTAAAACTTTCTTGATTGAATAAATAAAATAATAAAATAGGGAATCAATTCCACTTTCGATCGAAATTGATTTCTGTGACAGGCCTGATAGTGTTTTTTTACTAGGACTTTGATCTCATGAATAATAATGTTCCAAATAGAGATAGACTTGCAATAAAAAGAAGAAAAACCATAAATTCCAATAAATCTTATATCTTTGCAGGTGGGTCCATTGGCCTCATTATCTGGTGTGATAGCATCTTTAGTAGTTCTCTTAATACATGCACATTGGCAGCATCTGCATAAGCCTCACATAGCTTTATTCAAACTGATAGTGATTGGAGCGGTGCTGTTTGCTATTGGCACTCTGCCGTGGCAGCTGAATTTCGCTAGTTTATTCGCGGGTATATTTTGCGGAATTTTTCTTACTATTGCTTTGGTGCCATTTGTCAGCATCAATAAATATAAACGCAAATCGAAGGTATTTCACATTTTAATTTCATTCACCCAAAATAATGATTTGTTATTGTTGCAGATAAATCTTATATGGTCCTGCATTATATTTCACATGTTTGTTTATACAACAATGCTGATTATATTCTATATGTTTTCCACGGAACTGACGAAGCTAAGCTTCGGTGAAGTTTTCACAAATAATTTCAACACAGGTGTTACAGGTAGTTCTGGAGGTGGTGGTGCAATTGGCTCACCCGGTATAAGCACCACAGATATAATGCGTACGGGCATTTCAAGCAGCAGTAATAACTTAAATCGACACTCATTTATGCAGCAGCAGCCTCTGCATCACCACCATCTGTCAGATGATATAATAAATAATAATGCGGCTGTAGCTGTAGCAGTAGCTACTGCTACTTTAGCTGTAGGAGGTGACAGAGCGAACGCCATTGAAAATATGGGCAGAGAAGGTAGCCAAGCAATTATTTATAATTAAGTTCAATCCATACCTAATTATAGTGAAATATTTCATCTAATTTACTATCAATTTCTACTTTTATATATCTCACAAACGGATGAGAAGGGTATTTATGAAACTGCCAACTTCAACAATATTCATTTGCGACTGTGTACCAATAACTTTTCGATATAGAGCAAATATTTAATACTGACGAATGGAAGATTCCAGAATATTAACTTATACTTGAAATATATTAGACATATATATATATATATATATATATATATATATATATATATATATATATATATATATATATGTATATATATATATATATATATATATATATATATATATATATATATATGTATATATATATATATATATATATATATATATATATATATATATATATATATATATATATATATATATATAACACGTATATGTATGTAAGAATGTGGCCTGCGAAAAATTAAAAGAAGCACGAAATGAAAGAAAAACAAATATTTAGCAAAAAGAATCGTAAGTTTCATTATGAAATTACAATTCTGTTATAATCGAATTTCACATAAAAATAATAGCAATAATTTCACAAAATTTAAAATTTTCAAGAAAAATCATTGTAGCAAAAAACAAAAATTTAATCTTTCCAAGTAAAATATCAGCAACTAATCAAAACTTTTTTAATTTTATGAGATACTTATTAGCGGTTGCAAAAAATAAAAAGAATTCGTTTTTTACTATATATTTTTTTATTTATGTTTCTCATTTTCTAAAGGAAGCTACTGCTATTAACAATTTAATAGTTATACCCCTGACAGACATAGGATTTGTGTACTACAATAGTATTGCATACTACATGTGTGTCAACGTAAACCACAATTAAACCATGAATCAATTAAGTATATAGCTGGTTTGTATACTACGAACATGAACGTGGTATAAATGTAGTCTCATTCAACACATCTTTTTAGCCGTGTTCAGTAAGCATTTATGCAAGCCCAGTAATAAAGTCAGGTGTAAATCCGTTCATGTTTGTCATTTATAATTCATTCCAACAACAATACTCACAAATGTCCAAAAACTCATGTATTTGTTCTTTATTTTATTAACACTTAAAATAGCATTTTTTTATTCTGTTATACATAATTAATGCATAACGTGAGCAATTTTTTCCCGCGTATAAGTAATTCAAAATTAAGTTATTATTTATAATAACAGTCAACAGTTTCTCTCGTTCCATATTTGTAAAAATATGATCAAACATAAAAACAAAAACATTAGTATAGATACCACAAGTCTGTCACCCATAAATAGTATAAAAACCGTAGTATACGTACCATAGTATTGTTACGAATTTGGTCGTGAACAGTCCTATTATAATTGTTCGAGAACATACTGAATTATTGTTAATCTTATTTGCTTGTATTATTCATCATAATTACTCTAGAAGATACTGAATTGTTGTTATTGTTATTTAATTGTAAATGAGCACATGACAACTATACATACATGCATACACAGATAATTGTTAAGCCACGGTGGAGGGAATGTACACAGCCACACAACACACATGTTAAATACGTGTGGCTGCTAAGTGATTGAAACAGCAAAGACGCTCATGATTATTGTTGTTGTTGTCCGTCGGCATTTGTATGTCTGATTGGAGCGTGTGTGTGCGTGTGCTTGTGCTCATGTTTAATTTAAAGGTGAATTCACCCGTTCGTTCTGAACGTTCCGAACGATTTTTTTTATATGTAGTTAGAAGTCTTTATTTTTGAGAGAGTGAGAGAAAGAGAGTAAATTTAATGCGGAACAATTTTTGCTTGAAATGGTTTAATTTTAATTATCGTCCCGAACGAATTGAACTGTGCTGCCAGATATATACATTTTTTATGCAAAATTGAAATAAGCTGCCACATCATACTGTATGTACATATGTATGTATAATAATATACAGAGTATATTTGTAAATTTTTTATATTTATTTAACAAGATAGTTATTAGAACATGCACTCGATTTTTATTTATTTGTTTATTTTTTATTTTATAAAAATTTGTTTAATTTAGAAAACAGCAAATTGCAATCATCTGCCACCGTGCTGCCTGCTTGTAGAAGTAACACACATCATTTACATAGTTGTTGCATATGGTAGCTTTGTTTCTACAGCATAGAAATCCAAATCTTCATTTTCTGTGCACAATTGTGCTACAAAAACAATAAAAAAAACTCACACGGACGCTTGTTCTCTTCTATTTCAGTTTGTTTTCAGTCGTTAATTGAGTGTTAACGAGTGCACATGTGCGGATGCTTACTGCTTTTTTTCAGCTTTATTGTTTTTTCAGCTTTGATTTAATTTCAAAATAATCCAGCAAACAAAATAGTATAATAGAAGACAGAAATTTTTGTTTTCTCATTAAAAATGCTTATTTGTTCCAAGCAGAGAAATAAATTAAGTTTTTCAAATTTAAAACATATTTTGTTAATAAGAAATTGTTACAAAAAGTTAAATTTAGAAAACTTAATTTATAATGCCTAAATACACTTATTTTTTTAAGTTCGAGCAATCAAATATGTGTGAAAAAATTTCTGTAAAAACTGAGGCATATTTTGTATTTAATTTTATTAACTTTTTTAAACTTCATTTCCATTTTGCTTTTAAAAGCAAAATTCAATACATTTGTAATGCTTAGTTTTGTGTTTGCTGGGAAATATTATCTTATCCAATACAGACGCATTTCATTTATTGAGAGTTTTGGTTAACTATGTTCTACAGAATATTTGTTCAACGCGGGTGAATCTTCTGTGAGTAAACTCTCAGTAAACTAAAATTGTCTCCCAACGAAAATTTCCTGCAGAACGAACGGGTGAATTCACCTTAAGTGTACGATGATGTGCGCAGCATCTACAAACATTATGAATGGTCGAGAAATGATCATTGACGCACATCAAAGTTCAGTTCAGTCTAAAGGCCGTGTCACATAAAACTTTGTAGCGTTGCGTGACGTTTTTAACTTTGAGAGAAAAGCGTAACGCAAAAGGTGTATGACACAATGAAAACTTTGACACAACGCGCGCATTGTATGTTTACCAAAAAGGTGGTTATGAATTTTGCTAATTATTTTTTATTATAAAAATTAAAGTCAAAATATTATTTGCTTTTGCGTGTTTATTTTGTTATCACCTATTGTAGTTTATTGAAAATACACCACTATACCATATAAAACTTTTAATTGTCATCAATTCATTTGTTTTTTGGATTTTCAAATACATACATACATACATATGTATGTATTCATATAAAAAGTTAAAATATTATTAATAATACGCTGCCACTGATTTTTACAATAAAATAATCTTATGCTATATACTTACATATAGCATGCAAATAGGTACTATTTTATAAATTTGTTTTAAAAAAACAAGCTCCTATTCTTTAACAGGAAATAAATTTTAAATATAAAAAAATAAGTATTTTTCATATCACATCACATTTTCATATCATATTCCAACATACATACATATCTTTGATTGTCAAAGCACGCAAAAAGTTGAGAGTTGCCGAACTTTTTGCGTCACGCTGCGTTAAAAGTGTTTTATGTGGCATGTTTCGTATAAGTATGTACATTTCAACTTAAATGTCAAAGCGAAGCTGTAACGCAACGCGAAGCAAAAGTTGTATGTGACATGGCCTTAACTGCCATACCTAAATAAAAGCGTCAAGCGCAACGTTTTTTTAAGCCGAGCTTTAACGCTGAAATGCCATACCTAAATAAAACGTTATGTCAAAACGATTAAAACAGGGTTATCGAACAAACAAATCAAACAACCCTGATTATTTTAACAGGTTTCCGGACCACATTGTTGTTTGTGATTTTGTTATTAAAATTTTGTTATTTAAATTAAAATTAAAATAAAATAATTAAAATTTGAAAAAAATAGTTATTTAGAAGAGTTAGAAGATTTTTTTCTCATTTGGTAACTTTTAAAGCGAATTTTGGTTGTAAAAATTTTTTGGGTGTGGCAGCACTAAGCATTAATGACACATTAAAAAAATAAACAATAGTACTTCTGCAGTCAACTTCACTTCTTTACGCGTTGTCAAAATCGGATTTTCCAATAGCAAAGCGTTGACGCCGCGTTATTTCGGTATGCTCCATACAAAATGTATGGGCATGAGAACTTTTGACAGCCAGACAACGCTTGACGCGCCAATTTAGGTATGGCAGTAAGTTCAGTCAGAGTTCAGTCAGTCTGAGACAGTATTCAGTGAGTAAACAATCAGAGTTGAGTCAGTGGTCAGTGATCAGTCAGTGCTGAGTAAACAATCAGTGTTGAGACAGTCAGTAATTAGTGTGATTGGATTTAACAGTTAGCTGTAAAGTGTTTTTAAGTGGATACTACGCTTTTGAGCATAGTACAGTGAGATTTACTTCAACGAAGTAGTAGCTGTTAAGTACTGAAAATCGAAATATTGAGCGTTTAATTTCATTGTATTAGGGTTCAAGCTAACCGTTTATGTCCTAGTTGACCTCAATTCTCTCTATAGAGGCTTTGACAGATAAAAAAAAATCCTTTTCGCCTTCGAAAAACAATTATTTACTACTGTTTTATTTTGTTAATACTATTTCAGGAACAAGCGTAATATGAAAAAAAACAGTGATGTTCCGCCTTTTATATATATAGTTTTTTCCAAGAGCAAAACAAAACATTCAATGCAATGCAATCTTTTACATACAGAAGTTGTTTTTACTGTTTATTTAAGTTTTACTTTAGTTTTACACACTTTTGTTATTCATTGTATATTCTTTATTATTTACTCAATGTGGTTTTCATATTTACTTTTCAATAAGTCTAATTTGTTGTTTTAAATATTATAATTAAATGGTTAGTTTTGTTCCTGAAGAAACTGTATAAAAGGCGAAACATCACCATTTTTTTTCATATTACGCTTGTTTCTGAAAATAGTATTATAAATATTTTTTTAATAAATAAATACTCCTACTATTTTTCCGAAGGCTAAGAAGATTTTTTATCTGTTGAAGGCTCAATAAAATAACATAAAATATAACTGAATTAAGGTCAGCTAGGACATAAACGTCTAGCTTAAACCCTAATTCTTATAGTGTTAAACTCTCATCCTCTACAATACAAATTGTAATTCCCTTGTGCAACTTGTCTAGGATCGCATATGAATATTGTCGGTATTACAAAAGGAATAAAAAACTTGCATATACCCTTCCCATCTCTAGTGAAGGGCTACAAAAAGGTAACATGCTTTAATTTACAAGAAAAACAGTGCTACAGTGAAATGTAATCGAAATGAAGAAAAAAAAGCAAGATTTGATTTTTTTTAAATTTAAAAATTTTTTGATAAAGTATTAGTGGAAACCCCGCAGAAATTCTCTTCCCTGGTGCATTAATTTTATAAAGGCATATTTATACCAGGTAGGCTTTCGCCAATTCGCTTTGAAAAATGACTTGTTTGGATGTGAAAATCAGTTGTGTCGTCAAATCCATGAACATGATTTTGACGATTGAAGAATCGATTGCCCGTGAGTGAAACAAAAAAGTTGCTAAATGTGGTTAAAGGAAATAAGAGTTTGAAACCTAAAGACTAAAAATTGCATCACGTTCATTAATTTAAAACATAAAAAATATATTACATGCTTTGTATGCTATTAATTTGGACATATCAAGAAGAAAACCTTGAATGAAAGAAAGAATACGATGAATTTATATATCATATCTGGGTAATAAAATGTGTTCGGGCTTATTCATACCAGGTAGTCTTGACAGCACAGGTGACTATTTTTGCTGCTTGTATTTCGTTGTCAAAGTGTTTTTGTGTGTGTTTTTAGTCTTCTTCTTTATATAAAGTCCAAGCAAAGGTTGATTGGCTTTAGCAAAATGCTAAAGATAATAATGTTATCAGGTATTTTTTAAGAATATATTTATAAATGTATTATGTTTTATATTTTATTTAAATTGTATAATTTTTACGAGTTGTTTGTATTAAATCAAGTATATAAAAAAAATATGATAAATTTGAAGAAGAGGCATGCCTAATTATGTAAGGGACTGTCGATGACAATCTACATAATCAATGGAATTGACTATTTGCATCTATTCTATCTATATATCATCTATCTTCTTCATAGTCCTTATTTGAAATAACAAATTGTGACAAATCATGATGATCTGAGTGGTGGGAAATGAATTGCTGTACACACTTTCCATAATTTATTCATTTGCATATATATTTATATAATACATATTTTATTTACCAAATTTGGCAAAATGAAAAAACAAAATTTATAATAAAAATATTTATCAAATTTATTATTCGAGATATTCTCCAAAATAACTATTTTAATATTTAATAGTTTGTTGTTGGCGTAGCTAGGTATATGCCTAGCTTTCTAAAGCTGTTATACTTTTGTGTTTTTGTTGATTACAAATAGAAAAATATGATTGAGTTCTGTTTGAATTCTCATATAGTATTTGTAGTCTGTGGCATAAGTATACGAGCTTGAATGCTTTTCAATCATTATTTGGCTAAAAGGATACTGATGATTTGGTTAGCGCCAATGAAATGAACGTATATACCTAGCTAAGCCAACAATAAACAATTAAATATTAAAATAATACATATTTTATTTTTTAAATTTATGCGTTTTGCCCCTTCACTGGGACCAGCCTGAACTACTGTACATACATCACCTCCATCACAAAAGGCTTTCAACCGGTGCCTTTATTATCACTAATGATTTCGTTGTTTCACATTTCTTCAAGTGCTTGTAGATTTTGGTTACCATGTCCAAATTATTACCATTAATATACTACATAAGTACATATGTAATATATACATATGTATTTTATCTTTTAGCACATCTTTTATCACATTTAACAACTGTATTATTTAACATTTAATATTTTTTAATTTGTTTCACTCACGGACAATTGATTCCTTAATCGTCAAAACGCATGTTCATGGATTTGACGACACAACTGATTTTGACATCCAAACAAGTAATTTTTTAACCATCCCTTTGCAGACATATTTTAAATTCCTCTTTTTCTAATTTTCGCGATTTGTTTACTTCAAGTGCAAGAACATTTTAATTGATAAAAACATTTAAAGTAAAGTGAAGTAAAAATAAATGAATTTCTTTAAGGTAAATAAATAGAAATGAATTCGAGATTCGAGGAAAAAAGTAAAACTTGACTCCGACTAATGTAATGAAAATAGTGCGAAAAATGATATGAAGCAACATAACGAAAATTGCGAAAAGTAGAATGGAAACAGCAGACACGTTTGTTTTGCAATTGTTGTTGTAGCCCTATGAACAGCACCCTGCAAAAATTAAACATTTTATGTTCTTAGTTCCCAAACAGCTTTTCATGGAAATATTACTTCATGCAGTGTTTCTCAATAGCATTTTTAAGCCAATAATTAAAGCAAATTGTATATAAGATTCTGTATATTCGAATTCCTGTTTAGTTTTAGTTCGGTTGCATTCCTGAAGTCAATAGTTGCTTAAAACTGCTGCAATTTTCAAGTTGTGCATTCGTAAATGCAAAACAACAAAATATCTTTCAAGCACTTTTTATGTCAACCGTCTCATTTGTATAATTATGCCCAATGCCTATTAGACATGGTCAATGCAAGTCAACAGGTGATGGCACGTGCGCTATTTTCTCCATACGGAAAAACCTAAACTAAAATTAATAGATGATTTTTGTTGTAGAGATGCATAGACCTTTATAAATAGGCCATGTTTATGCCACAAAAATATGGAAATTTTCTGCAACTAACACAGCATATTATGTTGCAATACATTGTAAAATTTGCATAAAATGAACCAGGAAGAGGTTTGTTCTTTTATGAAAAACGGAAGAGTATATAAAAAAAATTTATATTTTTAACAGTTTGTCATTGTGGAGTCACCGTTCTCTATTGTTTCAAATGATTTTTTACCACCAATAATCTTTGAACTTAATCTGCTATTGATTTTTAATGTAATTTATAAGCAAATTGTTACTTTTACCGAAGGCCTATGTCTATGCAACAGCCCCGCTTATAAGTGTGTATGTAAAATGATTGACAAACTCTATATATGTATGTATAAAATTACAAAACAATTTTTCCGTAAATTTTTTATAAGGATTTTCGCAATTGCCTCGGCTTTGTTATAATCAATTCGCTTTGCATAAATCTTATATAGGGACTTGCTTTTTCCCTCAAACTTTTCAATGATTTTTTCCGTCTTGCAAAAGTACAAACTTTTCGCCGATATTGGCCGCTAGCAGGCAGAGCATCTTCGCATTACTGCAAAAGCTTATCACACAACAGCAACGAAATTTTCTAAAAATTTACGAACGTATCTTTTTAAAAACGAAAACTACACATACAAATTAATATATATATATATATATATATATATATATATATATATATATATATATATATATATATATATATATATATATATATATATATATATATATATATATATATATATATATATATATATATATATATTCTTTTATAATTTTAGGGTTTATTGGATACGGCAACATTTCAACCATACCACAATATTGAAAAATCTCCAAGAAATACATCTAACAAAAATTAAAACAACCAAAAACAAAATTTATGTACAACTTCTATAGTTTATACACTAGCAAGCAAAACCATAAAAATTAGCAAACGGATAATTATAAAGAAAAACTTATCAAAATATGTTTTATAAACAAAATACTAATGATATTAAAATTAATAAAAATAATAGTAACAGTAAGTTTTATATTTCAAAAATAGTGTACGGGAAAACCCGAAGAGGAAAAATGGTAGGTAAAATCTCATTTACTGTCACATAATCCCTCATTCGCTACAACAACGTCATTATTAAAAAACCAATGTTTTCAATCAAATTTGCAGAATTAAACTCCATGTTGTTCTTCATAATGTGTAAACTAAAAATTAATTTAAATTAAGATTTTTGAAAAATTTACCTAAAAAATTTTGCACAAAACATGCATAAACCCACGAAATACTTGTATGCACAAAAAATAAAAACATATGCAAATATTTTTGGTTTTTGTGCTGGTATTAACTCGTCAGTTCCCAGTGTCACCTGCAGGTGACATAGATTAGCGATTTTTTTAACGACCCAATTGACATCATTGAAAAAATATTTTCTCCCTAATTTCAAACTAACGTTCCAATGCACACGTGATTAGATTTTAACAACCCTGGTATTGCTTTATCTATAAATTTTTTTGTATTTGTAAAAAACCATAAACTAAGTGCCAGTTTACATTCAACGATTTTTGTCGCTGCAATTTTTGTTTTCCTTTCTTTAAAATTGCATTTGCGTTTACATTGAACGATTTTTGTCGCAGATATTTTATGCATACATACATACATACATATGTAATTTTTGATATTTTCTTTTTTAAGTATATTCTTACGGTAAACAAACAAGGAATTTACGTATTACGAATTGCGGGAAAAAGGAATTGCAAGAGTACATGCCTATGTCATAAACTACCTAGACCCGACAACTTTGAAAACGTGCATAAAGTTTGTGTAAAAGAGATATCAAAGCTATTTGTTTTTATATAGATATCTCTTCACACAAACTTTATGCACTTTATACAAAGTTTATGCAAAATATGATTCGGACCCTTTTTATACGTCAAAGTTGGGTATTCTGTGTATATTCTGTTGTATGTGTACTCTCTTTAGTTTCTCTCTTCCCCTATTAGCTCTATTCCCCCTATTTACCTACAAACTAAGAATTGCAGTTTGTCGTCCAATCTAAACAGGCACTAAGTAGACATGACAACTCGTTTGACGTTAACACTTTGTCGAGTAAGGGATAGCTAATATATACGATTTCATATAGCTATCTCTCACTTGAGAAGTTGTTATGTTTACATTTTGAAGTTAATTTTGTGCTGTGAAAAAATATATGTATAAGCCACAGAATATACACAGAATACCCAACTTTGACGTTTAAAAAGGGTCCGAATCATATTTTGCATAAACTTTGTATAACGTGCATAAAGTTTGTGTGAAGAGATATCTATATAAAAACAACTAGATTAGCTCTCCCTTTCACACAAACTTTATGCGCGTTTTCAAAGTTGTCGGGTCTATGTGTAGTTTATGGTATAAGCAAATAAAATTTTTTTTATTAAAGTGTAGTGAAATTGGCGCAAATTGGAAGAAAAAAATTTGCGCCAAATTATTGACAGCAAAGAAATATGTATAAAAAATACATAAAAAGTAAACTGTCAATCCATACATGCAGCGAAAAATAAGCCGACGTAAAAATGTAAGTATTGAAAGAATCCTTCTTTTCAGCTAGTGTTACATTATGTATTATTGTTTTTAGGAGCCGACGTTGTGTTATGGGATGTCCAGCAGGAACGAAACTCCACGTTTTTCCGAGGAATCCTACCAGGTAAGTTCTAAGTCAAAATAAGTGTGTTTACTTGTGATACGTGGTACAAGCCGGAATACTTTGTACATTGGAAAGAATTGTATTGCTATCCAATGTAATAAATCTTTGCTGGAAGAATATACATTGCACATTGGATATACTAATTGTATTGTTATCCAATGTACAAATGTGTTACTTATGTACCTAACGTATACAGATAAGTTCTAAGTCAAAACAAGTGTTTGTGTGTGTTTACTTGTGATACGTGGTACAAGCCGGAAGACTTTGTACATTGGAAAGAATTGTATTGCTATCCAATGTAATAAATCTTTGCTGGAAGAATATACATTGCACATTGGATATACTAATTGTATTGTTATCCAATGTACAAATGTGTTACTTAGGTACCAAACGTATACATGTGGTGGTAATATTTCATATAAACATAAAATTAAGGGATGATTATTTCTTAAATGAAATTTGTGAAAAAAAGACAATTGATTTAAGTTTCCAGTAGTTAAAGGCGATGTACAAGTTTCACTTGAAAAATAATCATCACCAGTTTATATTTGTGGTATGTGTATATACAATTGTACATAAGTATTTAATTTTGCTTTTTATGATATGGGCGACGGTGGTGAACAGGTGGTGGATAGAATTCTTTCTTAAATGAAATTTTGTTTTAATGATTAGTTGGGAAGAATATCCCAAATAATAAATTTCAATATTACATAATTGATTTGATTGTTTTTTGAAATTATATTTGTTTTTAATTTTGTTGATAATTTGTTTAATTTTATGGAATTGAAAATGCGATAATATATATTATTGCTTACATACATATATAAAATATGTAATAATATAAATATATTTCTTTCCTTACAGGTTTTGTTTTTCGTCCTTTACAGACTACCACAAACTAGGTAATTAATTCATCCATATAAAGCAACAATAAATGGTAGCAATCTAATAACACAGTATATTATAACTATATTTTTCCACACATTGCAAGTTAATATAATTATTGTTTCTTTTTAATTTTTCATATTTTCTTTTTACCTTTTCAATGTATAGGTAATATATAAATTAACAAAATTAATAAAAATAAACAATATTTTTGTATTATACACTAAAATAAATGCATTCTTTAAGATTTATTTGATAAGGAAATGAAAATTTTAAAATAAAATTCAATTAGTCTTTAATAAAAATTAACAATATTTTTGTATTATACACTATACACTAATTATTTTAAATAAATGCATTAACATAAATTTCTCTTAAGACTTTTATTTGATATGGAATAAATAGGACTTATTATAAACATTGTTCAGCCCTTGCCATAGTTTGCTCTAACTGTTGGCGACCAAGAAAATGCACCTTACAATACTACGATGAGATAAGAAAAATTATGGTTAACAAAGTTATCAATATATCAATTCATATTTTTCTTACCTTGAGTTAAATAATTTGCCATCTTTGTGCCAGTCACAGAGTAATAGCTGCAAATGTCCAAATCCGGTGTAACGAGTTTCCATGCAAAACATCTTCGTTTTTTCAACACCGCCGTAATTGCTGTAAGTATAGAATGGCACTCAACGAAACATAAATTAATATTAAGTTTTATTATACATATGTATATGTATTAAGTTTATAAGACTAATTTAACTTCATGTACATTTTCATTATTGATTGCTTTTTTCCACTGCCTATTGTTTTACGCAAACAGATATTCCTAAATTTATTGTTTCCAACTATTGCATTAACATTGTACACTATTGCTATAGTTGGAAACATTTTCATTTTCACTATTGCAGTTTTTCACTGCCTATTGTTTTACGCAAACAGATACATATTTCTGAATTTATTGTTTCCAACTATTGCATTAACATTGTACACTATTGCTATAGTTGGAAACATATTTACACCACTTTGCACATACATTTTTTGCACATATATGTTCTATTATTTATTTAATTACATTTTTAATGTAATTTTATAAAATTTCACAACACAAAACACAGAAAATAAAACAAAACAAAATCCTAATTTTTCAAACATATGTATGTATGTTCGCAATTGTGATGTATATCTGTTGCCTTAAGTACATTGCATCACCCTTATTAATTTTGTTTCCTATCTCACTCTTCACAAAGTGTTAAATATCTGATTTGGACCCTTTTTAAACGTCAAAGTTGGGTATTCTGCGTATATTCTGTGTTAAAAACGGTTTTGTGATTTTAAGCGAGTGGCTTTGTTCTGAAATCAATTTATTTATAAAAATGCCCAGAGGGTAAGAACTATAAAAATTTGTGTTACTTGTTATTGAACAATTCTTAGCCTAATTACATGATTATACACTGCTTAGAAATAAAAAGCTGTTTTCGAGAAAATAAGCAAGTTATATCAAGTGTCACCTATAGGTGACACTGGGTATTATTACTGATAAAATTATATGCATATATATTGTATTGTTGCTTGTTTATGTAATATATGACGTTAGATGAGATTGCCGATCTGTTGAATGCCGGGGAGAATGTAGGTGATATTATATTATTTCCACCTGATGATGGTGTAGTGACTGATGAATACAGTGGCGATGAAAACGAGGCCAATATTTGCCATCTTCCTGGTCGCATGCTTCGGGCTAATGTGGAAGTGCAAATTGTTTATACCTCTATAGAAAATAGTATTCAAAATATGGAAAAAGAAGGAGTTGAAATTGCTGAACCCATGCTCAAGAAGAAACAGAAGAAAGAAAACACTATAAAAAATGGCAAAGCACTATCTGCAATACTTCTTTTGCTTCTTGTGGCAAAGGAGACCGCGATAAATAAATATTTGCCTCATCGCAGAATGAGATGAGTTCCGTCGAATGTTTTGGATTGCTTTATGGTCAAGATATAGTTAATTTTATTGCCAATATGAGTAATTTGTATGCCTTACACAGAAACCATAAGCTAAATGTAACTGTTGATGAAATTAGAGTTTATATCCCAATAGTGTGGCTTACAGGGTATTTGACGCCAAAGTATATGAGAATGTTTTGGGAAATAAAAAGTGACACGCACAATGACGTAGTAGCATCTAGTATGAGGCGAAACAGGTTTTTCGAAATTCAACAATATTTATAATATAAAACAAGCATAACAATTCAAGTAATAAAACGTATAAAGGGTCTTTCATTAAGAGCTTTTTATCCTTAAATTTAAATCAAACAAAGTGTGTGTGTGAGATATTGTTAATTTTTTCATTCATTTAAAAGGTCTATCGATGTCATTATGTATAAAATATATATATATATATATATATATATATATATATATATATATATATATATATATATATATATATATATATATATATATATATATATATATATATATATATACATATGATTCCGGGAATCTGTTGGAAAGGTTAAAAATATGGAATCAGATTAATTTTCTGAGCCGCTGGAACATATAATATTTGGATGGCTCCAGATGTATGTATGTTGCAATCCCCAATAGGATAATCAGGGCCAATAAAGGAGAAATAAAACAACAACAAAATTAGTTGTGTAGGAAAAATATTATTGGATTTATTTCGAATTATAGAATTACCTCTTCACTCGGCTGATAGATGACCAAGAAGAAAGTAGTCAATACCAGAAAAAAGGGAAACAAGCTGTTAGACTTTTTGACCCTTTGACAGTTACTTTTAGGCATTATTTACAAAAGAGGACGAACAATATTCAGCTATGATATATGAGACAAAGTGAAAACTCTTGTGTAACCCTGTTGTTGATGGCAAATGGTATTGACATTTTGACGTTAACATCACCGCCCACCTTGCAGGATATATGCAATGAAAATGAAACTATGCAGGGTCAAGTCTAAGAAGTTATTATTATTATTTTTTTATTATTTATTTATTAGAAGTATTTAAAATACTTTTTTATTACATATATACTTAAAATTAAATTATGACAAAAAAATTTTAATAAAAGTGGAAAGTAAAGAAGTAAAATTGTAAAGCTCTTAATAAAAATTAAATGAAAATATAAATCGTTTTCTAAAAATAGATAAATCGTTTTCTAAAAATAGATAGTGACTATTAAAAAACATACAATTAATTGAAAAAGAAAATCATTTTAATAAAGAAAATCTTTAAAAGGCCTAGTTATTAAAATTTCTTATAAAAGTTACACTTTTTCTTCTAAAAACATTGTAATTAATTTCACTCTTAATGTCATTTGGCATCATGTTGTACATACATATATTCTTAATCCTTTATAAAATAGTGATCTTTGCATAGCGGTGGTAGAATAACATTGTAGTCTGAAATCATTCGAATTCCGTAAACCATATAGTTGAGCGTCTCCAACATATCTTAATTGTTCTATTAGGTACTCAGGTGCATCTCCCATTTTCATTTTTTGTATAAAGTTGATTGTATTGTACTGTAGTCTTTGTTGTATGTTTAACCACTTCAGAGCATCTAGCATAAACCTTATTGACGTAAATCTGTTGCATTTAAGTATAGAGCGCATTGCTTTATTTTGTAATTTTTGAAGCCTATTTATCTGTTGATCTGAGCAGCATGTGTATAGTATAGTTGATCCGTATTCGAAATGTGGTTTTAAAATCGTATTATATATGTTTATTGCCGTTAATATTGAAATTTTATTTCTAATACGTTTGAAAAAACTGATTTTTTTTACCGATTTTTTTACAAATATATTCTATATGTTCTTTAAATGTTAAATTTTTATCTATTATAAATCCGAGATATGTATTTTATTTGATTAACGTTCTCTATATTTTTATTATTAATTTTAAACACTGTTTCATTGTCCACATTTATTTGCATAATTTTCGTTTTGCTTTCATTTAGTTTGAGTTTATTAATTTTTAGGTACATATTCACATTATTCATATCATGCGTTAAATTAAATTGACACTGCTCATCAGAACCTGCTTCGGTGTATATCAATGTGTCATCTGCGTAAAGAACAATCTCACATTTTTTTAGGACATTAGGTATGTCATTTATATAAATAATAAATAAAATCGCTCCTAGGACTGAACCTTGAGGAACACCAAAATCATTTTTTATTGTGTTTGATATTATGTCATTTACTTTGACTCTTTGCATTCTGTCAGTAAAATACGATTTAAACCACATCAACTCAATTCCTCTTATCCCATACATGTAAAGTTTTTTTTTATCAGGATTTCTCTGTCGATGGTTTCAAACTCTCTCTTGAAGTCCAAGAAAATTGCCATAATCTTATTGCCTTGTCCTCTATTTTTCCACCTGTTAACAACATAGTTAACTGCTGTTTCACATGAGAATTTTTTTCTAAATCCAGATTGATATTTTGATAAAATGTTATTATGCTCCATATAAGTCTCCAGTTGATTTTTCACGACATTTTCCAGGATCTTTTCGCATATTTTAAGATTATTTATCGGCCGAAATTCTTCACAATTTTTCGTTTTTGATACCTTCTCGATCGGCGTTACTACCGTTATTTCCAATTATCGGGAAAAATTCCTGCTTCCAACGACTTATTTATTAGGTTCATTAGGTTATTTCCTATGATGTTCCAATTATCGAGTATAATTTTCATTGATATCTTAGTGTAGTCTTGTTTGTTATTCATTTTATTACATATTTGTTTCAGTTCTATTAAATTTACTGCACGGAACTTAAATATTGAGTTTATCCCAGGAATTTCGTTTTCATATTGCACTCTATCTATATCAGTTCTAATTAATTTAATACTATCAACAAAATAATCATTGAATTTATTAGCAACCTCATATTTATCTTTACTTTCTTCTTGATTAAATATCACGGTGTTTATCACAGATTTGTTTTTCTTGAGTATTAAGTTTTTTATTTCTCTCCACATGGATTTTTGGTCATTAGCGTTACTTATTTTGCTGTTAACATATTTATTCCTTTCGTATTCGCATTTATTCTTATAAGTGTTTCGAATTCCATTGTAGTTTTTCCAAGCTGAGACTGTATTATATCTTTTGGCTATTTGGTATTTTAATATTTTTTCACTTTTCATATTTCTTAGTTCTTGTGTAAACCACTTAGTAACATTGCTTTTCTCTGTGATTTCTTTTCTTATTGTGAATTTTTTATTGTATTTTCAATAAGAGTGTCGAATATGCGTACATTATTATTTATATCTATATTATCATTGTATTTTAATGATCCATGGATTTCATTGTTGAATAAACTTTTTCTGTATTTGAAAATTTCAATTTCCCTCTTTGTGTTTTGCTCTTGCTTAGTAACACCCAGCGATATTTCAATCGTTTTATGGTCAGCTATTTTATTTTCATCCTTGTTTACAGCTATTATATTTTTATTGTTTGTTATGACATAATATATTAATGTTCTTGTATTCGTTGTGATTCTTGTATATTCGGTTACAATTTGCCGCAATCCGTTGTCGTTCAATACTTGCTGAATTCTATTCTTGTATGTTCCCTCTTTCATCCAATCAATATTAAAGTCTCCCGTTATAACAACATCACTATTTCTTTCACATATTTCTTAACCATTTCTTCAAAAACGTTACAAAATTCAACCTCACTGCTGCTAGGTGATCTGTATACTATCATAAATATAATTGTAGTTTGTCTGTGCCTCGCTAAATATGCGCATATCCAGTATTTTGAATCGACAGATTTTTCACATATAGGCATTAATTTCCAACATTTTCTAAAATACATTATAACCCCTCCAGTTCTACTTGAGTTTGATAATACGCCATAATAGTCATAACCTCTTATTATATATTCTCTATCTTCTACATCATTTGTTAAATGTGTTTCGGATAGGATGATGAACTCTGGTTTCTTTAGATCAGCCATAATTTCTACTTGACTAAAATTATTTATTATTCCTTGAACATTTGTATATATTCCACTAAGTATCTTTGGTTGTTATATGTTAAACCCCATTCTTCTCTTTTTTACACTGATTTTGTTTTGATATACCGGACAGGATCTGCTTTTTGTGAAATGTTTTTCATCTAAATCTAAATGCAGTTTATTGTTCATTTTGATGCAGTTAATACACTTTGTTATAGTTTCTTTACTGCAGTCTTTTGGCTTATGGTTACCATGGCATTTATAACATACTTCTTCATTTCTGCATTCACTTGCTTTATGATTATATCCGTGGCATTTATAACATCTTAGTACATCTATTCCATTAAACACTCTGCATATTTCCCAGCCTATATTAATTTTTTTGGCTGTCATAAGTTTTGTGTGAATTTCACTATCAACTTTGACTTGCATTGTAAATTCTTTTATTAAATTTTTTTGTTTCATAACTGGTAACTACTTGTAATTCACTATTTTTCAACACCTCATTTTGTTGTCTAATTTTTTTCACCAATTCTGTTTCATTATATTTAAATGTCATATCAGTTATAATAACTTCCATATAGTTTTTATTTGGTACTTTAATTTCATAGTTTTCGCTCATTTCCGATTGCAACACATTTTTTATTTTTTCTCTTTCTCGATCATTTTCACTGCGTATTATTATTGTTCCACTATTTCTGCTTTCGATATTTGTTATTTTCAGGCCACTAGGGTCAACCTTATTATTTAAATCGTCTTTTGTAACCTTTGTTTTTCTTTCGGTTTTATAATTATTGGTGCTTGTGTATTTATTTCTGGTGAAATTATTTTGTTCTTCACTGTTTCGGCAAATGTTGGTTTGTTTTGTTTTACATTTGTTTCTTTTATTGTCTTTTTTATTTCATTACACATCTTCATGCTATTTTCTTCATAAACTTTTTCTATTTCTTGTACATTTAAGTCACAGAATTTTTGAGCCTCATCTAATTTTTTAAGTCTTTCAGTATATCTTATTTCAATTGCTTTTAAAAGTTGTTTAATTTCAAGTTCATTTTTTTTAGTGCCTCTTTGAATTCTCCTTTATATTCCGCCAAATTTTCCTTGTTTTTCTTTACATTTTCTTGAACATCACTCAGCACCAAATCTACGTTATGTATATACTGGACACAGTCATCACACATAAAACGGATGAAGCCTCCAGAATCCAATATTCCACGAGCGTATTGATCAATTCCAGAACATTTTTTTGCACTGTGATATATTTTTTTACACACTCCTTCACATACTATTCCTGATTCACCGCGTATTGTTGTTTTGCATTGATGGCACTCAGCCATATTTGGGTTTCTAAAAGTCAATAATAATATTTTTTTTTTACAAATTTTTTATTTCCATTAACAACCAGCTGTCTTAAAGTAAAAAAACTTAAAGTAAAAAAAAGTTGTTGCCGGAAACAAGACAAAGTATATTTTAAATTTATGTTAAGCGACAATTGCAAGTTAGCGATAATTCAGTTAAAATTTTAAAATAATTATAATTTCCGTTTGTTTCATATGTAATATTATATGAGTAATAAATAGATAAATATAGAAATAAAGAAATTATTGAGAGCATATTATAGTTAACCATGTTATAGTGGCTGATACGATTTGCCTTTTCCACCTTTTATGTTGAGCATGGTCCATAGATTATCCACCCGAACTCCGTACTTTGAGCAGTAGGTAAGCCGATTCTTGAAAATACTCCTTGACACATGACCTTGGGATAAAGATCTACTCTTATAACAATATCGATGGAGGCTGATCTTTAAAATTTTGAATCTAGAAGGAAAAGACCTCGAAAATTCCCTTTAAACGATTCGAGAAGAGATTGAACACGGTCAGATATATTCATTTCTAGGAATTTGGGGCAATTTCGAAGAGGATGCAGTTTCTTACATATACGGCAAGCGTAAGTTTTGCGTCGTTCAGATAATTCTTTCGCTATAGATTTGGACTTTTCAGATAATTTAGGCATGATGGGCTAGAAAGATAAAATAAATATGTATGTAGAAAAAAAACTCGTGTTGTAATGAAATGCTAGTTTTCAGGTGGAAGTACAATGAGCTTAACTATCGGGTATGTTCTAGAATCCGAATTCACTCGAAAGTGGATTACTTTAGCATTTTTGGTGTTCTGCAATTCACATCCCCATGTTTTTATTCATTTTCAATTAGAGTAGGAAGGGGTGGGTGAAAGTAAAACGAATCGTACTTTATTCTTATAAATGCTAACATTATTAAGAAAAATACAATTTTGGTTTTTAGTTTGAAGTGTTTTTTATTGAACTTCATCAAAAAAAATCAATTTTTCACAGAAATATTAATGCAAACAAATTTTTTTAAACTTTGCCAAAAATTTCAATTTGGTTTTGGCAGATCTCACTTGTGTAAAAAAACATGAAAAAAATACAACACTTTTGTTTATGTTCGAAAACACAAAGTTGCCCTACATAATAAAGTTTGATATGTCAATCTTTTTTGAACTAAATCTCAATGCATTTAGATCTTATTGATAAAGAAAGATGAATTTTTTGAAAGTAATTAAAACTAATTTCATATATATAAATCTATTTAAACAATAATTATAATAATTCGATTGCATTTAGTAGTAAAATCGCAATGTAATAATCAGGCAATACTTTGTTTTAACAACACATGGTGCCAAGACAACGTAGTCAATATGCCTATAGCCGGCAAACAGCCGCGCTGATATATAACGCAACTAGAAGAAAAAAAGAGAATAAAATTAATAATCTCTTTTAAAAAACTGTAAAATCAAAGCCAGCTTGTAAGGTCTTTGTATTTGTTGATGTGAATTTAAACTAACAAGAGCATGTTTCATATTCAAAAGTTGTACGATGTAACGGTATATCAAATCAAGCAGATCGACCAAAAGCAAATAATTTTATTTTCGTTCGTCTTTTTTGAGAGTATTGAATAATTTTATTTTCATTCTATGTTTCTTTAAGAATACACTAGAGCCCCGATTTGAGTCGTTTCGATTTGCGTCGCTTTTTGAAAACTGGAAAAATTCGATTTGCGTCGTTGCAATTTCAAGTTTCGTCGGTCCGAGTTGCGTCGTTTTGACACCAATTTGCGTCGGTTCGATTTGCACCGTTTTGATTTCGATTTGCGTCGTTTTGATTTCGTTAAATTGTTTACTGCAGCATTGTGGATTACCATTTTTAGCATTTGTAGTGCCTGATATAGTATATTTTCTGTCTTTTAGAATTTTCACAATTGCGGGCCTGTACATTAAGAAGTTTTCAAATTGCGTGAAGTAAGGGAAATTCCCTTTTCTTTGTTATATAAGTGGTGCTAATAACAACTATCTGGTTATGGTAAGAATTTAGTGTTGTTGATTTAGATTTATCATCTGAAGAGAGCTCAATGTAAGCTAAATAAATTAAAATTTTTTAATGCATCTACTTTTTATGAATATACTTACATATGTACATATGTAAATGAATGTAATTTTTATTATGTTTTTTATTAATTTATTGTTTTATTTCTTCATAATAATTATAAACATTTGTTGAAGTAAACGAAATAAATAGAAATGTATTCATACTTGTTTTTTATCAAAAATACAAAATTTTTTGCTTTGTTTTGAATATTTTCCCCAATAAATTAAATTTCAGTGTATTTATATAGAAAATGGCGAGTCGATTTGCGTCGTTTCGATTTACGTCGCGTTTCTCCGGTCCCCATTAACGACGCAAGTCGGGGCTCGAATGTATTAATTTTGCTTTTATTCGGGTAGAAAATTAATTGAAAAATTTGAATATCTTTGTTTTTGTACTCTGTAAATTGTTTTACTTTTGTAATTTGTTAATTTTTTTTTTAACTTTTTTGTCGACCGCCGTCGATTTTTGCGTAGCTGTGGCCGTTGACATTTAGATTTTTTTTCGAACATAAACTTCGAATGTGGAAAAACATGCTGAATTCAGAACACCAATTTATAAATTATGGGGATTCAAAAAATTTTTCGTTTTCAATCCGAGTCGAAACCTGGAACATACTCGTATGAGTCTTTTTATTAAACCACGCTGAGTGAAAACAACGGCAAACTCGGACCCGATTATCCGAACCTGTGTATACTTTCACGACTCTGCCAAGCCACCAGGAATTCGGCGGTAAATTTTCATCTTTGATAATTTTCAGAAAGGTTTGATTCTGGTCTTTTTCATTTGTGCCTTTTGTGCATTTCCTTTAGGTATTAATTTTTCCATCGCGCGCAAAAGTTCTGTTGTATTATTTTTAGTCGCTGCCATCTATTTATAATAGATATAGGCACATCAGTAACTTAAGGATCAATTGGAGAGAGAATCGGTGTACCAATTAGGAAATGCCCGGGAGTCAAAGCACAAAGATGGGTTGGATCAGAAGATATAGACATTCATGGTCTAGAATTTAGACAAGCTTAAATTTTAGAAAGTAATGTAGCAAGCTCTTCTAATGTATATTTGTAGCACCCAGCAATCTTACGAAAATGTGCCTTAAAGCTTTTTACACCATCTTCCCATAAACCTCCCATATGAGAAGCGCCAGCCGGAATAAAAAGCCATGAAATATTCTGTTGGGCATAGTTGGCCAAGAGGCGTTGTTGGGTGGTTTGTATGAACTCTTTTGCTACTAGTCTAGAAGCTCCAACGAAAGTAGTTCCGTTATCGGAATATAAGTAGACATCCCCTTCGCAATACGAAACGGCCAAAAGCTGCTAGAAATACCTGTGTAGTTACTTCAGATGTGGCTTCTAAGTGAATAGCTTTGGTGGAAAAACAAACGAAAATGCAGACGTAGCCCGTAGACATACGACAGCCTCGGCCAGAATAGTTTTTGACATATAATGGCCCGGCGAAATCTAGACCTGTATGTGCAGACGGACGAGTAATTTCCGCTCTTGTGGGTGGCGAGGCCGCCATTAGTTGCTTCTGGCACCGTTTTTTGAATATCACACATACTTTTTGCATTTATTAACAATAGTCTTTATTAAATTTTTGCTTTCGGAATCCAATATTGTAATCGCAGAATACGCAGAACTAATTGGTTTCCACCATGAAGAGTGACGTCGAATTTTGTCACTAACCTCACATATTGGGATTTATATGGTATAATCATCGGTTATTTTTCATTATAAGATAACCCAGGCGACCGCAAACTCGAATTATTCCTTCTGGATCTAGAAAAGGATTTAAATTCAATAAGGTGCTGGACATAGGTATGGAGTTTTTGGATTTCAAGGCTTTATACTCATTTGGATACGCTACCTTCTGGCAAACAGAAATGAGGTTATTTCGCGTGCTATTAAGTTCTGCATTAGAAAGTTCAATAGAATTTTTACAGAAGTTGGCACGATATCGTGGATGTATTCTAAAGAAAAATCGATATATATATATATATATATATATATATATATATATATATATATATATATATATATACTTATATATGACATTACTCGTAATACCCTAGCAAAGGAGGAAAACCGTTCTAGGATATCGTCGAAGTCGGTAAAGTACGAGAAATGTACTTTTATCGGTTTTGTCTCTAGTTCGGTACAAGGAATGTTGGATGGATAAAAACTAGGCCACAGAGAGTTTTCTGCCTTCAGTCATTGAGGCCCAAGCAACTCATTTTCCCGAAGTTCTTGGGGATAGAGTCCTCTGCTGGCCAAGTCCGATGGGTTTGTTTCAGAATTAATATGAAACCACCTTGAATAATCGATAATCTGAGTTATCTCCGATACTCGATTTGCCACAAAGGTTTTCCAACTGCATGCTGGTTTCGCCAACCAAGATAAGACTATGGTTGAATCCGTCCGTCCCGTTTTTGGAGACTCGTACATAGAGAGCCGCTGCGTATGCTTTCTCCGAAGCATCGCAAAATCCATGGAATTAGATTTCGGAGTCTTGGCAATAATCAATCCATCGAGGAATACGAATGGTATTGATTTCAGAATAACTAGACTGGAAGGATTTCCAATCCTGAAGGGTATCCGAGCTAAGAATTTCATCCCAACCGGTACCATCTACCCATATTTTTTGCATCAAAATTTTCGCTAATATGATCCATGGAGCCAACCAACCGCCCGGATCGAACAATTTTGCTATTTGTGATAACACTTCTCTCTTTGTGTACTATTATGAATGCATGTGCAATCCATGTGTCATAACAATGTCTAATATTACTTTAAGTGCATGACCGCACACGATAAACCTTTTGTTCATTACTTATTGCATTTCTCAAATATCCACAAGTGCATTGCCACACATGATGAGTAACTCACTTATCAAATGCCCTGTTAAGTGATCGATACAAACAAGCGGTACTTTGTTACAAGCAATTGTGTAACTAGACCCTTCTTAGATTTCATTAATATTTATATGCTATTATTGTAATGCAGTAAAATATATGACCTAAATATTCGACACTTCTTTTGTTTTATGACACATGCATTCATGACACTTTCTACTAGTATATAAGTTCTAGTTTTAGTATATCAAAGATAAATAATAAAGAAACAACTAAACTGAAAACAAGTGTGAAATTTTGATTTTGTTAACCTGGCGACTATATTTAAAATAAATTAATAACATGGCGACCGTGACGTCGAATCTCTAAATAATTGAAGAAAAAAGTAGTGAACATTTAAAATTTGAAAAAAAAAATAAATAAATCAGTGAACATTTACCAATCAAAAAATGGGCTGGTGGTCAAAAGTGATCCAAACCGTACCCGCCATATTTGCAGGATACGAGGTAGGAAAAAGCGTTGGTGATGAACCAAAAGAGGACACTAGCACCCACTTAATCATTGAAGTTGGACTAGGTGTAGTATTAGTGGTACTAATCGTTGCCTATTTCCTAAAAAAACTAATGATTCAACAGCCCCAGCCCCGTATTTAAAAAAAAACATTAAAATACAATAAACAAAAAAATATTTATATAGACAACAAAAACTTTCAGTCATGAATAATATGCTTGTGCCAGTGAGAGTGTTTATGAATATGTGCAACATACCACCTCGTTTCTACAATCAACATCAGCAAGTCATTCAAGCTGCAGCAACACAAGGCCGTCAAACATCTGGTATTTCTGGAACTCAATTTAACTCATGGACCATCAAAAACTCATTACTTCACGATAAAGATGCTGGTAAATTCTTTTATTCATATTTATATATGTAAATATTTGTATATTTTGTTCGTATCCAAAAACAAATATGTTCATATATTTTTACATATATTGGAAGCTTAATTACTAAAATAAAAGAGAAGGCTGCTTCAACTCAAATTAAACAATTTTAAACCTATGCAAAAAGTGTAAAATTTTATTGTTTGCTTTTATCATTAACCAAAACAATTAACAATAAGAAAGACACAATTGTAAAAAAAAATTAAAATTTTTTATATCAAGTTAAACACGTCCAAAATAATTTCAAATAGGTAAAGATAACTTTCCTTTAGTTTTTTCGTTTTAATGGCTCAGGACAAATGGTCAATTGTAGTTGAAGAACTTCTTTCTTATAGGACTGAATTTGATAAAAGTTTCAAATGTATAAATAAAACTCAAAAACCAAGTAAAGAAACTATCAACAAGCATTTGGAACTTTTGGAAACCTATTATAACAAAACAGTTACCTTAATCAATCAAATTAAGGATAAGTTAACAGAGGAGCATTTCACCGAATGCGAAACAATTCTAGATAACTTGCGAACCAAAGTTTCAAAAGTTTGTGAAGAACTTGAATTGCCATTCACATTACCTTCTAATACCGAAAATATAAGGCTTCCAACATTGAATCTACCTCAAAGTACCCCAATAGAGTTAACCATGACTGACCCCATCAAATTTCTAGAATCTGCTAGCAAAATTTTACCTGATTTTGATGGTAATTTCATAAATTTGTGTAAATTTATTGACGCAATTAATTTGCTAGTATCTATAAAAGGAACAAATCCAGAATCCCTCCTTATAAATATAATACATACAAAAATAACGACCAAAATGTCAGAAATAAAATAGAAGGACTCATTTCAATTGAAGCAATAATTGAAAAATTAAAAAATGTTTTCAAAGGAGACCCCGCTGAAACACTAATAACAAAACTAAACGCAGTCAAACAGTGCGACAAAAACAAAACCCAGTACGTAAAAGAGATTGAACAACTCTCTAATGAACTGGCAAATGTCTATATGTCAGATGGCATGACGGAAGTAGCAGCAAATAAAATTGCTACAAGAGCCGCGACAAAATCATTCATCCAGAATGCGAACTCTGAACGAGTTAAACTAATAATGCAAGCTGGCATGTTCAACTCAATTGAGGAGGTTACATCCAAATTTTTGGAAGTAGATACACAGCCACAAAGCTCAATTATGTTCGTTGGATCTAGAAACAGAATATCTCACAATCCCACTAATAATCGAAATTATAATCGCAATAATTATCGAAATTATAATCGCAATAATTATCGAAATTATAACGGCACTAACAACAATTATAATAATGGGCGTAATAATAATATTAGTTACCGAAACAATACTAACGGTAACTACAACCGAAACGGTAATAATAATTGTAACAACTACAGTAGTCGCAATAATCATAGACGTACTAATTTTAATAGAAATGTTAATTTCATTACTAATGAAGCTCAGGGAAACGGCAACGACCCTCTGACCACCCATCTGGGGGAAAACTAAACAAAAATGATAACAGCATCGACTCCGCAACTTTCAACAGTAATCATATTTATCATTTCAATCTCAACTTATCAAGCTATTGTTCTATTAAAAACACACTAAGCCAAAATGTCAATACATTTTTAATAGATACTGGTGCCAGTGTGTCCGTTTTAAAAACCCTTTGCATAAACACACGGGAAAACCTTGATCTTACATACAAATGTAAGCTTACGGGCATAGGTAATAATCCAGTTTATACGACGGGTAAAATCACGGGCAACTTAATTAACAAAAATATTCTTGTTAAACATGACTTCCTCATCGTTGATGATGACTTTCCAATACCCACTGATGGTATTCTAGGTCATGATTTTATTACAAAGTACAACTGCATTCTTGATTTTGGTAAAAATGTACTAGTACTTAGTATTAGTAGTATTAGTAGTATTAGTACTTCGACCAGACGATTTCTCAAATGTAATAATCTTCAAATTAAGAAACCAACCTTCTTCACAAAATCTTTTGTCAATACCCGCACGAAGCGAAGTCATTAGAAGGGTAAACGTTGAAACGGAAAATAGTTTTATATTTGTACCCAACCAGGAAATCGCTCCCGGTATATACATAGCCAACTCCGTCACTTCAAACAAATTACCTTACGTTCGTATCATTAACACCACAGATGAAAATGCATTTATCTCAAATACAAATGTTATCACAGAAAATTTAGATAACTACCACCTAGTTCAAAGTCCACAATACTAACATAAAAACAGTGAATCCAGATCAAAACAGATTCTTGAAAAACTTCAAGCCAACTTCCCAAAATTTGCATATAATAATTTGACAAAATTATGTTCACAATACACGGACATTTTCGGTTTAGAAAATGAAAAAATTTCATGTAATAATTTTTATAAGCAAAAACTAAGATTAAAAGACAACACACCAGTCTACATAAAAAACTATAGGATTCCAGAATCACAAAAGTCCGAAATAAATAGTAAGGTAGAAAAACTCATTAGCGATGACATAGTAGAACCTTCTGTCTCCGAATTTAATAGCCCAATATTGCTTGTACCAAAAAAATCTTTACCAAAGAACAACGAAAGGAGATGGAGACTAGTCGTTGATTATAGGCAAGTCAATAAAAGACTTATAGCCGACAAATTCCCTCTTCCTAGAATTGATGACATATTGGACCAACTGGGAAGAGCTAAATATTTTTCATGCCTTGACCTAATGTCAGGCTTTCATCAAATAGAACTTAAAGATAGCTCCAGAGACGTTACTTCTTTCTCCACTAACGCTGGATCTTACAGATTTAAAAGACTCCCTTATGGACTCAAGGTAGCCCCGAATTCCTTCCAACGCATGATGACAATGGCGTTCGCAGGCCTGAAGCCGTCTCAAGCATTCTTGTATATGGACGATCTTGTTGTCCTAGGATGCTCAGAAAATCATATGCTTGTAAATCTTAAAGATATTTTCGAAATATGTAGGAAATTTAACCTAAAATTACACCCTGATAAATGCGTATTCTTTAAACATCAGGTAACATTTTTGGGCCATAAATGTACTGACAAAGGTATTTATCCAGTTGATGGAAAATTCGAAATAATAAAAAACTACCCAAAAATGCTGATGATGCCAGAAGATTTGTTGCTTTTTGCAACTATTACCGCAGGTTCATAAAAAACTTTGCTAAACATTCAGTACATCTCACAAGGTTAACGAGGAAAAATACGCAATTTATATGGTCAAAAGACTGCGAACAAGCATTCCAATATATAAAAAATTCCCTTTTATCACCACAAATACTACAGTATCCAAATTTTGAAAAGCAATTTTGCATCACAACGGATGCAAGCAAAGACGCCTGCGGAGCTATTCTTAGTCAAGAATATAATGGTATTCACCTACCTGTCGCTTATGCCTCAAAGGCCTTTACCAAAGGTGAATCAAATAAATCAGTTATTGAACAAGAATTAACCGCAATACACTGGGCTATAAACTTTTTCCGTCCCTATGTCTATGGAACGAAATTTCTAGTTAGAAGCGACCACAGACCATTAGTATACCTATTTTCAATGAAAAACCCTTCATCTAAACTAACACGAATGAGATTGGACCTTAAGGAATATGATTTTACAATAGAATATATACAAGGAAAACAAAATTGCGGAGCCGATGCTCTATCACGCATGAATTTTAGTGACATTAAAGATATGGGTGAACACATTAAAATACTACAAGTCACTACACGATTACAAAACAAAAAACAAAATATTGATAATACTGATACAAATTGTAATATTGAACAAACAAACACTAAGCCTCGCGTATATGAAGTTACTAACATAAACGATGTTAGAAAACTAGTTCGCTTAAAGTTTACCCAAATAGTAGATACATTTAGGTGTTCACTAATAAAAGGGAAACATACCTTGATGAAAACCGCGATGGATGACTTTATTATTAATGGAAAGATTGATTTAGATCAATTCTTACCAAGGCTAGAAAATATGGCTAATAATATTGGCATTCAAAAGTTGCAACTATCGCTTAATGATAAAATATTTGAAAATACTCGAGTTAATAAGTTTAAAGAAATTGCGAACAATAAATTAAATAATTTAGAAATTGCGTTAACGCCAAAAATAAAGATAATAATAGATGAAAAAAAAAAATTGAAATAATAAGTAAAAATCATGATGATCCACTGCTTGGTGGCCACCCAGGGATCACAAGATTGTTGAATAAACTTAGAAAAGACTATTACTGGAAAAATATGACTAAACAAGTCACAAAGTATGTAAAAAACTGCTTAAAATGCCAGTTAAACAAAACGCGCCCAAAACACAGAGAAAATCTGACAATTACACCAACCCCGGCCAAGCCCTTTGAGATTGTGATAGTAGATACAATAGGACCATTTATAAAATCGAACGCAGGAAATGAGTATGCGGTCACAATGTTGTGCCACCTATCCAAATATCTAATAGCCGTCCCCATACGTGATAAATCTGCAAAATCTGTGGCAAAAGCAATCTTCATGAATTGCATATTAAAATTCGGACCCATGAAAACATTACTCACAGATATGGGCACAGAATACAAAAACCAAGTACTTGCAGAACTCTGCAAACTACTTGCAATAAAACAATTACACTCCACAGCTTATCACCATGAAACTTTAGGTGCCGTTGAACGCTCGCATAGAACCTTCAACGAATATTTAAGAACTTATTTATCACCTAACAAAACGGACTGGGACGACTGGGTAAAATATTTTGAATTTTGCTATAACACCACTCCTTCTTCAGTACATGGATATTGTCCATTTGAGTTAGTGTTTGGAAAAACCGCCCACACCACTCAACTTTCTTTTAAAAGGGGAGGTAGATCCCATATACAATATTGAAGCCTATGATAAAGAGGTAAAATATCGACTACAATTGGCACACCGCCGAGCCAAATTGTTAATTGAGAAAACAAAGCTCAAACAAAAGGGAATTTATGACAAAAAGTCGTGTCCACAAGACATTCAAGTAAATGACATGGTCTTAGTAGAGAATGCACCTGGACACAAGTTAGATCCATTGTACACCGGACCTTATAATGTCATTGCAATAGACGATAAGAATATAGTAATAAGAATAAAAAACAATAAAACTTCTACAGTTCATAAGAATAGAGTAAAATTATTTCATAAGGATTAACTTTAAGTTATATAAGTCATATAAGGGATCCCTTAA
>OY813003.1:19305694-19368194 GCA_963681545.1 Germaria angustata | reverse complement strand
CGAGCCAACCCACTCAATTCTCTACAGTCGCCGATAGAACACCTGTTAATACTTTATTAACTAATAATAACCTATCTAATAGGTGTACTAGTTCTGCTCAAACTAGAATCGAAAGTAATACTGCAGGTCTTATTAGACCGATTAGAGTTATACCTCCAAACAAAACAATCTTCGTTTCCCGATTAGCATCAAATACTACTGTTGAAGAAGTTCATTCATATATAAACTTAAAGCATGGTACCAACTTAGATATCTCAGTGCACAAATTTTCTTACTCTGAACCAAGAATAGTGGCATCATTCAAGATTACTGTACCGGATGAGTTGTTTAATATAGTTATTTCTCCAAATTTCTGGCCTAATGATATTTACGTTCGCGAATTTATATTTAAAACAAGACAAAGGAACTCAGTTCAATTGCCTTCAACGGCATCAAATATTTTAAAAAACTAAACAAATGTATTGAAAATTTTATTCTTATATACCAAAATGTTCGTGGCATTAATAAGAAATTATCTGCGTTATTTAATCAAAGTTACTCATTTGACTATCATGCTATAGCATTTACTGAAACATGGCTTAATGATAATATATTGAACACGGAAATTTTAGCTGTTAACTATACGATATATAGACGTGATCGTGGCAATAACATAAAGGGAGGTGGTGTCTTGATAGCAGTTTCTAGCCTGCTCACTTCTGAAGCTTTATCATTTACGTCTTTTCTGGATATTTAATTTATGGCTGTTTTGGTAAAATTCAAATATAAAACAATTTTGGTATTGTGTTCATATATCCCTCCTAATTCACCTGAAATAATTTACCAGAAACACTCGAACGTTATCCCCTCCGTTGTGCGAATGTCTAATCACAATGATACTATCATTGCAGTTGGTGATTTTAATATGCCTATGATTTCCTGGAACCGTTCTACTGATAATAGCTATTTCACGCCCTATAAATCTGGCGCCAATGTGAAATACACTGAGTTTATTGATTGCTTACTAGATGTGAATCTTTATCAGATGAATGGCACTTATAACGATAATACTAAACTTTTAGACCTGGTTTTTGTAAATGATTATGTTGACACTTCTGTTCTTCGCACTGATCCATTAACTTTGCCAGAAGACCGCTATCATCCTACAATTTTAGTAAATTCATATCTTTCATTATATACATCTCATCCTGTGAAAAAATCAATAGTCAATAGCTTATGCTTCAAAAAAGGGAATTATAGCAGGGTAACTGAGCTAGTTTAGTTTAGTTTAGTTTATTTTATCAAGTCATTACAATACAACAAGAACATGTCTTATATTAAAGTATTGCTTAGAGTTTTGTTTTATAGTACGTTTAAAAAAAGAAATAAAATTAAAATAAATATAAATAAATAAAAATAAATAAAAACAAAATTAAATTCCAAAACATTAAAGAAAAAGAAAAAAATAAATAAAAAATAAACAAAATTACAACAATAAACTTAGAACAAATCTTTTAAAATACATAAGTACATACATATGGCAATTAATACGAAAAGTGCCTAAATATGGCAGTTTTGAAATGGCTTGCATTGCTTAATGTTTGTATTTGAGGGGGTAGTTGGCTCCAAAGGCGAATGGAATTTATGTAGAAGTGTTGCTCTGAGATCGCTTTACTGAATTTGAAGTTGTTTATCTTGTTTCCTCTATTTGAGCGGGAGAACGTTATTTTTCGATGTAGATAGGGAGGTTGGCGCGTATAAATAATTTTGTGCAAATACAGTAGTGTTCGGCATTTAAGTAGGTTATCAAATGTAACATTGTAAATTTGTTTCGAGAGGTGTGATATACTACCGTTTCTTCTTATGCCAAAAATGTATCTTGCAACATTGTTGTATGTCACATTTAGCCTTCTTTTACTCAAAGCATTACAACTAGCAAAAAGCTCACAACCATACAGAAGAGTTGGAAGAATGTAAGCTTTTGCTAACAGCATTCTAATATGTATTGGCGTAAAATGTTGTGACGCCCAAAGATTTCGTAGCAATGCGTATGTTTTACCACAGCTGGCCTTAATATGGTCCGACCAATTCAATTCTTTGTTAAAGATAACACCAAGATTCTTAGCTGAGTCCACGAAGTTTATAACCGTATTGTTTATTAGGATTGGCGGAACATACGTTTCAATATTTTTTGGTAGACCAATAACTAAAGCAGACGATTTCTTAGGGTTTAAGCTTAAACCGTTCGCAGACGCCCATAAATATATTTGTTCAAGATCTTGGTTTATTAATCGCACACAGTTGGCTATGTCTGTTGCACTGCAGCTAATATACAGTTGTACATCGTCAGCATACATTTGTGTTTTACAATATTTAACATGTGTTGGAAGATCGTTAGTATAAATAGAATATAACAGCGGCCCAAGTATCGAGCCCTGTGGTACACCTCGAGGCATTGCACAACTAGTGGATGTATTTGATTCTTGGGAAACACTTTGCATTCTGTCACTAAGATACATTGGGGGTTTTCTTTCCGGTGGCGGAGTCGGTTGGTCACTCTCCTCTCATTAGGGAGGGGGCTGGTCCTCCCAACCTGGAGGGCTTTGAGATAGGTGACAGTATCTGCCGGATCAGATGTAGAAAATCTCCTGGTATTGACGGCATGACTGGAGAGATGTGTAAAAGCATCTGGAAGGCTGTGCCGGAATACTTGGAGTCAGTTTTTGGAAGGTGTCTGAGTGAGGGCTATTTTCCGGAAGCTTGGAAACGTGCACGTGTCGTCGTGCTCCTGAAGTCGCCTGATAGGGTCAGGAGTAATCCTCGCTCATATCGGGGCATCAGTCTTCTCCCAGTGCTTGCAAAAGTACTTGAGAGGATAATGGTGTCAAGACTGAAGGAGCTAGACGGTATGGGTACTTCTGAGTATCAGTTTGGATTTCGGGAGGGGAGGAGTGTTGAGGATGCGTGGCTGCATGTTAGGCGTAGTGTTGGTGACTCATCTAGTAAATATGTCCTTGGCATATTTGTGGACTTTAAGGGTGCGTTTGACTATCTCTCGTGGGGTGCGGTTTTGGACAGACTTCGAGAGAAGGGCTGTCGGGAACTGGCCTTATGGAGAAGTTACTTCAGCGAAAGGAAAGCTTGTGTGGTTGGTGCCAGCGATACAGTTTGGAGGGATGTCACCCGTGGCTGTCCTCAGGGGTCTATCTGTGGTCCATTTATATGGAACCTCATGATGGATTCTCTGTTGCGGCGGCTGGGGCACTCCTTCGGGCTGTGTGCGTATGCGGATGACTTGCTTATCTTGATTGAAGGTCAGTCTCGTGCTGAACTGGAGAGAAAGGGAGGGCAGGCCATGCAAGACGTAAATGAGTGGGGTAACCTAGTTGGGGTTACTGTAGCTCTGGATAAGACTGTGATGATGCTGCTGAAAGGCAGGTTGTCGCAGGCTCGTCCACCTCTCATTCGATCTGGCGACGTTAGTCTCAGATACGTGACACAGGTCAAGTATCTGGGTGTAATGATGGGTGAGAGGATGAACTTTTTAGTTCATCCTGCTTACATTAGGGACAAGCTGAGTGCCGTTGTGGGTAAAGTTAGACGCATACTTAGAAGTGACTGGGGCCTAAGCAGACGTGCCACTCGTAGCATTTATAGTGGACTGTTTGTTGCTTGCGCAGCTTATTGTTCTGCTGTGTGGTACGAGGTGGTTTTGTCTGTTGCTGGTAGAAACAAGGTCTTGTCCTGTCAGAGGATTGCTATGCTCGCCTGCATGCCAGTTTGTCGGACGGTCTCGACAGATGCTCTCCAGGTCTTGCTGGGTGTGGTCCCGCTTGACTTGGAGGTGATGCGCCGCGCTATTGCCTTCAAGGTCAAGCGTGGACTACCACTTTCCTCACATGACTGGCTTTCTGCGGATGATTTGGTGGGCGTGGACGTTGGGAGAATTGAGGTGCTCTTAGATGGGCATCTTGTTTCTATTTGGCGGGCGAGATGGGCGGATAGTGAGAACGGCAGGGTTACGTATGAATTCATACGTGACGCTGACTTTGTGCGTGGACGCCCCGACTTTGGCTTCAGCCTTAGCCTGGGGTTTTTGCTGACGGGGCACGGCTCTCTCAATGCATTCTTGCATCGACGAGGCCTGTCGGATACTCCGGACTGTGGGTGCGGGGGAGGGCTGGAGGATTGGAGACACATACTGACGGAGTGCCGACTCTACGCGGACATTAGGGATTTGGGCGCAATGGGGATTTCTCGCGTTGGGGCGGGTTGGGACTTCGGTGGTGCGTTGGGGGATGAACGGACATGGGCGAGGTTGGGCGAGTTTGCTCGGGAGGTGTTTAGGAGGAGACGGGGACAGGGTTAGCATGGAGGGATCTTGCTTGGCTATCCGTGATCTCGAGCTCGCGGATATCGCGGTGTGCTGTTCGCTCAGCATTGTTGTTACCTAGGCTTGATGTTGGTTGCTGTCTGTGGGTGGTGGTCTTCTCTGTGTATGGTGTCTGGAATTGGTCTTGCTCTTCTTGTCGTGCTATAGTGCCCCTACTCTTGGTCCCTAGTGACCTTGGGAGGGGTTGCTGTGGCTATACGCCTGGCTTGCGGAGGCTGAATCCGGCAGACCTCGGTTGTGCCTATGCTGTTTGTTTGTTTTTTGCTGTTTTGGTTTGGTTGCTGTGTCATTTTGGTGACCTGAGTTCATCCGTGAGGAGGACTGTGTTCAATGTTGTCCTAACTTGTGAGTATTGTCCTTTGCTGGTCTCACTTGTGTGAGCAAAGTGTCCCCCGTGAGGGTGGCTGTTAACTGTTTTGTGTGTTCTGTCTGGTATCCTTGCTGTTGATGTATGTTTTGTTGTTGTTGGTGGTGGGCCACCAGTCCGGAACCATTTGGGGTTCAACTGGCAGTAGCTTCTGCTACGAGGTCTGACCGGAGACTTAATTCTGGTACCACGGGAACCAGTGGCCCCTAGGACTTGTCCTAGACTGGTTATTGGTTGAGGCCCCTTCGGGGACCACGTGGTGGCTGTGGTTTAGACCCAAATCGCGGGAAGAGCATGCGCTCGGTGTGGAGTTGCATTGCAACCGGGTGCCGTGACCCATAGAACGGAAGGAGTGTTAGATAGGCTCCGCTCCTGACCAAGGGGGAGACCATGTCCAAATGCATGGTTTCGAATTGGTACTCAGGCGTGACAATTTGTTGCGTGTGGGGGCGTTGGTGGACGCATTGTATTTACCCAGTGCGAAGAGCACCGTCAAGTTAGGCCTTCGGGCAGGTATTGACGAGGATCTTTTGCGACTCTGTCACTAAGATACGTAGTTAAAAGCTTAATCGCAGTTGACGAAAAATTGCACATGTACTTTAATTTATGGCATAAAATAGTGTGATGTACTGTATCGAAAGCCTTAGAATGGTCGAGTAGTATAAGAAATGATAACGTTTGTCGTTTGTCAATTTGACATCTTATTTCCTCAGATACTTCGATCAAGGTACTTAAGCAGCTATGTTTGGGTCTAAATCCAGACTGCCTTTCATCCAGTAACGAGTTTGCATGTAGATAACGCATAACTTGCTGGTGAATGAGTTTCTCAAAGGCTTTTGAAATATACGAGAGGATCGCAATTGGTCTAAAACTTTTGTCTGGTTTAGGAACAGGTACTATTTTGGCGTGCTTCCACAAAGACGGAAATGTAGATGTCGTTATTATTGTGTTGAACAAGTGCGTGATGTATCTTAGCGTATAAGGAAGGATAATTTTGATAAATTTTGGATGCATTTCGTCAGAACCAACGGCGTTTGATTTTATACTTAAAAAGGCTTCGCTAACATCCTCCTGTGTCACATTCGATAGTTGATGGGTAAAAACAGTATTTCTATAGAAATTCAAATTCACATTTGGCATCGGTATATTTGCAAACTGATTATTTAAGTGATTCACATCAACTAATTGCGTTTCAGCATTTTTACGATTAATTAATCCCATTTTATGAATTTCTCTCCATTTTCTTTTAGAGTCTATACATGTTTGAAATTTATGATTATAATACATTGACTTTGCTCTATGTATGCTTTTATTGACTGCTGTTCTTGCTTGTTTGAATAATTCATAAAACTCAGGAATTCTGAATCGTTTCCATCTAGCGTATGCACGATTTCTATCTTCAATTAAAGTTTTAATCTCAGAAGTAAACCAGGGATTGTCATTACGAATTACTTTTGACTTTACATGGACATATTTGTCATAAAGATATCTTATATTACCGTTTAATATATTTAGTTGCTCATCAGTATCAGAAGTATCATACATATTACCCCAATTAAGAGATAACAGTTCAGTGCCAAGAGATTGATAATCAATATTTTTGAAATCTCTATAATAAAAGTGTTGCATCTGAATGTTATTTGTTATTTTAAAATCATATGATATAAACAATAAGTCATGGCGTGAAAACATGGATGCTGACAGTTGATCGAAAAGTATTAGGCGAGATTCATCATTAATAAAGCAAAGATCAAGTAGAGTGCTCGTAGTGGATGTAAAGTGTGTGGGAACTTCATTATTCACTATATACATACCAATAGATTCCATATCTTCTACGAGACTTTTATCCTCCAGGGTATTTGCGTTGAAATCTCCGGTTAAAATTACATTGTCATAACCAAGTGTATAACCGCTAATCATATCTAGCGTAGCGCTCATATTTATATTTCGGTTAGGTCTATATATAACGCCGATCAAAAGGTTCTCCATGTCATTGTTAATTTCAACAAATATCTGCTCAACATTGTCTCCTACACTATTTATGTTTATCTCCTTGCATCGAATATTGGATTTTATATAAACCGCAACACCACCACCATTTGTTTCTCTGTCAGAACGGAAAAGACGATAACCATGTAACTTGTAAACATCGCTATGAACTTCCATATGGAACCACGTTTCTGATATGCATATTACATGGATCTCAGAGTTTTCAAAGATAAGTTGAAATTCATCCATTTTATTGTTTAAACTTTGGGCGTTAATATGGCATATTTTTAAACCAGAAACATTTTTGGAGAGAATTTTTATCATTGTGGTCAAGTTTTCTCTAGAGCCAACCCTCATATTGTTAAAATTCATAATCATTAAATATATTTGCAATGCAAGCAAATTTAGAGTTACTGATAAGCAATACGTACATTTCACAATAAAAATAGAAACAAATTGAAAGAAAAATATTTATATTAGTAAGGATTGCTAATAAATTAATTATAACATAAAATATATTTAAAATCGTGGTTGAAAAATCAATTAGATATTTATAAGACATCGGGTAAATTATTGTCAGTGCGAAAAAACTGGTTCAGGTCCTCCAGGTCGTCAATTCTTAACGGTTCATCATTTTCAAGTGGTTTTACATAAACAATCCCACGGTGGATAAATGCTGTTGATATGACTTTATCCTTTTTCAGTCTGTGAGCCCGAAGGAAAATTTTGTGATTCTCTGTTGTTAAGTTTTCGTTTATGTAGAATGAAGAGGTACTATTAAACCCAATTATATTTAGCCGAAGGCAGTCCTTATTTTCTTTAATATATTTTTTTGTACAGTTTAGAACATAGTTCCTATCATATGGACTCGAAAATTTTAAAATTATTGCCGAATCTTGCGTTTTACTTATGTCTTTTCTATTATTTATATAATTATTGCTCTTGTTAATTCTAACACGATATATTTCTTTTACAGTAGGACCATGAATTTGGACTGTCTCACATATTAGTTTATACATTTCAAAAAGATTTTCATTATTAGTTTGTGGAACACCGCATATACGTAGATCGTTTGACACTATAGAATTTTCCTGCTTTTTTACATATTTTTTTAAAATTTCAATTTCTTTTTTTAAACTATTGTTTTCATTTACTTCTGCTATTATTTTATCAGACGCTGCATTTTTAATTTTTTGCAATTCTGTTTCTGCTGCTGATAATCTCTCAGTTAGGTTGTTTATCTCACACATTGTTACGTTTAGTCTCTTATCAATAACGCATAACATTCGTTGCTCATATTCATGAAACATTGTTTGTATGTTTTTTTGCAATTGTTCACATAATTTATCAAACCTTTTTTCCATTACTTGTAAGAATTTCAAGGGAGAATTAGTGCTGGATAAATAAAGAGATTCCCGGTCGTTGCACCCGCGCATTTTTGGAGTGTTTTCAGAGTGTGAGTAGTTTACTGTCAATTTCTAACTTTGAAAACAAGGCTGATGTCATCGACCATATTACTATGAGTTTCTACGATAGAATATATTTGATCTTGAACCAATGTTTTCCAAGAAAAACCTGTTGAAATTCCTTTGGACCACCATGGAATACTACAGCTCTTTCTAAAATCAAAAATAGCAAAAATAAATATTATAAAAAGTTTAAAAAATCTGGATCAGCATCAGACTTTGCTAAATACTGAGTTGCGCGGGCCGAATATAACAAATTAAATCAGAATTGCTATAACAGCTATCTCGTTAAAATTAAAAACAACCTTAAGAAGAATCCAAGGTCGTTTTACAATTTTGAAAATTTAAAAATAAAATCTACTTCTTTTCCACCTACAATGAAGTTAAATGAATATGAATCAGATGAGGATGCTGAAATAAGTAACTTGTTCGCAGATTTCTTTTCATCTACTTATGCCAATGATCAAAGTAGTGACACTGGTCTACTATCATGCTCCAATATTGGAAGTCAGTCTATCTTAATCCCTTTTATCGATGAATTGTCTATTCTTAACGGTTTAAAGAAATTGAAATATTCTTACAACAGTGGACGGGATAAAGTCCCGAGCTGTATTCTTATTAATTGTGCTGAAGCTTTAGTTGCTCCTCTTACACAACTGTTCAATTTATCAATTAAATTTGGAATATTTCCTGAAATGTGGAGGAACTCTGTCATCATCCCGCTTTTTAAATCTGGTAGTAAATCTGACATTAAAAATTATAGAGGAATTGCTAAGGTGAGTACCTTACCAAAACTTTTTGAAAAACTAATTACTGATCGTTTAAGCCATCAAGTGTCGTTCTTATTATCTTCTAGTCAACATAGCTTTCGCAAGGGCTGTTCAACGGTAACCAACCTCTTACAATTCACAACTTTGTTCAAGCATGGTTTTACGAATAAAATGCAAACTGATGTAGTTTACACAGATTTCAGTAAGGCATTTGATAAAGTCAACCACTTACTTCTTTTGAATAAACTTCACCAAATGGGATTTACACAAAATTGTTTAAACTGGATTAAATCGTACCTCACTAACAGGAAACAAAATGTGCTGTTTAAAAATGCTATATCCAAGCCAATATCAGTTACATCTGGTGTTCCTGAAGGAAGCCATTTGGGTCCATTACTTTTCTCATTATTTATCAATAACTTACCTAGCGCTATTAACAACCCTTCCATTCTCATGTATGCCGATGATGTAAAAATATTTCTATCCTACAATAACTTTGATGATCATAAATTTCTTCAGGCAGACTTAAATTCCTTATATTCCTGGTGTGAGTTGAATTTAATGAAACTAAACTTTAATAAATGCAAACATATGTGTTTCTTCCGAAGAAGCCATATGAACATTAAATACTCTTTGGGTTGTTATGAGCTGGAAACTGTTTCTACTGTCACAGATCTTGGAATTCTAATGGACCCAAAACTGAATTTCATCCAACATATTTCCTGGATTGTAAGTAAAGCAAGATGTCAACTCGGCTTCATCAAGCGCTGGGCCAAGGAATTTGATGACCCGTATATCACTCACAACTCTTTACGTCGCTCGTTCGTCCGATTTTGGAGTATGCATCAATAATATGGGATCCGACATATAATATATATATATATATTAATGCAATTGAAGCGGTACAAAAACAGTTTTTAATATTTTGTCTTCGCGGACTACAATGGAACCCACTTTGTTTTCCTACGTATTAAGCTAGACTTGCTCTAATTAAGTTACCATCTTTGAGTAGTCGAAGATCTTTGCTAAATGTAATGTTTATTCTAAACACAATTAATGGTAAATCGAGCTCTGAATTTTTAGCTGAAAATATATCTTTCTGTGTACCTCAACGTCCTACCCGCAACTACTCCCCATTAGATATAAAATTCTTTAGAACAAACTATGCTAATTCTGATCCCTTCGTTAAGAGTTGCAGGGAATTTAATAAACTTTACTCCTATATTGATTTCTCATTAAATGATAATCTAATAAAACGTAATATTCCCCCTTATCGTGTTTGGCGATTTTCGACTGCAAATTCGACAGTTTGTAATAGATTAAAGAAAAATGTTGCTCGGTATCTTTAGTCTATTACAAACTGTCGAATTTGCAGTCGAAAATCGCCAAACACGATAAGGGGGATTTTGTTTGCTTTGAATAATTTTCAATAACTATTATACTTTTAAATTATGTATTTATAAACAAACTTACATACATATAAAATATACCTATGTAATCAGTCTGTAAGAATTATAAATTCATAGACTTGACCAAAGGCTTATAGACACCAAAGGCTTATAGACAAATAAGCCTAACTTCCTTCTTGCTGAAAACCATGGAGAGGATAATCGACGACATGGTTAAAGGCAGGATCGCAGGCCATATGCTGAGGTTCAAGCAACACGCATACGTCAAAGGTAGATCAGTGGACACTGCATTGCATAATGTGGTGTACTTTATAGAAAGGTCTCTTAATGAAAAGATGTACACTCACGCGGTTTGCATTGACATTGAGGGGGCTTTTAACAACGTGCATACCAACACACTTATCCATTCCCTGGACCAGTTTAATGTCAACCGGGCGATACGCGACTGGATTGGCAGCATGCTAAGGAACAGATGGATTAATTGTGAGGCGCACAATGTAAGTATAAGAAAAACACACATAAACGCATAAACGAAAGTCAAAAAGGCTCATATATGTTGGTCAATCTGTAAACGGGCCATAGGCGCAAGATGGGGGCTGAATCCAGAGATGACACACTGGCTTTATAGTAGCGTTATCAGGCCGATTATGACCTATGCTTCTATAGTGTGGTGGACGTCGATGGAATATAAATGCAACATCAAAACAATACAGAAAGTTCAGAGAACCTGCTGTCTTGGTATAAGTGGGGCCTTCCGAACGACATCAACAGGGGCGATGGAAACAATATTATCTATCCAGCCAATTGAAATTCGTATAAAATATGAAGCGGCTCTTGCAGCAAAACGACTAAAGGTGATGGGTGAGTGGATCGATCAGGAACACGAAGCGCATCATCAACGAATCTTTACGGCCATAGGAGAATCCATACCGGATAATGTTGCAAATGACCGCATACCGGAGACTAGACTAGAGGCCAACTGCGGAACATTGATCCCCGACATCCATTCCTGGTCGACCGACCCTTGGAACCAGATCCCCATGGGGCTTCATTGTTACACGGATGGATCAAGGTCGAGAGGGAAAACGGGACTTGGTGTTTATATAGAAAACACCACAGAACTGTCTTTCCGCCTGCCGGACTATTGCACAGTTTTGCAGGCGGAAGTTCGGGCGATAACGGAGTGTATCAGGGAACTCAACGTAATGGGGAGGTCAGGACTTGTGAATATATTCACAGATAGTCAGATGGCCATTAGAGCAATCTCAAAGGAACGCACTAAATCACGTACAATTTGGGATTGCAAAAACGTTATTAACATTTACTCGACACATGGTGAAGTGCGCATCATATGGGTGCCAGGGCACGCGGGGATAACTGGAAATGAAAGGGCAAACTCACTTGCTTCTAGGGCAATAGAGTTAGGTAATATAAGCTTAGAATGCGCGAAACCTTTCGATGCAGTTAAATCCGAGCTAAAGACTTGGGCACATAGGGCCCATTCAACTCTCTGGAATAACGGAACCATGGAAATCAATACAAAAATTCTATGGGGAGATCCAGACGAGAGAAGAACGAGGGAGCTGCTAAAACTTAGTAAGCTCGAACTAAGTAGAATAATGGGAGTTGTCACAGGGCACTCTCAACTACTGGCACATCTTAAACGCGTCGGAATAGCGGGAGGAGATGAATGTAGAGCATGTGGGGAGGAGAGCGAAACATTGGAACACTATTTGTGCCAATGCCCCGCCTTCTCACAAATAAGATCCCGATATCTTGGGGGTGACATCTTACCGGACATAAGCCGATTACGGGGAATATGCTGGAGGAAACTAAGGAACTTTGTGAGTGACACGGAGTTTCTCTAGGCCTTTGGGTCAATATATTATGGTTAAATTCAAAGGAGCGCACAACAAGCCTTCACTGGCTTAGGTGTATGTCGTGTGACATGGGCTGACATACCCCTCCATTCAACCTAACCTAACCTGAAATAAATAAATAAATATGTATGTAGAAAATATGTATATATATATATATATATATATATATATATATATATATATATATATATATATATATATATATATATATATATATATATATATATATATATATATATATATATATATATATATATATATATATATATATATATATATATATATATATATATATATATATATATATATATATATAATGGCGCGCATGCGAAACGTCCAATTACCCATGACTGTTTATAAATCAGGCTGAATTTGACCGCTGACATGGCTTATGTTGGCTTTGAGGTCCGCTGGTTTTTCTGGGTTATTCGTATAAGCCTGCGATTTAAAAAAAACCGCCCATGTGCCACGTAGGGCCGTCCTGTTGACACCACATATCGTTGGTGTCCATATCTGTTGAAATACTTATGTAGTATTAGTAGTGAAAAAAGACATTGAAATTGTTATATTGATCTCATATGTTTTTGTTACGACTTTCCTTACAAGATGGTTTTGCTTTGTCTTTATTCTTTCTTTTACGGTTTAATTCTTTGTACAAATAAGTCTATTTAATAAACTTGAATTTTATTAAACATCAAAGTGTTTCTCTATAGGTTATGGGCCCAGGCACTTAATTGTAGTGTACTTATATTAAATCGTCATCAAATAAAATCTAGAGGCTAAATTATCTGGCGAAAACTATTTCACATGGACATTTAAGGTAGAGATGCTTCTGATCAAAAAGGGCGAATGGGATGTTTTAAATACAGAAAAACCAGAGAAGAATGCGGACAGTTGGGTAAAAAATTACAGTATAGGCAGAGCAATAATATCACTATCTGTGTAGAATGACCAACTACTCCTTAGTAGGTAATGCAGCACGGCAGCATAAATTTGGCAGGATTGCAGAATTACTATGAAAGAAGTGTGATGAGGCAAATTTGCGGTACGAAACTTGATAAAAATGAGGATGTTAAAACACACATTGGATTAATGAGTGAGTTATTTTTAAAGTTACATAATTTGGGCGAAAATGCCTTTGACGAAAAATAAAATATCGCAATGCCTTTAATTCTGGAGAAAATTTTAGCTAACAAAGATCAGGCCATAAAACCTGCTTTTCTTGGCTGTACTTAAAAGGCAGGATACCTAGTCTTGCACTGTAAGGACAGTAAGTCAGCTGAGTAGGTGAAAGCAAACATCACCATGGGAGGGAATCTCACTGAAAGCCATAGTTGAACGTAAGATTCCTCAATCTCGCATTGCAGTGCGATACTTCCCAAATTCGACTGCGCTAGAGACGAGCAAGATCTTGGATCTGCTGCAGAGTCTATCAGGGTCTCATCGTCGAAACGTGGCCATTGTTAAAAAGAGCCGAAAAAGGCTCTCTGGTCACGTTGGTCCTTTCGGTGGACCAAAAATCAGCAACCAGTATGACGAAGTCAAAAGGGAAGCTAAACTTCCGGTTTGGCCAAGTTGTACTTAGGCTCAAGGCTGAGAACGTAAATGCGGAAGCGCTGGTTCAACATATGGAGGCAATGGAGTTGGAAGAATAGGACGAAAGCCCTCCTTCTACATCAGAGACTACCAAATGAGGTGCGTCCAGGCAAATCTTCACCATGCTAAGGCTGCATCAGCCGAAATTAGCAGAAGACTTGCTGGAGGCACCATCAACATAGGGCTTATACAAGAACCTGGATATCAAGAGGCCGCATACGAGGCCTCAACGTACAAAACATTCAGGTAAATTATGACACGGGCGCAGTCAAACCAAGGGCTGCGCTTATCAAGGACACCGATATTAATTACTTGCCTCTTACAGAATTTACGAATGGCGACAGTGCAGTGGTGCTAGTCGAGTTGGACTCCAATGGAAGCAGGGGGGTTACTCTGTATTACGATGCGTAAGAAAATCTGAGCGAAAATGAACAATTGATACTCTCTAATGCGATTGTACGTTTGGCTTTCGCATTTATTATTTTTCTCTTTCACAAGTCTGGTATCACCGCACTCTGTAATACGTTAGCGCATGTCAAAAATATTTTATACACACAAATACTTGCGACAACCAAAGAGCAAACGCTAAGGAAGAAAAACATGTAAGTACATACTTAAAATTTTTTACTTTTGATATTTGATTTGTTATTTTTAGGGAGAAAGCAAAGAAACTGTTGACAAAGCAGCGACAATTTGAAATTCTAGTGGAATTCATGGTGCAACATAGCGATTTGGCGAAGGGGCATTTTCAGGCAGCAAATGCAAAACAAACCACAAATAACTTGTGGACGAAATTGTCCGATGACCTCAACGCCAATGGACCACCTGTAAGGGATATAGGAGGTTAGAAAAAAGGTAGGGCAATGGTGTTATTTATATACATAAGTATATACATATGCTCAATATTAAGCTAATAATGTATACATACTTATGTATGTGCACACATATTTATGTACATAGGTTTGGTCCGATTTAAAGAACCACACAGAGCTAAAGATGCGTAAAAATAAATTGAGCATTAGTAGTACGGGTGGTGGTCCATCACAATTTTGCCCACTTTCTTCCATTGAGGAAGAAATTAGTAATCTTCTTCATATGGAAGAAGCTGTAAGCGGCTTACGAACGACGTCTTGCTTTGGTACAAGCGGTTGTAACACTAGCCATGTAACGTTAGTGAGCAGTGATTGTCCGGAGGAAATTTTGGATTCGCCACAAAATAAAAATCAAAAACTTAATAAAGACTTTCTCACCGCTAAACGAAAGAGACTATCAGCCATAAATGACAGGGAGAATCTTCTTAAAACGCAGACTTAGCGAGGTATGCTCGGAAATCACACGAACTAAAGAAAGAAAAGCCTGCACTTTACAAGGAAAAATTTAAATTAAAAAAACAGCTCAATATTCAAAATCAAAAAATCAAATTAGAAAAATTAGAATTAAAGAGAAAAATTTTAGAATTGGAGACTGAAAAAGGAATAAGGATGTTATAATGTACATAAATATTTATGCTTTTATGAATTTGTTTATTATAAGATCTTTTGTTGTGCACATGAAGTGCCTTGTTTTGTTTTTTAATTTTTAACATTATTATTTACTTACACGTATGTACATTTCTATACGATTAAAAAAATATGTGCATACTTATGTAAACATTTTTTATGCCAAAGAAGTGCCATTTTTATTTTTAAAATAATATTTAATATAAAAGAAATAAAATTTAATTTTATGATCTAAAACTCAAATCGTTTTTAATTTCATTGCGTATTTGTGTCGCAATATGCAAATGATCATTATTGACCTCATTGTCATGAACTGCAAACTCAATTTCGCTAGAGATGTCCCTTTCAGGTACCTCGAATAGTAGTGCGTTGAAGTCCAAACAAATATTATGAAGAGCACAGCAAACATTCATTATTTCAACGACTCTCTTTGGTGAGTAATGTAATTCCCTAGCTGCTAATAGACACCGAAATCTACTTTTTAAAACACCAAAAACTCTTTTAATTATGGATCGCCCTTTCCTAAATCTGTCATTAAAGTATGATTCGGCAGTTTTCTCTGGCGTTTCTATACGGGGTTAGCAGCCAGGGTTCCAAAGGATAACCTGAATCGCCTTGGAGAAAATTCAATAAATATTTTTCTATTAAATATTTGAAATAATTTACCAATAATCCAGAAGCCCTTTTCTCCTCTTTCAAAACGTTCTTTAAGCTTTTGTTTTGCGCTAGAAAGGCTCCACACATGGGAATCATGACATAACCCACCGTATCGGCAATCAACAAACCTTATGAACATTTGGTGATCATATATCTGAAAAATTACAATCAAAATTAAATAAAGAAACAAAATATATAAAAACAGTCACGCACAACCATAGCATTCATACTATGTTTAAATTTTCGGTTAAAGTATAAATGTTCACTTCTAACAGGTCTAACCATTTGGATATGAGTGCCATCCACAGCACCAATCACACCAGGAATGCCAGATGTGTGGTAAAAGGCTCTTTTTGCATCTTGCTCTTTTCCCGCGGACATATCAAAACTTATATGCTTTTCACACAGTATTTTCTCAATCGCCGTGCAGACTTCTATTAAGCAACGAGACATTGATTGTTGCGATAAACCCTAATAAATGGTCTTGCCCAATTTGGTGCTGGTATCCGCCTTGTCCCAGTAATTTTAATGCAGCGCCTAATTTTATCATATTTGGAATCGATGTCGATCGCCTTGCAACTTTCAGCTCATGTTGTATATTATTTAAAACATAAACAAACGCGTCTTTATTAAGACGAAATTTTTGTACAAAACTAAAAAAAACAAATTCTTTACAACATTTTCCACAACAAATTATTTATACTTACACGCGGTCACTTAATGAGAGTATATCGCACCTACTTCTTAAGATTCTTCTTGTAATTTATGCAACAGGTTCGTGTTCGTCTGCCATCCATATCGCTACGGAATCCATAACAGTTTTATTTTGCACTAATTTCTTTTTTTCTTAAAATTTTGTTTATAATATTTATAAAATAACTCACAGAAGCTTTGTTTGTTTTGAAATGTAATTTATTTTTCTTATTTTGACAGTTCATAATATTAATGTTAGTTAGTGTTGCATACATTAAAACAAAAATCGCAAAAAAGTTTGCGATAGAGTTACAGAGTAGCAAATTATACTCTTAACGCATTTACCTTTCGCATCGCAATAGAGAGTAACCCCCCAGGATAGAGGTTGTTATTGCCTCAGCCTACTTCCCGGGGGACACAGACGAAGCACCACCTCTGAAAATTAAGGGATTAGTGGACTATTGTAAATGCCATAGAAAGACCCTCATCATTGGCTGTGATGCAAATGCCCCAAAAGCACTGACACGAATAAAAGAGGTGAGTCACTCCTAGAATACCTACTACTTACTAACAAGGGGATTGCAAATAGGGGGAATAGCCCAACGTTTTACAACGCCATTAGGGAATAGTTTCTCGATCTGACCCTCATAACTAACAAATCTCTTGATATGATCAGTGATTGGAAGGTCTCTGAAGAGGACTCCATGTCGGATAATAAACACATCCTTTTTGAAGTTAGGGGATTGGTGAAGAGTCAATCGCTCTACAGAAACACCAGGACAACAGATTGGATAAGATACTCGCAGTCTAAGATCGCTGGAAATACTATTTCCATTACATCACCTGAGGAATTGGATGCATCAGTCGAGGGACCAACGGATGCAATCATATCCTCATTTCAAGACAACTGCCCTGTCAAGATAAAATCCTCCACGAAGAGGATACCTTGGTGGAAAAGGAATCTTGGGAAACTGCGAAGGAAGGCAAGACTGGAATTCAACAAGAGCCAAACAAAGTGGAAATTGGGAAGGGTACAGAGAGGCTCTAACCACTTATAACAAGGAGCCAAGGAAGTCCAAGAGAAAATCATGGAAACTTTTCTGTGAAGATCTTAAGGACGTTCCAGCCACAGCCATGTTGCACAAAGCCCTTTCGAAGGGGGGCACGAATCCGATAGGCACACTGAAGGGCGCAAATGGCACCTATACAGATACTTTACATGTGACACTAGAGCTTCTACTTAGAACTCACTTTCCTGATTGCAGGTTTGGAGCCTCGGATGCTGACACTCCAGCGGCATGCCGCATGCTCAGCGAAGGGTGACGAACAAGGTCATCAGGAAAATAGTGACCTTCGAGAGGATAGAATGGGCTGTAAATTCTTTCAGCCCTTAGAAATCACCGGGGCCAGATGGTATCTCTCCGGCACTGTTGTCAAGAGGAGGTACTATCCTCTATCGGGAGATGGTTAACATCTTTCGATCAAGTTTAGCAATGGGATATTTCCCAAGGATTTGGAGAGCGGTAGGGGTCAGATTCATACCCAGTGGTGGGAACAGACCCCCAGAATCTCCCAAGTCATACAGACCAATTAATCAATCATCTTTTATGTTGAAGACGATTGAGAAACTATTGGACCAATACCTCAGCATGGAGGTACTTTCCATGAGACCTCTGCATAGACTCCAATTTGCCTACCAGAAGGGCAAATCAACTACTACGGTACTGCACAATATTGTTCGGGATATTGAAAAGGCCATGGAATCGAAGAAAATAGCCCTTTGTGCATTTATGGATATTGAGGGTGCCTTCGATAATGCTAACTTCCTCGCAATGGAAACAACAATCTCTACTAGAGGAGCTGATTCTGTGATAGTACGATGGGTCAGCTGTATGCTGAACCAAAGTTCGATTAGGGCCTCACTTGGATCCACGGATCTCACCGTCACCGCGGTTAAAGGATGCCCACAGGGCGGGGTTTTATCTCCCCTTCTATGGTCTGTATTGGTGGATGACCTGATCGGGCTACTTAACCGGCTATGCGGACGATATCTCAGTAATAATCAGGGGGACTGTTAGAATTAACTAATCTGGCAACCCAATTATCAAAAAGTGACATTAGTTCATTCTTCATGTAAAAAGAATGGCGTCAGTCGCTAATATGTTATCTTAAGATAAGTAAACGTTTTGTAGAAAATACAGTGTAAATAAACCAAGAATTTATTTGAATTGAATCTCAACAAGTGGCGACGAGGATGGACGAGGAAACGTTAAAAAACGTTTTGAAATGTTTTCAGGAGGCAAATCAAGAATTGCTTCAAAAAACTCTTGAAAACAATTTAGCATCATTACAACGTGTGTTAAATAAAGAGGACACACACACTATACCAGTATTTAGGTCATTTAACAAAAATGTAGAGAATGTGTCAGTATATATTCAGCAAATGGAGCAGCATTTTGTGGCCCATGGTGTTCTAAAAGGCGAAGTAAAACGAGCATGCTTGCTGTCATGGGTTGAAACAGAAACGTTTGAGTTACTACAAAACATTTGCGAAGGTAATGTATGTAAGTGAAAACCCGTTTTACGACCTCCTCGAACCCCTCACTTCAGGAAGTTTTATAAATTGCAAAAATTTGTGAGTCAACAGTTAAAACGTGTATTGAAATAAAAGGAGAAGAGAATATATCAGAAGTTAACGCAATTTATCAATTAAATAATAAGTGGCATCGAACAAAACAGACAAATAACAAACCTATTAAAGAAAATGAAGAATATTTCAAATCGTGTCCTGGTTGTGGTAACCAACATCAACGTATCAACTGCTACCATTATAAAAATAAGACAATGTGCCGATTGTGTTCGAAAGGAGGTCATATTGCCGTAGTGTGCCAGCAAAGGTCAGAAAGTAAAGTATATATTTGTTAATTTTTCCGACCTTATGATATGTAATTTTTGTTTTTTATTTTTATTCCGGCTGTAGGTCATATATTAAATAATACTTTTTTTTTTTTTGTTTTATTTAAATTTTATTTTTTTATTCCATATTTCGATCACCATCGGTTCTCTTCTTCAGGAATTTAAGTAAAGCAAACTTTATCGTATTTTATAAGGCAAATTACATGTGATAGTTATCAAAGAACAAATTACAACAAAGACAAATGTGTAAATCATTCTGACAAACACTAGCAGAACGGAACAACATGCTGTTTTCGAAAGCCGCTACACTTTCATCATCAGCGTTCTTGTGTTTGGTCCACTTCTGTGGTGTCAGTTGATGTATATTTCAGCTATTCATACAAACCTTCACTGTAAATGTAATACGAGAATTGTTTTTGATTCATCGTATCACAATTTGTGAAAACTTTTTTTTTTTGTAATGAAGAGCCCAAATTACACCTCACTAACTTACAACAGTCTTACCATTGTCTTTTATTCTTTACCAACCATACACATGCTTATTTTTTTTTAATTTGCTTATTTTATTTTTTACTTATGACAAACTTGTTTGGTTTGTTACTGTAAGTATGTATATTTTATTAATTTCATATTGATGTTCTTCGGCGTGCCCTCCGTTAGTTAAGTATATATTTGTTAATTTTTCCGACCTTGTGATATGTAATTTTTGTTTTTTATTTTTATTCCGGCTCTAGGTCATATATTATTCTTTACCAACCATACACATGCTTATTTTTTTTTTTTTTAATTTGCTTATTTTATTTTTTACTTATGACAAACTTGTGATACGATGAATCAAAAACATTTCTCGTATTACATTTACAGTGAAGGTTTGTATGAATAGCTGAAATATACATCAACTGACACCACAGAAGTGGACCAAACACAAGAACGCTGATGATGAAAGTGTAGCGGCTTTCGAAAACAGCATGTTGTCCCGTTCTGCTAGTGTTTGTCAGAATGATTTACACATTTGTCTTTGTTGTAATTTGTTCTTTGATAACTATCACATGTAATTTGCCTTATAAAATACGATAAAGTTTGCTTTACTTAAATTCCTGAAGAAGAGAACCGATGGTGATCGAAATATGGAATAAAAAAATAAAATTTAAATAAAACAAAAAAAAAAAAGTTTTATTTAATATATGACCTATAGCCGGAATAAAAGTCAGAAAGTAACCCTCAAAGATACAGAGGTGAAAAAGTAAATGTGGTAAATGAAGCTTTAGATAATACAGTGTTCGAATCAATTAGCTCTATTGACTTAATAAACAAAGCAGCAGACATATGTCTAGCAAATCCTTGGACATATTTGAACACTCCAAGAAAAATTTTTGTGCAACTTCAAATAAACAAGGAAATATGGAAGTTTCAAATAGACACGGGCGCATCATCCTCTCTTTTGGGGCTCGCCACATATCAGAAGTTGGGGCAACCCAAATGCCAAGTTTCTCAAAAATATTTGCAGTCATACGGTGGAGGCATACTGAATTTAAAAGGCAGCCTAGAAGTTGATGTAGTGTGAAAAGGAAAAAAACAAAAGACTTTCATTATTGGTAGTCGACAATGAACACGCAACTAACATCCTAGGGTTGGACTGGTGTGAAGCGTTAGAGTTAAAAATGAATTTTTCGTCCACTGGAGTGATATTAAACGAGTGCAATGCATCTTTTTTACATCAGGCATGTACCTATAGAGACAGTTTGATTGCATCATTGAAGACGATGACTGAAAAATTTTCTGATATATTTTCATCCGAGCTAGGCTTATGTAAATCTTTGAAAGCAGACATAAAGTTGAAAGAAAATGCTACTCCCAAATTTCACAAACCATATAATATACGATTTTTGTGTTTTTCTTCCGACGGGGTTTGTTTGAATTTGGGACGATTTTCCGTCATCCCACGTCAAATTTGGTTTGTAAACAGACCGGTTTTGGCTTTGTGCGATCTGAATACTCAAGAGAACACTGAAGATGGCACAAAGCCGAAACCGGTCTGTTTACAAACCAAATTTGACGTGGGATGACGGAAAATCGTCCCAAATTCATATAATATACCATTTTCTCAATACGAAAACGTGCGATCAGAATTAAAAAGACTGGAAAGTCTCGGTGTTTTGAAATCAGTTGCAAGTAGTGAGTGGACCGCACCAATTGTTGTGGTTAACAAACCCAATGGAAAAATACGAATTTGCGCTGACTTCAAGATGACGGTAAACCCACAAATCGAAGTGGATAGGTATCCAATACCTCGAATAGAAGAACTATTTCATAAGTTGCAAGGCGGTAAATTTTTTACGAAAATTGATTTAAGTGAGGTGTACTTGCAAGTAGAACTAACCGAAACGGCAAAAAAATTCATGGTTATCAACACTCCGTTTGGGTTATATCAATTTCAGCGAATGCCTTTCGGCGTGTCTAGTGCGCCTGGGTTGTTTCAAAGATTGATGGAGGAAGTAATAGCAGGGATTCCTCACAGTGCAGTATACTTAGACGATATAATTGTAACGGGTTCGTCCAATGAAGAACACATACGAAATGTTGAAGAAATTCTTAATAGGCTAAAACTTCATGGTGTAAAATGTAAGAAAAATAAATATGAGTTTGCTCAGAAAAGTATTGAATATGTGGGTCATATAATTGATAGCAGTGGTATTTGTCCATCTGAGAGAAGAGTAGAAGCTATTAACCTCATGCCCAGGCCAAAAAATATCAAGGAACTTGAGTCATTCATCGGAAAAATTAACTATTATAATAAATTTATCGAGCACTTTTCAAAACTTGCAGCGCCTTTAAACGAGTTAAGAAAGAAAAATGCAAAATTTAGTTGGATGCCAGCGCAACAAAATTCGTTTAACAAATTAAAGCATGCTATTGCAGAGGCAACTAAGCTTGTACACTTTGATGATAGACTTCCAATGGTTTTAGCAGTAGACGCGTCAAATACAGGTATCGGAGCTGTAATTTCGCATAAATTTCCGGATGGCACAGAGAAGCCGATAGCTCATGCATCAAAAACGTTAAATAGCTCGCAGCAACGTTACTCTCAAGAAGAAAAAGGGGCATTGTCGGTAATATATGGTGTCAAAAAATATCATCAATATTTGTATGGAAGGCAGTTCGATTTAGTCACCGATCATAAAGCGTTAACTACACTTTTTCATCCATCAAAAAGACTACCTACAGCTACATTACATCGGTTACAGAGGTGGGCAATAGAATTGTCGGCATACCAATAGACGATTCGTTTTAAAAAATCTATTGATAACGCGAATGCTGATGCGCTTTCAAGACTACCAGCAGGCGAAGATGTAAATTTTGATAAAAATGAAAGTAACATGGTTGAAGATGTAAATACAGTATGTCAACTAGCAATCGAATCAATTCCATTAAATTTTGAAGTACTTAGGAGATGCACAGAAAATGATAAAACACTTAAACTTGTTTGTGACTATGTTCAGCATGGTTGGCCAGAAACTTTGCCGAAATCTCAAGGTAATATTGCTCCGTTTTATAATAGAAAACTTGCTTTATCTTTGCAGAGTGGAGTTCTGCTACTGCAAACAGAACATTTAAGAGTTGTGGTCCCCGAAATTTTACAAAACAAAGTAGTTGACATGTTGCACGAAGGTCACTGGGGAAAAGCCGTATGAAAGCGATGGCTAGACGTTATGTATGGTTCCCAGCGATTGATAAATCAGTCGAGAGGAAGCACGATACTTGTAAAATTTGTATGGAAACCTCCAATTATCCGAAGCGCGAATTTTCATCTTGGCCAAAACCAAATCACCCATGGGACAGAATCCATTTGGATTTTGCAGCCCCATTTTATGACCGGATGTGGTTAACTGTAGTCGACGCACATTCCAAATTCCCATATACAATTGAAATGTCAGCGGCAACCACATCGTCCACCATTGCATGTCTTCAACGCATCATTTCTATTGAAGGTCTACCGAATACCATTGTGACAGACAACGGAACGCAATTCACCTCACATGAATTTAGAGAATTTTGCATTAGAAACGATATTCAGCATCTAACCACAGCACCATTTCATCCAGCGTCAAATGGAAGTGCCGAAAGATTTGTTAGAACTTTCAAGGAAGCCTTCACAAAAATCCTAAAAGAAGACAAAAGGGTTGAAGTGGCATTGTATAAATACCTATCGACATATAGAAGTACACCCAGCCCAGAGACAGGAAAATCTCCAGCTGAATTATTGCATGGTCGACAACCCAAAGTAATATTGCAGGCGCTGTTTCCAAAACCAAAAACCGTTAGTGCGAAGTCGTCAAAATTATCAGTAAACGATCCAGTGTTAGCGCGGAATTTTTCAAGAGGTCCAAGGTGGTTAAAGGGCACAATAACAAACGTAATGGGCACAAACATGTACATGATAGAAACAACAAAAGGTTTTATAAAGAGACACAAAAATCAAATTCGTCCTAGTAAAATAGACCAGTGTGCTCCTGATCACATCTCATAGAAGGTCGATCCTATTGAAGTGGAAGTCGAGCCAAACATTGAAGAACCTATAGAAGTCCAATCGGAATCACAACCAAGTTCAAATGCCAATATTCAACCTTTAGCGGCAACTCCGATTACAACACGCACCGAAGTTGCCCCACCATTAATCAGGCGATCAACAAGAGTCAGAAGACGTGTACAGTTTGACCCAGAAGTTTGGGTTACATAGAATTATAAAAAAAACAAATTTTATAGCTATATATAATATCATATTTAAATTTATATATATATATATATATATATATATATATATATATATATATATATATATATATATATATATATATATATATATATATATATATATATATGGCAACCCAATTATCAAAAAGTGACATTAGTTCATGTAGTTCAGTCGCTAATATGTTATCTTAAGATAAGTAAACGTTTTGTAGAAAATACAGTGTAAATAAACCAAGAATTTATTTGAATTGAATCTCAACAGCAGGAACGATTGCGGACCGGATGCGAGACGCCCTGGACAAGATGTATGAATGGTGCACTTCGGAAGGGCTATCTGTTAACCCAGCGAAGACGATCATTGTACCATTTACCAGGAAAAGGGTGATTAATTTACCCAGTATTTGGATGGGTGGCATCGAGTTAGTTCCCAGGGAGGGCGGGCAACCTTACTGATCATCTGGCTATCCTCAGGGGAATCTGGGATATACTTGATATGTCTCAGGCGGGCGACCATATGGACCCGGTATACTGTTTCGACAGGAAATACAAGGTCCTCTTCCCTACAAGGGAAGAATGGTGCGCAAACCAGGGATGGCTAAGAGATGGATCGCAAATGTTGTACACGGACGGTTCAAAAACGCTCCAAGGAGTTGGGGCCTAGAACACACAAGTCTATAACATTGAGCAGGGATACAATTTTCCAGGCGGAACTTTACGCGATACTGGAAACTGTGGGTATCCTATCCGAGAGAGGACACAGTGGAATACAGGTTAAGATATTCTCGGACAGCCAATCGGTTCTTAAATCCCTGAGCGGCTGTACGTACAGGTCCAGATTATTACTGGAATGCCACAACAGGCTCAATGACCTGGCGACTCAAAATCACATTATTCTGATATGGATACCAGGACATCAGCGGCATACCGGGAATGAGATGGCAGACATCTGTGCGAGAAGAGGGGCTGAGGGGAACTTCATTGGACCCACCCCCTCTTTTGGGTTCAACAAAAGTCTCCTTAAGGGGGAGATTTCGAAATGGACATCGTCCAGGATTGCACAACATTGGAATGACATCAATGGGTTAGGTCGCTCCAAGAAATTCCTACGCTTTGACGCTGGGAGGGCGGATCTGGCTCTAAGACTGGACAGGAAAAGCCTACGGTCGCTGGTAGGGGCGCTCACAGGTCACTACACCTGCAAAGCCCACCTATACAGAATGGGCTTATCTGACACGGACATCTGCAGATTTTGCGGTGAGGAGGAGTCGATGGGACACTTGATAGCAAATTGTGGGGCATTGTGCTACAGAAGACACAGGACTCTACGTGCATATATGTACGCTGAGTGAAGAGGATCTGCTAATGTTCCCATTGAAGGAGCTGATCCTATTTGCGAACGTATTGGACGGCTAGGGACAGGGGAAGCAAAATAGATCAACAATGGTCGCAGTGCAAAAGTCCATCCTAGGCCAAACCCCCATTACATTACATTACATTACAACAATCTAATCACTGTATTTGAGTCCCTTACTGAGGAAGAATTGACTATTGCATATGTAGAATCGAAATTGATCGAAGAGTATCATAGACGTAAAGGTAATAAAGTAGATATGCAAAAGGCAATGGTGGTTACAAATTTGGAACCAATTAGGAGTTATCTTGTTTTGCAAGTATATCTATCAATGGATTGTTTCTACTCAATTTCTCATTCAGAATATTTTGAAAATGTTCTACAAGAAAGCGGACTTCGAGACTCAAAACTATCATCAGTTCCCATAGTAGTTTCTTACGGAAAATCTAACATTGAACAATTACCTTTAAATAACAACAACAACTATCAGAAACGTATGGCTAAAAACTCAAGACCAGACGTCGCAGCAGCAGTTAATATTTTAAGAAAAAAAGCAAACTTAACGAAGAAGACTGCGCGGAGCTTAAGAGAAATGAATACATAAAAAATATGCCATGAAAATACGATTTATAACCAACAGTGAGCAAATTTTACTTGGTTATTCTGATGACAATTGGGATGAAGATATAAGCAGTAGAAAATCAAATAGCGGTAATTTATTTAAAGTTTATGGAGCTCCTGTCATGGACTTGTCGCAAACAAACTTGCGTGACCTCTCCTTTACATTAAATACCATTTCATCAAAGATTATGTTTTCAAAAATGTCAATACTGTCCTACTAATGAAATGCAAGCTGAAAATTTTATAACAATTTGGAATGAGAAGGGGTGTTGAAATACTTATGTAGTATTAGCAGTGAAATCAGATATTCAAATTGTCATATTGAGATCATATGTTTTTGTTACGACTTTTCGTACAAGATAGTTTTGCTTTGTCTTTATTCTTTCTTTTTTCTTTGTACAAATAAGTCTGTTTAGTAAACTATTGAATTTTATTCTTGAATTATATTAAACATCCATGACGGTGATGGCCTGGCCAATATCAAAGAAATAGAAATATGGACCGATGACGCCACCAACCCCGAAATCTACACCAAAAGTGGCTTTTACTGGTTGCATTGGACGCACTTTTGATCTGATAGGGGTTAGTATCGTCCCAAATTCAACAATTTTGATTGTTGACGTACCCATTCTTCCAAAAATGAATCTCATCAAAAAAGATGATTATTTGATGCGCAAGTTTTAATTTAGCTGGGAGAAAGATAGACAGCCCAATTATGAATAGTAATTTCCCCGGGAAATTTCTTCCCTTATTTATTTTAAAGGCAATAAAATATTGCTTTAACACATTTTTTTATTCGAAAATATGCAAAAAGACCATCAATTTGGCAAATATTTACTAATGGAAAAATCTTGTTTATATTTATATGAAGGCAACACAGAAGAACCCGCAGAAAATTGTTTAATTTTTTTGTTTGGCATTGGATAGACTCAAATAAATAATATTAGATTTAAGATTTTAATAGATATTGTGAGTTAAAATCAAACTGAAGATTCAATTAATAAAAATAGCTGAGAAAAAATATTTATACCTTGTTTTTGCGATAAAGGTTATTGCACTTTGTTTGGTATAGAAAACTATAAGTAAATTTCATAGAAGAAAAGAATGAATATTTTGTAAGTAATAGGAACTCGGGGTATTGTTATTAATGTATTGTTACGCATTCGACTTGAAACATTTTGGCAAGTGCTTAAAACCCAAAATTAGATTTTTGTTAGCAAAGTTATTTTTAGCTGAAACTCAATTAAAAACAAGTGTTATTTTCATATAAAATAAAGCATGAAAAGCAATACAGCTGTTCGAATTTCAGTGCAATTACAATTTTTCTTTTGAATTACAGAATAATCCCTCAGGGCTATTAGCTAATTAATGTTTCGTCCATAAGGTTGCATGTCAAAATAAAAAAATACTGTCGAAAGTCATACAAAATAAAAGACGAAGATAAACGGAATCTGGACAAAAACGATAAGAATGGTTAGTTTGGAATCGGAATGACTCGGGTCCCAAAAAACAAAAAGAATATTCACATGTAATTTTTATTTATCTCAGTGTTTGCTCACAGAGCGCACTTAGGTTTCTTTAAATATGTATAGGTTAAAGTAAGCCAATAGTAGTTTCACAGAGGTATTTAACGATCGATTTCACCGAAAACGACATCAAGGGTACCAATTATAGCAACAATATCAGCCAACATGTGTTGCCTTCCAATATGATTTAATGCTGCCAAATGGGCAAAACCTGGAGCCTTTATTTTACAACGATAGGGGCGGCTGGAGCCATCGGAAACTAGATAAACACCAAATTCACCTTTTGGAGCTTCAATTGCTGTATATGTGGATCCTGGAGGAACTTGATAGCCTTGAGTGAATAGCTTAAAGTGATGAATAAGGGCTTCCATAGAAGTTTTCATTTCAGAACGCGATGGTGGGGTGACCTTGGCGTCATCGGTTTTTATTTCTCCTGCAGGCATTTGATTCAAGCACTGGTCAACGATGCGAAGCGATTGGCGCATTTCTTCAATACGACAAAGATAACGGTCATAGCAATCACCCTTAGTGCCAATAGGTACATCAAACTCAACTAAATGGTAAGCATCATATGGCTGCTGTTTACGCAAATCCCACTTTATGCCGGATCCTCTCAACATTACACCACTAAAACCATAGTTTAAAGCTTCCTCAGCAGATACAACGCCAATATCTACAGTACGTTGCACCCAAATACGATTCGTTGTTAAAACATCCTCTACTTCATCAAGTCTTTCAGAAAATTTGGAAGCAAACTCATAAATATCGTCCATTAGTCCCATTGGCAAGTCCTTAGAAATAATTAAATGTTACATATACATAAGTATAAGCATATGAAAGTATTTTATAAAATTAAAAAAAAAAATTACCAGGTAAACTCCTCCAGGTCGAATATAAGCTGCATGCATACGAGCTCCTGAAACCCTCTCATAGAATTCCATCATTTTCTCACGTTCTTCGAAAAGCCAGAAAAAAGGCGTCAAAGCTCCGACATCGAGGGCATGTGTACCAACGGCCATTATGTGATTAAGGATACGTGTAATTTCAGCGAACAATGCTAGTTTCATGAAAATAATTTTATTTATCTCAAAATATAAACATTAAAACAATAAAGAAGCAATGATGGATTAAAAATATTATTACGAAAGAAGTGTAGTGAAGTATGGGTTATGAAAATATAGTTCGTTAGCGCTCTTCATAGTCATATCCTTTCATGATAATCTTAATTCAACAGGAGTACAGAAGGAGTATGGAAATTATTTCTTAGCTACGGCCCAACGAACGGATGCAAACCTTTGAGACTCAGAGAATGACAGAGGCAGTAATACAGTACAGTTTATTTAAATAGTCACTGTTATCTGGCAGTCTCAGGTGTGGTGGTAGAATCATTCACTCCTTTGCGTAGTATATTGGACAGAGCTGAAATCTGTTCTCTTTAGGGCTTTCAGGGCCCATGATACATATCACAACAAATGGTCATGCTGATCCTGTGTGACACAAGCCTAGAATAACTAAGGCCCGGCTGTATCTGCAGTGGTTCTCTGTCAGGGAATCAACCACTCTTTTTCAGGATACCTTTAACACTACTAATCATGCTATGCTGGTACTCTTACCAGCTGACCCGCTGGCCAAAATAGACAACCCCCTCCCAATCCCCAAACATATTGCCCATCATATTCCCATTTTTAAGGTTGCGGTGATTTCAAGCTGTACCAAGCACTTGAAAGACCCAATGCCAGGTAACGGGGAGGTTGTAAGATTTATTGGCCTAGACCATGCACACCGTCACTGCATGGATAATCCATTTCCTTACGTGGGAACTTAATGAATAATAAAAAGAAAACAACAGGAACAAATAGCCATAAGGGGAAACTCAAACTGGCTGATTTCTCACAACCTTACAGCAGTTTGCTTCTGGACGAATGTCCAAGCACCTCAGTTGCAGCCAAACAATGCGCTGGTTCACATCTAGCCGAATAGATAGTGTGCCAGTTGGATTAATCTAACAGTGTCACACGCACCCATTAGATCAAGTGGACAACTACCTATCTGTGCCGCAGGCACCTAGCGGCACCAGGAAACCCAACTTCCTATCACAAAAGATGTTCACCGAAATGTGGGCGACACGCCTTTATATGGATATTCCATCTGTGTCTAAGCGACAGTGCGAAATATCGTAGCACAGGTTTGTATCTGCAAAACTATCGCATTTACGCAAGAGTTTTGCGTTTGCAGCCAGCGGTGCCAACTTTTATATTGCAAAATCACTTAAATCGAGAAAAAGCGCCTGTATTCCCAAAAATTTCACTAAACTTAAAACGTTTTTTGTAAAATTTTATTTTACAGGGAGGAGATGAATGTAGAGTATGTGGGGAGGAGCGCGAAACATTGGAACACTATTTGTGCCAATGCCCCGCTTTCTCACAAATAAGGTCCCGATATCTTGGGAGTGACATCTTACCGGACATAAGCCGTTTACGGGGAATATGCTGGAGGAAATTAAGGAACTTTGTGAGTGACACGAAGTTTCTCTAGACCTTTGGATCAATATGTTATGGTTAAACTCAAGGGAGCGCACAACAAGCCTTCACTGGCTTAGGTGTATGTCGTATGACATGGGCTATCATACCCCTCCAATCAACCTAACCTAACCTTATTTTACATTTAATAATACACTAAAAAATAAATGAGTAATCATATTAAATATGACGACAAACACAAATTAATAATAATTCAAACATAAGTAAATATGTAGTAACAAAAAAACAAGTATTTGTACAGGGTGGCGCGACAGTAATATCAATTGTGTTAATTGGCTGCCATTTTTTCAGATTGCGCCAAATCTCACTGCTCTTTGATATTTATGATATAGACGTATATAGAATTAGTTGTCAACAAGAACCTCAAGAACAAGGAATTATTGTTTCTACTTATTTGACAAGTTCTCAGTCTGTCATTTTAATGCAGCGTAGATTTCGTCGTCGTAGTTAATTTTCCTGTTGTTGCCGACGACATCAGAGAGAAACCACAAACGTCAACTTTGCAACGAATTTTGATAAAAGATTTGCAAATATTCTACTACAAAATGCATACTGTTCACGAATTGCTGTCTGCTGACCGGCGGACAGGGAAATCTAACTGCCGTACTCTGTTAAAATTGGAAGAAAAAGATGATTCCGCATCAAAACCCCATTTCTATTGCTCAAAGAATACACTTAAATCCACCTTATATTTCTGAAGACGCAGATGGCACCAGCGTAACCGTAAATGGTGAGCGCTACAAGCAGATGCTAAACGAGTTTTCTTGCCACAAGTTGCTGCATTTCAAAATGCTGTACGTAAAACGAGGATGATCATTTGAGCGATATAATTTTTTCCAATTAATGTCATCAATTTTACACTCTCAAAAAAGTTTTTTGAAAACAATGCTCTTTTTCAATTTAAAATAAAATGAAAGCCAGTTCAAATTATGACATATATTTTTCTTTTAATACAAATAACAAATGTTTATGCTTTTACTATTCAATTTGGATTTTGATTTTTATGAGGTAGATGCCTGAAGTTTTGAGGAACACAGAATTCAAAAACCAGACTGAATAGTAAAATAATAAAAACATTATTATTGTTAATATTATGATTTTTTTACAATAAACTTTCCAATTCATCTCAGATGGATTATCACGATAATCTAGAAATGCAGAGTAATATCATAATTCCAACTGGATGTCAGTTTATTATAAATAAAAAAATTAGTTTTCATAATTTGATGCATACTTGTGCTCGTTTTACGACATTTTGAATTGTAGCTCGCATAACATCTGACTCCGACTTAGCGATATCTTCTTCAAAGTTAGCTTTCAAGACTTAAAAGGTTTGTGGTTTGTTTTGGTAAATACAAGATTTTAAATGGGGTTGTGTGATGAATAATATTTCGGACGGCCGTCCAACCCGCCAATTTTCACTCAAATTTGCAAGCGTATACTTTCAAATAAAAAATAACTTTAAATTTTGAACTCTCTCACTATATAATCAGCCACATATACGATAATTAGATATTACTTTGTATGAGGGGTATTCTACCTCCTGTATGAAGTTGTAAGAAAATTAAAAAGACGCGAGTCGATTATTGTTTGTTTTGTTGAGTTTGTATAAAAGCTTTCTAAAGTTATTATACTTGTAAATTTTTTAAATCGCAAGTAGAGAAATATTATTGATGATTTGGTTAGCGGCAATGAAATGCAGCATATACTCAGCTAAGCCAACAACAAACAAAAAATTGTTAAATTTCACGAAAAGTTTGTCAATAGTATCAAGTTAATTAGACCCGATCAAGGTCAATAAACGAAATAAATCCTTGTAATAGATTTTATTTGCATGAAATAAAATTATTAGAACTAAAGCAAATATGTAATAACTAATATAAATAGAAAGCCAAATTTTAATAGGTTTAACATAAGCTGTTTTGTTTGGTCCCTTGCGATACATGCTTAAAGAAATACTTAATACATGTGACACAGCTATTATAAGATAATTTATAGCAAAAAATATTTTAACGAGATACGAGTACCAATCTGGATTCAGAAAAAAATTTCATACTAAACTACTGTTAACGGGGAGCAAATTACGTCATTCCATATCCATTGAAATTTCAATACGTTTCAGGAAAATTTTGTTCGAAATTTAAATCGATATCGATGCCGTAATTTTCCGCTAGGCTGTTAGCAGATGAAAAAGAAAGATAAGCATAATAATATGGTAATATATATTTTTTTTATTTAACAAAAGAGCTCTTGAGACAATTGGCAGACAGATTTTATTCAGGGGTGTCATAGAAACCAATATTGTCAGAATTGGTATTGAAAACGACAAAAACATGCTTTGGTGTCATGAAAACCAATGTGTCACAGAAACCAATGTTATCGGTTTTGTTATTGGAAATAAACCAATCAGTTGTCAGTTTTCATTTGCTCACTTTGTTTTTATTTTTTGCATCAGCATATTTTTTGAAAATGGCATTTTATACTTATTGTAGAAATGATCTCTTGATCTGCGCTTTTCATTGCTGTCCACTTCCGCTCCATAACTTTGACCACATCACCTAAAATTGTTGATGCTGTGCTTCTACCTAGACTTATGCTTAACTCGTTGCCGACTGATCTCTGATAAGATCCTTCCGCTAAAAAACACAAAGAAGGAACGTTGCAAAATCGGAAGAACTTTAGATGCGACCATTTCCCATTAACAGTGTCAAATACCATACGAAACGCATTGTTGCTTAACCGATAATTATCTATAAATCCGCAAAGCTACTTTAAATGTACATAAACGGACAATAAAAAAATGCACTTACGCTGTCTCCGGCAGCACAAATGGATTGTTGCAGTGTCTCAGAATTAACACAGCACAAAATTTTGTAAAAAGAGTACTACATATACATAAGTGATGAAATATTCCATAAAGTGAATTTAAAAAAAATTAGTTGTATATTACAAAAAAAAAAAAACAATTTCCCACCTACTATGACAAAATATCTACTTATATATAAATAGGCAAGTGGAAAAAGTCAAGAACCATATTAACTGACTTAAACTCAACGTATTCGATTGATTTTTTTTTTTTTTTTGATAGATTGTCAATAGGAGCAGTGCAGAATGTATTTTTTATTTTACATTTTTGTGCCTAAGATATTTAAAAACAGTTAAGAATATTAGCCAATCATAAAGCCATGATATCTCTTTCTCTCTTAAATTGCTAAAAAATTACAACAAAAAACTCAAAATTAACTAAATTAAAGATACTGAATTGTTGTTATTCTTATTGGGCCTTCACACACGAGAATAATTACGCTGGCATAACATCGTACTTTGTTGACAAAAGAGAAGGGGAATGGTTTTTTCGTTGGCACAATTTTTCAACCAGGCATAATCCCGCATTATTAGCACAAAACCAATACATATGCATTTATGAAAGAACAGGTTCGATTGTTTTGTTTTTTACAGAACGTATTTACATATTTATTCTTGGTGTACACATGGATTTAAAAGAAGAAGGTGGCTTGGTCGCGCAAGCAACATGCATACATATAAGTACATATGTAAATAGTCTTAAGGCTTTGTATATATACATACAAACATAGATTCGTAAAAAATAGGTAGAAAATTTATTTTGTTTGTTCCCTATTTTTGTGAAATCCTTTTGTATGATTGGTTTTTGCACTTTTCGTTACCTGCGAAAAAACATGTACAGTACGATCGCGAAATGTAATCATTAAAAAGTAATCTATACATAAATAGGCAAGCGGAAAAATTAAGAACCATTTTAACTGTCCTAAACTCAACGTATTCGCTTGATTTTTTTTTTTTTGATAGATTGTCAATAGAAGCAGTGCAGAATGTATTTTTTATTTTACATTTTTATGCCTAAGATATTTAAAAACAGTTAATAATATTAGCCAATCATAAAGCCATGATCTCCCTTTCTCTCTTAATTTGCTAAAAAAATTACAACAAAAAACTCAAAATTAACTAAATTAAATTTGGCTTGGCAACTCCGTAAACACTCAGAAGGAAAAACTTATTTTATTTGTTCATTCTATTCCACCATTTGGTGGTAAAACTATTCTACTAAGGTGCGATTTAAGGCAAATTTTACCTGTTGTTCCACACGGGACCCGATTTACTTTAATTGGAAATTGCATCATTAGTTGGAAGGAATTTAATTCTTTTCACAAAGTTACCATAGCACAAAATATGAGAGCTAGACCAGAAGAAGTAGGATTTGTCGAATTTCATAAATAAACTTGGTAATGGTGAATTAAGAAATTATCCAGAATTAGGTGATGACATTATTGAATTGCCACAACAAATAATTGGTTGTTTTGATAATTTCGTAATATTCGTGAGAATATTTTATCGGATCAAATTCTTAATTTCGTAATTTTATCTCGGAAGGCCACCTTATAAATTGAAATTGAAAATAAATTCCATTGTTATGCTGATTCGTAATTTGAACACGGCACAAGCCATAGTAGGTTAGGTTAGGTTAGGTTAGGTTGATTGGAGGGGTATGTCAGCCCATGTCATACGACATACACCTAAGCCAGTGAAGGCTTGTTGTGCGCTCCTTTGAGTTTAACCATAACATATTGACCCAAAGGTCTAGAGAAACTCCGTGTCACTCACAAAGTTCCTTAATTTCCTCCAGCATATTCCCCGTAATCGGCTTATGTCCGGTAAGATGTCACCCCCAAGATATCGGGATCTTATTTGTGAGAAGGCGGGGCATTGGCACAAATAGTGTTCCAATGTTTCGCTCTCCTCCCCACACGCTCTACATTCATCTCCTCCCGCAATTCCGACGCGTTTAAGATGTGCCAGTAGTTGAGAGTGCCCTGTGACAGCTCCCATTATTCTACTTAGTTCGAGCTTACTAAGTTTTAGCAGCTCCCTCCTTCTTCTCTCGTCTGGATCTCCCCATAGAATTTTTGTATTGATTCCCATGGTTTCGTTATTCCAGAGAGTTGAATGGGCCCTATGTGCCCAAGTCTTTAGCTCGGTTTTAACTGCATCGAAAGGTTTCGCGTATTCCAAGCTTATATTATTTAACTCTATTGCCCTAGAAGCAAGTGAGTTTGCCCTCTCATTTCCAGTTATCCCCGCGTGCCCTGGCACCCATATGATGCGCACTTCACCATGTGTCGAGTAACTGTTAATAGCGTTTTTGCAATCCCAAACTGTACGTGATTTAGTGCGTTCCTTTGAGATTGCTCTAATGGCCATCTGACTATCTTTGAATATATTCACAAGTCCTGACCTCCCCATTACGTTGAGTTCCCTGATACACTCCGTTATCGCCCGAACTTCCGCCTGCAAAACTGTGCAATAGTCCGGCAGGCGGAAAAACAGTTCTGTGGTGTTTTCTATATAGACACCAAGTCCCGTTTTCCCTCTCGACCTTGATCCATCCGTGTAACAATGAAGCCCCATGGGGATCTGGTTCCAAGGGTCAGTCAACCAGGAATGGATGTCGGGGATCAATGTTCCGCAGTTGGCCTCTAGTCTAGTCTCCGGTATGCGGTCATTTGCGACATTTTCCGGTATGGACTCTCCTATGGCTGTAAAGATTCGTTGATGATGCGCTTCGTGTTCCTGATCGATCCACTCACCCATCACCTTTAGTCGTTTTGCTGCAAGAGCCGCTTCGTATTTTATACGAATTTCGATTGGCTGGATAGTTAATATTGTTTCCATCGCCCCTGTTGATGTCGTTCGGAAGGCCCCACTTATACCAAGACAGTAGGTTCTCTGAACTTTCTGTATTGTATTGATGTTGCATTTATATTCCATCGACGTCCACCACACTATAGAAGCATAGGTCATAATCGGCCTGATGACGCTACTATAAAGCCAGTGTGTCATCTCTGGATTCAGCCCTCATCTTGTGCCTATGGCCCGTTTACAGATTGACCAACATATATGAGCCTTTTTGACTCTTTCGTTTATGTGGTCTTTCCATTTTAATTTCCGATCGAGAATGACTCCTAGATACTTTACCCTGTCGGAAATATTTATTGTCCTTTCAAGAAAGCGCCGCTCATCATATGGAGCTATCTTCGTCCTTCTTGTAAATAGGCCAATTTCAGTTTTTTCTGGGTTAACGTTCAACCCTTTTGGTTGAGCCCAGTTGTGTGCCAGGGTTAATGCCTCCTCGGCCTTCCTGCACAAATGATTTGGATCCCTTCCCTTCAGAAGTATCATGACGTCATCTGCATAGCAGACTGTCTCGAATCCCTCATCGGTCAGAGTCCTAATAAGGGTGTATATTGTTGTGGTCCATAGAAGGGGTGATAAAATCCCCCCTTGTGGAGTTCCACATTGCACCCTTTTTCTTATACTTACATTGTGCGCCTCACAATTAATCCATCTGTTCCTTAGCATGCTGCCAATCCAGTCGCGTATCGCCCGGTTGACATTAAACTGGTCCAGGGAATGGATAAGTGTGTTGGTATGCACGTTGTTAAAAGCCCCCTCAATGTCAATGCAAACCGCGAGAGTGTACATCTTTTCATTAAGAGACCTTTCTATAAAGTACACCACATTATGCAATGCAGTGTCCACTGATCTACCTTTGACGTATGCGTGTTGCTTGAACCTCAGCATATGGCCTGCGATCCTGCCTTTAACCATGTCGTCGATTATCCTCTCCATGATTTTCAGCAAGAAGGAAGTTAGGCTTATTTGTCATAAGCCTTTGGTGAAGAATAATTTGGCTGTTTGGGGATAAACACTACCCTCGCTTCCTGCCAGCCTACTGGAATATATGCGTGTGTTAGGCATGCATTATAAATTCCTGCAAGATGTGACGAAACTAAATTCATCCCTTTCTGCAGGAGCGCCGGAAAGATACGGAGAAAAGCTTTTTATCGCTTCCATAACCATCCTATCGCTGATAATAGGCACCTCATGTTCACCACTTCTCTCATCGTCCAGCATAGCCGAAAGTTCGGCCGGGCTGCATGGAAAATGTGTATCCATGAGGAGTTTAATGGTTTCCTCCACATTTTCAATTGTCTTGCCCGTTTCATCCACTAATGATTCAGACTGGATGTGGGCTTTTGACAAAAATTTTTTAATTTTAGAAACATCGCTTACACTGCCCACCTGTTCACAGAAAAGCCTCCAGGATGTACGTTTAGCTGTTCTTATTCTCTTGTTGTAATTTCGGAGTTTATCACGATAATCCTCCCAATATACTGGTAATCTTTTACGTTTCGCTCTATTATAGAGTCGGCGGACTTCCCTCCCCATTGCCCGAATCTCCCCTGTCATCCAGGGTTTCTCGTATGGGGATTTTCTTTCCCGAGGTGGGCAACTCTCTTCAAACGACTCAACTAAAGCGTCCGTAATGATTTTGACTTTACTGTCTATGTCCTCTCTTTCTAGGCGATTGAAAGAAACCTGCCCTAAATGAGAATCAAGTGACCTTTCGAATTTTGCCCAATCAGTTCTAGCCCTGTTTCGAAAGGTTATAGGTTCTGGCGGTTGCCTTGCAATTTTAAACGTAATATAAATATGATCTGAGAATGAGTGCTCGTTCAGAACCCTCCATTCAGCAATTTCATCGCTTACGTTTTCAGAACATATGGTTACATCTAATACCTCCGCTCTAATTCTATTAATAAAGGTAGGCGTATACCAGTATTAACAGTTAATAGATCGTTAGTATTCAGAAATTCTAAAAGAGCCTGTCCCCTTTTATTAATGTTAGTACTACCCCATGCAATATGATGCGAATTAGTATCGCATCCGATTAGTACTTTCCTACCTTTTATTCTGCAATCTTCTACCAAGTGTTGTAATTCCGACGTTGGTGGTAGTGTCGGTGCATCATACGGCAAGTATACTGATGCTAGGCATATGTTTCCATTTCCCTGCTTCAGTACTGTTGCGATAGTAAATTGAACTCGAATGAGAGTAAAATGTTTACATCGCAACACCATAGATTGCGAAGTATTAACGGGAGTAGTTCGTAGTAAAAGAATTTTGATTCCACGAATAAATTTAACATTTTCTGGAACAATTCTTCCATTTAAATTTCAGCGGACACAATTTCCAATCATACCCGCATTTGCTATGACCATTAACAAGTCACAAGGGGCAAACATTTGAAAAAATAGGTGTCCTTTTGAGACTACCTGTATTTGCTCATGGATTATTTGAAATGAAAATGGTCAAGGAAACATACTCAATAACAATAAGTTTTTACGAAGAATATTGTATATAAAGAAATTTTCCTTAGATAAAGATGCCAGTCGTACAACTACTTTAAATATTTTAAATAAAATTAATTTTTTTTACTTTTAGTTTTTCTTCAATTAATCAAAAAATTTTAATATTTTTAATATAGGCAATAAATTTATGTTTCTTGAATGAACATCAAAACCGTTTCTATTATTTATTATTAAAGAATGGAGTAAGTACGGTAATACATTTTATTAGAAATGAAGAAAAATATGACATTTTATCTGAGCGGTTTTGTATTATTGCAATAATGGTTGAATTTCAAGCACTGGGCGAACGTAAAAACTCTATTGTCATTGAGTATGTTTCCTTGACCATTTTCATTTCAAATAATCCATGAGCAAATACAGGTAGTCTCAAAAGGACACCTATTTTTTCAAATGTTTGCCCCTTGTGACTTGTTAATGGTCATAGCAAATGCGGGTATGATTGGAAATTGTGTCCGCTGAAATTTAAATGGAAGAATTGTTCCAGAAAATGTTAAATTTATTCGTGGAATCAAAATTCTTTTATTACGAACTACTCCCGTTAATACTTCGCCATCTATGGTGTTGCGATGTAAGCATTTTACTCTCATTCGAGTTCAATTTACTATGGCTTGTGCCGTGTTCAAATTACGAATCAGCATAACAATGGAATTTATTTTCAATTTCAATTTATGCGGTGGCATTCCGCTTACGTTCAGTGAATTTAAAAATTAAGAAGGATATTCATTTACGTCATTGACATCATTAGAAACTTTATCAAAACTGCAATAAACCTTCTCGATTAAGTATATCATTATTTATTGAAGCGCAGTCTTCATTGGTAGGAGCTAAAATTACGGAATTAAGAATTTGATCCGATAATATATTCTCACGAATATTACCATAGATATCAGTAATTAAATTATCAAAACAACCAATTATTTGTTGTGGCAATTCAATAATGTCATCACCTAACTCTGGATAATTTCTTAATTCACCATTACCAAGTTTATTTATGAAATTCGACAAATTCTACTTCTTCTGGTCTAGCTCTCGTATTTTGTGTTAAGGTAACTTTGTGAAAAGAATTCAATTCCTTCCAGCTAATGATGCAATTTTCAATTAAAGTAAATCGGGTCCCGTGTGGAACAACAGGTAAAATTTGCCTTAAATCGCACCTTAGTAGAATAGTTTTACCACCAAATGGATAATGGAAATGGAATAGAATGAACAAATAAAATAAGTTTTTCCTTCTGAGTGTTTACGGAGTTGCCAAGCCAAATTTAATTTAGTTAATTTTGAGTTTTTTGTTGTAATTTTTTTTTTAGCAAATTAAGAGAGAAAGAGAGATCATGGCTTTATGATTGGCTAATATTATTAACTGTTTTTAAATATCTTAGGCATAAAAATGTAAAATAAAAAATACATTCTGCACTGCTCCTATTGACAATATCAAACAAACAAAAAAATCAAGCGAATACGTTGAGTTTAAGTCAGTTAAAATGGTTGTTAACTTTTTCCACTTGCCTATTTATATATAGATTAAACCATTTCTCTCTTTCTCTCTCTCTCAAAAATGGAGACGTGAAACTACATATAAAAAAAGCGTTCGGAATGTTCAGAACGAATGGGTGAATTCACCTTTAGAAATGCTTCACATAATAAATACTCCCATGGACATAAGAATGTTGTGATTGTATAAGACCGACTTTATTATGTGTTTAACCACTGAGTTACAATAACTAAAGCTATATACATAATTATATGAGTTTGTGATGCCATATTCTTACATTTAAGTATGTTATACTAATTATATTACGTGTGTATTTACGTACACAACATCTATCGTCTTAAATCTAATTTGATAATATATATGTAGTATATCTACAATTTCTTATAATTTTAATACTAGATTTTATTTAACAATAAAAATTATAAATTTAATTTATTAGATTGCTTTACAGTTCTACTTTTTCTTGTTACATAACTATTAATTCTTTTGAGTTTTTTTTATTCTTTATTCAAAAATAAAAACAACTCTCAATAGAATTAATAAGACTTGAACATAATCCGTACTTCTTTTTTACGTTCTTATTTTTCCCACATTTTGACGTGAGAATTACCGCGTCTGCATAATTCATAATACTTGAACAAAATCCGTACCTCTTTTTTACGTTCTTATTTAGGCGTGAGAATTACCGCGTTTGCATAATTCATAGCTAAATTAAAACAATATTTTTATTTACACGTACTAAATCAAATAACTAGTCAGACGTTGGAGAAATTTGATATCTGTTTGGGCTTTACTGTCAGTGAGAAAATAATTTGCTTATTTAATTCACCAGCCAGACAGTTATGAAATCCAATATCTGTTCTCTGCTAACGGTGGGAAAATAATTAGTGCATCAGAAGAATGAACGGTTTCCGGCCTGTTAAAAATTAAACTTTTTTACTTCTTTTTTTTGTATTGTATTTCTATTTGTATTTGTATTTCTTTATTATTTCTATTTGTAATTTTCTTCTTTAAATACCATAAGTTTTTAATAAAATTTGTGATTGCACGATTGTCATTCATCCAGCAAACATCTGAATTTCATTTTTTCGGACAAGTCAGTTTACGTTGTTCTTGTGTACCACTTGCACAACTGAACCGATAATAATCGCTTGAATTATCCTGGTGAACTACTAGGATAATAAACCCCTACGAACAGTAATAACTTGGTGAAGCACCAAGTTATACATCTCGATAAAGTTGAGCAAGGCAAACGAGCCTGCGCTTAACATTTTGGCGACCGTGACAGGACATCGGGTTGAGGAAAACCTAAAGTCCTTCAAGCGAACAATTTAAACCCAATATATCAGCGGCCAACCACAAACTACAGGCGCTCAATCACAGACAACGTTGCATCACAACCAAGAAGCAGCTTACCCCAACTCTCAATTAACCTCTAAAGGGCATCAACAAAGCAATATGGAAACCGCAGAGCAGCTTCTTCACCAACTGAAGGAGATCGGCGAGCGTATCGCCACCATCATCCGCAACTTTACCAAGGATCCAGCTAGCCGCAAAACCCCAGCGTACTACAAGGAACGATTGGCCCGGCTGACTACAGCTTGGAAAGAATTCAATGAGGCAGATACCAAATTGCGGACTCTAAAGGATATTGATATGGAAGATGAATACTTCACTGCAGACCGCTATAGTCAAATCCAGTCAATGGCATCCAAATATATAGCGCTGATGGAACGCGAGCACACTTACCAAGGTAAGGGAGCAATCGCCAAAAACCCTATTGATCCACCGCCAAAAGGGGGCGACCAGTCCGAAATCATTAACAACCCCCCATCCACGAAACCTCAACCTACAAGTGGCCACGATGGTTTAATCAGCCGCTCCCTAGGAAAGATGGCAGCTCTGGGTAGACAGCTAGAAGGCCTTCAGTTGCAGTCAGGTCAGGATGGGCCTTATTACGATGTTAAAAAGGCCACCATCACCAAACTATGGCAACAGCTAGAACTACTTAATGATGAAGTGTTAGATAAATATTCCGATCCAGACCTCGCCGGTTATGACACAAGCAGATACATCCACCTCGAACAAGCCGCTCAGTTAGCGATCATCCAGCTTACCACGGCTAACAACAATCGCCTCTCATCTACAGAGACTATGGCTAGACCATCTACCCTACCATTACCCACAATCACTCTCTCTAAATTTGAAGGTGATTATATGAAATGGACATCGTTTTCTGACTTACTTAAGAAAACTATTCATGAGCAACAGATGTCAGACGCTCACAAAATGTTTTATCTAAAGACCAACGTTACTGGTGAAGCAGCGAAGCTTATTAATCATCTTGCTGTTACTGCGGACAATTACATAGCCGCCTGGCAGTTACTACAGGATCGATATGATAATAAACGACTAATAGTGGCAACAGCGGTTCAGAGACTGCTAGACCAACCATCCGGTGCATCGACGTTAATGGCCGTTAAGCGATTGCACGATACAACGAGAGAATGTCTGGCAGCTCTTTCTAATATGGGGCTCGAAATCTCGACATGGGATCCACTCCTACTCCACCTTCTGGTAAAAAAGTTGGACAAAACTGTATACACTCAATATGAGCAATCGATACTCAACCCAAAGGAAATGCAACCAGTCAGCCAATTTCTTACCTTTCTGGAGAACTACTTCCACACTCTGGAGGCAATAGGACACAAAGATAAAACATTTTCTCCTGCTAGCAAAACATGCACGCTTACGGCACATCCCCGCCATGAGAACCAACGATGCCTAGTTTGCAAGCAAGAATATCACCCATTGTGTAGATGCAGAGAATTCATCCAGCTAAGCCCTGTAAATAGACTAAACTTGATACAGAAACATAAAATGTGTGTTAATTTCTTTAGTCACAATCATTTGACCAAACAGTGCACAATTTCAGGCCGCTGCCAGAAATGTGGAAAAATGCACAACACCCTTGTACACTTGGAACAAGCCCCGCAAAAGAATTCAATATCCAGGAAGCGTAACAAATCAAAGGAGGAAACAGAGTCAGCCAATGAAGCAGTTACAACGAATAACTCCACGACGCAACACGCGACATGTCTAGTCAGCACACCAACAGAAGCTGAAAGCATGGCGGGAAGATACACTAACAAAAGACCATATGTTCTACTGGGAACAGCGTTGGTAAAGGTCAAGGCTAATGGTCTGGAAACTGAATGCAAGGCAATCCTTGATTCAGGATCACAAGTCAATTTGATCACAGAACGATTAGTCAACCGGCTTGGACTCCCAGCACGGACTACTTCTGTTTCAATCAACGGTATTGGAAAAAACCGTACCAAGGTTCAACACCGAGTCAACATTACGCTACAATCTCGGCTCAACAATTTTTCAACACGGCTTGAAGCATTCGTATTGCCGCAAATTATTTCCCCTCAACCCGCTCAATCACTTACAATCGACAGGTGGTCAATTCCCAGCAACATAGCATTAGCGGACCCAACCTTCAACCGTCCAGAAAAAATCGATATTTTGTTAGGGGCGGAATATTATCATCAACTACTCAAGATCGGACAACTTAAATTAGGCAAGGGCCTTCCACTGCTACAAAATACAGCCTTTGGATGGATCGTATCGGGAAAGGTATCTGGTGAAAGGCTCTCATCAGGAATCTGCGGAGTCTTAACAGAAGAGGATAAAATGAATACAGCTATTAAGCGATTTTGGAAACTCGAGGAGGTTGAAGGAAGAGAGCAAAATTTATCACCTTTCGATGCACAGTGCGAAGCACATTTCAATCAGCATACCACACGTGACCATAAAGGTCGATTCATAGCATGACTGCCATTTTGTGCTGAACCATCGTTATTAGGGTCCTCACATAGTATCGCATTCAACCGGTTCCTCGCACTAGAACGTCGATTATCAAAAGACGCTTCATTGAAGGAACAATATGCGCTATTTATAAAAGACTACGAAACAATGGGGCACATGTCGAAAATCAATATAGACGAAGTAAAGGGGCATACATACTTTATTCCTCACCACTGCGTTTTGCGACCCGAAAGTAGTACAACTAAACTCAGAGTAGTTTTCGATGCGTCAGCAAAAACGTCCTCAGGAAAATCCTTAAATGATATTCTCCACACTGGACCACCACTACAAAATGATCTATTTACGGTTCTATTGCGATTTCGGCTGCCCCGTTTCGTATTCACAACAGATATCGAAAAAATGTACCGCCAAATCTATATCCACCCCAAGGACCGACAGTACCAGATAATCCTCTGGCGAAATAATGCCTCTGAGCCTATTAGTTATTTCCAGTTAAATACCGTTACCTATGGTACTAGACCAGCACCATATCTGGCGATCAAATGTTTGAAGGAAATAATCCAGGATAATAAGATGCAAGCTCCTTTGGCAGCCAGTTTTTTGGAAAAGAACTTTTATGTCGATGACGGCCTGGGTGGAGCTGATAGCCTGAATACAGCCCTAGAAACTCAGCGCCAGCTGCAAGACATCCTGGCCAAGTACGGATTACATCTACGAAAATGGTGCGCTAATAATGCCCAGCTGCTCCGCAACATTCCCAGTTATGACCAAGAAGTCAGTCTTGACTTCTCAGACGAAACTGATTACACTAAAACACTGGGATTGGTATGGGTACCTAAAGATGACCTACTTAAGATCAAGGTCAACATTCAAACAATTAAAGCCGTGACTAAAAGAACAGTCACATCAGACTTGGCCCGAATCGTTGATCCACTAGGAATACTGTCGCCAGTAGTTGCCAGAGCAAAAATGTTTATCGAGGAATTATGGACCTTGAATCCCTCATGGGACGAGGCTGTTCCTTCAGAATTTGACTCACGCTGGCGAACCTTTCGAAGCAACCTAAGCGAACTTGAAAGCTTTCAAGTGCATCGGCATATCTATAAAGGAGTTCTTCCTAGCAAGACTCAACTTCATGTTTTTACCGATGCCTCCGAAAAGGCGTATGGCGCTGCAATATATGTGAGAACAATTCTACCAAACAAAACAATAAGAGTATATTTGTTATGTGCGAAATCACGGATAACTCCACTCAAACAGCAAACACTGCCTAGACTGGAACTATGTGCCGCACAATTGGGTGCTTACTTAGCTGCAAAAGTGAAATTAGACTTGGATATGAATACAACGCCAACATTCTATTGGTCCGACTCAAAAATAGTCTTATCGTGGATAAATTCAAGATCTTCTTCCTTTCATACATTTGTGGCAAATCGAATCGCTTCAATTCAAGAAAACACGCTACCTGAGCAATGGCGTCATGTAAGTTCTAAAGAGAACCCAGCGGACATCGTATCAAGAGGACTGGATCCACAACAGTTACAGCATACACCCCAATGGATGTATGGGCCATTTTTTCTTCGTGGAGACGAGAAACATTGGCCTCCCAGTTTTGGCCTAGATCCTAATTTGCCGACCCCTGAACAAAAGCAAGGATCATACATCTCACTCATTGCTGTCAATAGTGAAAACTTTTTGCACAGCATCAATCACCGAAATTCACTAAAAAGGCTCCAACGTATCATAGGATACATTTTAAGATTCATTAAAAATGCCAGAACTTTCAAACCCGAGCGACAAACCCAACAAAATCTCACACCTATTGAACTTCACGATGCGCTTGCCATCATTGTTCGAACCACCCAACTATGCACATTCACAGAAGACATTCAACAGCTACAACAGAAAAAGGACCTTAAAGGATCGAGTCAAATAAAAAGCTTATCCCCATTTTTAGACGAATATAACATTCTAAGAGTCGGAGGCAGATTAGAAGCATCCACGTTATCATTCAATGCCAAACATCCAATGTTGCTTCCTTATAACGACACAATAAGTAAACTAATATTTGAGTCGATACATAGGGAAAACAAACATTGTGGCCCTGGAGCACTTCTAGCAATCGTAAGACAACGTTTTTGGCCCATTAAAGGCAAACATTTGGCTCGGGAAACTGTGCATAAATGTGTGCAATGTGTACGAGCGAAACCAAAACTTCTGCAGCAAATTATGGGAAACCTTCCAGAAGCAAGAGTAATACCAGCGAGACCCTTTATTAATGCAGGAGTTGACTACTGTGGTCCGAGGAAAGCGACCCCAAAAGGCGTATATTGCAGTATTCTGTTGCTTTTCCACTAAGGCGGTCCATCTGGAGCTTGTAACAGACCTTACAACTGACGCTTTCATTGGAGTGCTCAAAAGATTCATCGGCCGAAGGGGCCACTGTCAGCATCTCTACAGTGACAACGCAACAAACTTTGTGGGAGCTCGCAATCAATTAGAAGAGTTGTTAACTGCTCTTTTCGCCACAGCTGCTCAAGAAAAAATTCAACAAGAGTGTGCCAGCAAAGGCATCAGTTTTCATTTCATACCTCCACGAGCCCCGCACTTCGGCGGACTATGGGAGGCTGCAGTCAAATCCGCAAAAAGGTTACTTGTTAAAGAAATGGCAAACGCGTCTCTGACCTATGAAGAAATGGAAACCGTGATCATAGAAGTCGAAGCAATCCTTAATTCGAGACCGATTGCACCGTTGCCGAATAATCCTAATGATGAGGCTGCACTAACACCAGGCCACTTTTTGATTGGTGAACCGCTTACAGCACAAGTAGATGCAACTGCCAGGTCAACTCCAACAACTCTTACGAAATGATGGGAGTTAGTGTCACAAATAAAGCATCAATTTTGGAAACGATGGTCGCAGGAATACCTCAGTGAACTCCAGCAGCGAAACAAGTGGCAAACCAAGGCTCAAAATTTGCAACGGGGTACCATAGTTATAATTAAGGACAACACACCAGTCATGAAATGGCGTCTTGGAAAAGTAACTGAAATTTACCCCGGTCCAGACGGACTCATCAGAACAGCTGATGTGAAAACATCCGATGGTATCCTTAAGCGAGCAATTCACTTGCTGGCTCCTCTTCCTGTGGAGCCACCAGGAACCAATGTTAGCAATAACACACCAGATGAGAAACCAACACGAAAAAGAGACAGCTCACCCAATAACAAAACCATAACTGAACCACCCTCAAAACGTTGTAGTCTAAACGCAACAGGTCTGCTAGTACTCGTAGCATTATTTCTCCCTCTAATCCTATGTCAACAAGTGACGTACACCCAAATCACCAGCAACCCTGGATTACATTTCGAAAATATTGGCCAAGTTAAACCTGTCATCGCTGAATGGAAGCTCCTTATTTATTTTGAGCTGACACCGTTCTATAACGAATTAGAACTTTTAATGAACGGTACCTCTGCGCTGAAAAGGGCCTGCGATTACTCATCCCTTAATCATCAATGCAACGGACTTCTATCCCATTTTCAAGATCTCAGAAATGAAATGGAGCACGGTTTGTAAAATTTCATAAAAAGGAAGCGACGAGGAGCAATAGACGTCGTTGGAAATATAGCAAGCTCCTTGTTTGGCGTTCTAGACTCCAAATATGGAGCAGAAATGACGGATACTATTAATAGTATAAAAGCCCACTTGCAGAGCCTTCTTCGGAATCAAACATCGTTTCTCGACTCGACCCTGAATCTCATGAAGCAATCGGAACAACGCACGCAAGATAACTTCGAAAAAATGAACGGTAAAATAAATAAACTACTCTACCTCACAACCAATGACAGTTACCATCGTTTGGAAGTCATTTTATCACTGAGTGTCCAGTTACTTACAATTGCTAATCATTTACAAAAAATGCACACATCTATGATCACATTGTTAGCGGACACTTACCATGGTCGAATTAGTCCGGTTCTACTAACCCCACAACAATTTTCGGGTGAAATCGATAACATAAAGGCAAACCTTCCCGCAGATCTAGTACTTCCAGTTGCAGACATTATTCATTTATATGGTGTAATCACGGCTCACGCAGCAATCTCAACTCAGCACATTATTTGCACCTTGTTCATCCCTCTAGCCCATCAAGGGCAATATGACCTATTCTATATTACTCCAGTACCACAGCTAATGAACAACTCTTTAATGGCTATCATACCAACCACTAAAATGATGGCTCTCAACGCTCATCGTGACGAATATTTCCCTCTAGATGAATCGAAGCTAAGTACCTGCAATAAACTTGAGCATAACATTTTCTTATGCCTACACATTCAAGCTGCATATCATAAAGTCTCTACAATTTGTCGCTGTGAGATACATTTATTCAACAATGAATCCGACCCAAGCTGCAACATAGAGTTGATAAACAGCAATAATGTATGGTACCAGCTTTATAACAAGAACCAGTGGCTGCTCGCAACTCAACAGCAACTAAAACTAAGCACAGTATGCAAGGGTGAAAGCAGTTCACAATTGCTGGAAGGTACCGGGTTGCTCACGCTTCCCGCAGGGTGTGCAATGAAAATTGATGTTATTACCATATACGGGCATCGAACCATCTCATCAAACTTACATTCATCATATACAAGCAATGGGATGTCATTCCTTCACCTCCAAAAAAGCGTAAACAACATGACACAACCCCTGTCATATGCTTCAATAATTGAAAAGATAACCCATCTGCAGAATGAGGTCAGGGCACAACGACAAGAATTTCCTCTCGCAAGAACCCATAAAATACATAGCTTAACCATCAGCTATGTTGGACTAGCCGTGATTTTAGTTGTGATAGTGGCCCTGATAGCAAGGCAAAGGTTGAAGAGAAGACGTGAACCGATCCCCGAAGCACCACAACCGTCTCCACGATCCAACTGGAATGTTTCATTGGAGCCAACAGCTTAATCCACTTCAAAATATGTAAATTGCCGGAGATCGCTCATTCGCACTTTTCAATCCCCTTGGGGCCGCAATATGTTAATTATTTTGAGTTTTTTTTATTCTTTATTCAAAAATAAAAACAACTCTCAATAGAATTAATAATACTTGAACATAATCCGTACTTCCTTTTTACGTTCTTATTTTTCCCACATTTTGGCGTGAGAATTACCGCGTCTGCATAATTCATAATACTTGAACAAAATCCGTACCTCTTTTTTACGTCCTTATTTAGGCGTGAGAATTACCGCGTTTGCATAATTCATAGCTAAATTAAAACAAAATATTTATTTACACGTACTAAATCATATTACTAGTCAGACGTTGGAGAAATTTGATATCTGTTTGGGCTTTACTGTCAGTGAGAAAATAATTTGCTTATTTAAATCACCAGCCAGACAGTTATGAAATCCAATATCTGTTCTTCTAACGGTAGGAAAATAATTAGTGCATCAGAAGAATGAACGGTTTCCGGCCTGCTAAAAATTAAAATTTTTTACTTTTTTTGTATTGTATTTCTTTTTGTATTTGTATTTCTTTATTATTTATATTTGTAATTTTCTTCTTTAAATACCATAAGTTTTTAATAAAATTTGTGATTGCACGATTGTCATTCATCCAGCAAACATCTGAATTTCATTTTTTCCGACAAGTCAGTTTACGTTGTTCTTGTGTACCACTTGAACAACTGAACCGATAATAATCGCTTGAATTATCCTGGTGAACTACTAGGATAATAAACCCCTACGAACAGTAATAACTTGGTGAAGCACCAAGTTATACATCTCGATAAAGTTGAGCAAGGCAAACGAGCCTGCGCTTAACAATAACCTTTAGCATTATTATCAGCTGTGATTACTAAATCATTACTCATATGATTATTGCTTTCTATATCAATTCTCATCTGATTATTGTTTTCCACATCAATTTTACTTGTACTTTCATGTGATATATTTTCTGGTGTTTTCTTTGTGTGATCTTATTTTCTTTGTGTGATCTTGTTTTCTTCGATACAGAGTTTCATTACTATCTTTTACTAAATACGATTTTGGTTCTTTACGTTTATCTACAATTTGTCCTTGAAACCAACAACTTGAAGGTGTTTTCTTGAACATAACCAAATCTCCCTTGTGTACAGGTTTTACACTTTTAGCTGTTCGGTTGTAATATCCCGTATATTTTTTAATATTTGAAATTAATTATTCCCTATACCTTTTCTTATTAGTAATATTCTTCGTTAAAGATGGAATTTTAGTTCGTAAAGATCTAGACAATAGAAGTTCAGCTGGACTAGTTAAATTTCCCTTTGGTGTTGTCCTATATTAAAGCAGTGCTACAAAGGGGTCAGAATGACTTTCCAGCGATTTTAATAATAGTTTTTTAATTATCTGAACAGAACGTTCTGCTAACCCATTTGACCTCGGTAAATATGGACTTGATGTATAATGTTCAATTTCCCAATTTAAGCAAAATTCTTTAAACTCCTTGTGGTTGAAGGGAGGACCATTATCTATCACAAAAGTGTGGGGGATTCCATGCCTAGAGAAAATTGATTTCAATTTTAATATGACCTGAGCACTATTGTATCCAGAATTCAGTAATTCGTTTTGAATATATTTAGAGTAGTAATCAAAAACAAGCAAATATATCTTCTTGTTCAATTCGAACAAATCACAACCCAGTTTAAACCAGGGTATGGCTACAATTTCATGCGGAATCATTTCCGATTTAGTATTTGAGTTCTGATGTCTCATACAGATCTCGCAGTTTGAAACTACGTTCTCTATATCATTATAAATATTTGGCCAATATATTGACTCTCTAGCCAAACTTTTACACCTTTGTATACCATGTGGCCTTCATGTATTCTTTTTAAAATCGAGCTGCGCAAACCTTTGGGTATCATGATTTGGTGATTTTTTAAAAGAATACTGCCCAGCATTGAAATTTTGTCTTTTATCCTAAAATAGGGCATTACATCTGATTCAATATTCGTCTTACTTTTCTGCCACCCGTTTTTTATGTGTTTCATTATCTTTGTAAACGTCTCATCATTCCTAGTATGCTCCTTAATAATATTGGTTCCTGCAAAAGGTATATCTAGGTAAGTAGTCACAAAATTACAATGTAAAGAAATCTCTTCATCAATTTCAGTCAATATTGTATCTGCTAAAGGAGCTCTTGATAAAGTGTCGGCTATTTGCAAATCCTTTCCTGGCTTATAGCTTACGGAAATGTTATATGACTGCAAACTCAACATAAACCTTTGAAGTCTAGGTGGAATTTTATATATAAGGTTTGCCGAACAAAATGACCAATGGTTTATGGTCCGTTTGAACCAAAATCTTTGACCTATAAATAAATTTATGAAATTTTACACAACCAAACAATATAATAATTCCTTTCAATTTGGGCATAATTTTGTTGTGATGGCGTTAAACAAGCTGATGCTTGTCTGCCGATGCCAGAGGCGTCGACTGACAACGTTAAGTCCTTACTGGGGTCAAAGTATGTTAATACCGGAGATTTTGTTATTTCAGATTTGAGATTTTGAATTTCCTTCTCATGATTATCAGACCAATGCCATTGAAATCACTTTTCAAAAGTTTTCTTAACTTGATGTTTTTGCAGATAAATTTTCTATAAATGGTCCTAAATAATTTACCATACCTAAAAATCTTTGCGGGTCTTTCACATTCTTTGGTGTTGGCATATCAACAACGGATCTGATTTTTTCATCATCTGGTCTGATTCCACGATTTCAAAATATGTGCCCTAAGAATTTGATCTCAGTTTGAAAGATCTTACATTTATTCGTGTTAAACTTTATTCCTACTTCCCTTGCCCTTTGGAAAACTGTTTCCAATATTCTTAAATGCTCCTCTCTAGTAGACGAATGTATCGAAAATCATCTATGTATATAACTAGACCTGGAATATCACCAAACAACTTAATCATTTCACCATGAAAAATTTCCGGTGCTACGTTAATCCCGAATGGTAATCGCAAAAATCGATAACGGCCAAAGGGAGTATTGAATGTACATAACTTTGAAGATTTTTCATTCAAAGGAATCATCGAAAACCCACTGTTGGCATCAAGTGAGAAGAAAAATTTGGAACCAATAAGTCTTGCTTTGCATTCCTCAATGTTTGGAAATGGAAAATGAGGTCTTAAAATGGAGCTATTCAAATTTCTAGGATCCAAACAAAGTCTTAAATTACCATTTGGTTTTGACACAAGGACAATAGAACGTACCCACTCTTTTGGTTCACTGACTTCTTTAATCACATTCATGTTTACCATTCTTTTTAATTCATGTTTTAGTGTCAAAATATTTACATTCTAGATTAAATCCATTTCAATAGCTGATGTAAAACCGATATTTTTACATTTAATGTCGACCACAAAAAATTTTAATATATATGAACGATTTTCATAAAAAATTTTTAAATTTATAGTGCCTAAGGCTGGTAACCTTTCACCACTAAAATGGTAAAATGTAAAAATATTAACTTTAGTTTTCTTTAATAAATTCTTAATTTTTAATTTATCTACAGTTTCCTTTAAAATTATGTTGGCTTGTGCACCGGTATCAATTTGACATACCATCTTGTTGTTTGCAATTTCGACCTCAATGTTCCATTCACCCGATGATGATTTTGTATTTTTAGAAATGGCGCCAATAAATAACTCTACCTCCTCTTCGCAATATTCTTCATCTTCACAATCGCCATCTTTATTGATGTTAACATTTTTTATATAACGTTTTTTTTTATAAAGCACATTTTAGCAAAATGGCCGATTTTGCCACACTTGACACTTTTTCCCAGCCGCTGGACATCTGTTTTTGTGTTCTTGGCAGCAACGGGACGCCTGTTGTTTGTTGTATGTCGAAGCAAGTTGGTTTTTGTATGTTGCTGCATGTTGGTTTTTGTATGTTGAGGGCTGAAAGGCTTTTCGTTGCAGCATGTTAATAAATGGTTCTTCTTTCACCGTTTCTTCAAGTTTAATTGCATTTTCTTTCGCCATAGATATGGACTTCGCAATACCAATTGCTTCATCTAGTGAAATGTTACCTTCTGCTAATAAACTTTCACGAATATTTGCCATTTTGAGAGACAGACCGCAAGTAAAAATGTCCCTGACAAGATCTTCCCTCAATGTACCAAATTCAAAATTTAGGCTTAAATTTTTGAATTTTGTTACATACTGATCAATTGTTTCATCCGGCTGCTGCTTACAAGTGAAAAATTTGTGCCTCTTCATTGCGATATTTACCTTTGGGATGAAGTATCCTTCAAGTTTTTAGACTAATGTTGTCTAGGTCTTCATTGAATGAATTGAAAATTTCCAGAGACTCGCTGCCAAGATGGTACAAGAGTAACGCCACCTTACGACGATCCGTTTGTTCTTCTAAGTTTGTTGCGGTCATAAAAATTCTAAATTGAGTATACCACAACTTCCATTCCTTTGCCAAATTAGCCGACTTTAAATTGATTGGCTTTAATGTGGTTGGAAAAAAATTGCCCTTCTTCTATTGTATTAATTTTTGTTGTTACATTCAGATTTTGTTCAGAATCCACCATTTTGTGTTTTATACCTCCACTTTTATATTAATTTTCTCCAAAATACTGTTTTTTTTTATTTTAGCAGTTTATTAATCTTGAGTTCTTTTATTTAGCAAAATTAATTTTACTTTTAAATTACTTTTATTAAATTCGGTCTCAATTACCCTATTTTAATTAATATTAATCACAGAATATGGCCTATGATATTAATATTAATCTTGAGTTTTCACACCTGACGCCATGTTGTGATTGTATAAGACTGACTTTATTATGTGTTTAACCATTGAGTTATAGCTTGTTTCCACGACAATTTGAATCTCCTGTTTCGCTTTCTGAAGCAAGTTTATGAATCATGCTGTTTACACGACTCATCTATCTGCTTCGGTTTTATATTTTTTTTTTTCTTTCCATTGTCTTTTAACTTTTATCAAATTTAAATAAATTAACTTTTCACTCAATTCAAATTTATTATAACGTCTAGGAAACACACACAAAAAACAATTATATTTTTTAACTTTTCACTTTTATATTTGCTTTGTTTACAAAAATATTTAATTTTGACAACTAGTGCAGATAAACTTACGATAAAAATTAGATAAGAGAGGATTTTTTCTTGATTCGCAAGTAGATTCAATATGAATCTACCTGGTTCGCTCTCAAAATTTTGTATGGCGAAGCAAGTTGATTCGCTCATGATTGGGGTGTGAAGCAAGAATAGAGAGCGAAGCAGGTGCCGTGGAAACAAGCTATTACAATAATTAAAGCTATATATATATATATATATATATATATATATATATATATATATATATATATATATATATACATGTTTATATATATATATATATACATATATATATATATATATATATATATATATATATATATATATATATATATATATATATATATATATATATACACATATATTTATATATATATATATATATATATATATATATATATATATATATACATATATATACATATATTTATATATATATATATATATATATATATATATATATATATATATATATATATATATATATATATATATACAGTAGATCAAACCGAAAGTCGTACACTAAGCAAAAACAATTGGTTCATACGATATATTTATATCGAAATGTATTACGAAATTATCTTTAACTAATTTTTATACAACATTAGCCACTATCTGAAACGACAAAAGTAAACTTTGAGATATGTCACTATTTAGCATGATAAAGGTAATTTTCATAAAAAGTGGCTACATCCAACGCAAAAGCTAAAATCGTACAGTTCATATTCATTAGGTAACATTCTTTTCAAATGACGATAACTTCATGATATTTATGTAAAACCCGTTAGAAAACTTAATTAATTTAAGTAGGTCCTTGCGATTTCTGTTTAATTATGAATTTTGTTAAAAAAGTGTAAATAATATTCATAGTGTCAAGTCGAAACAAGCAGACTAGTGCTGAAGTGCGAAAATTAGTAATAAAACATTGAGAAAATCAAAAATCCCTTCGAGAAATATCGCAAAGAGTCGATCGAAGTCGATCAACTGTTCAGTATATAATTAAAAGATACAAAAGTGCCAATAGAATTGAAAATAAACCGAAGGTAGCAAATAACAAAAATTATTCGCTGCGTGAAGAGCAATATATTCAACGGCTGGTCAAGAAGGATCCACTTTTAAGTGCACCAAAACTAGTAGAGATTTGTGAAAAAACTGGGGAAAAATATTTTCCACAAACCACAAGAAACATAGTACACAAGGTTGACTTCAATGGTAGGAGAGCAAGAGTTAAGCCCCTCATTAACAAAGTTAACCAAAAGAAAAGGCTGCCAAAGGAACACCAGTTGAAAGATTTTTCATTTTGTAAAAGCGTACTTTTTACGAATGAAAGCAAATTCAACCTATTCAGCTCGGACGGCAAACCTTACATGTGAAGAAAGCCTAACGAAGCGCTTCTTTCTAAGCATATGAAACCAATTGTAAAATATGGCGGAGGTTCAGTAATGGTGTGGGGATGATTTTCTGCATCTGGTTCGGGTATTTTGCATTTTATTGAGGGTATTATGAATCAGCACATGTACCTCAACATTTTGAAAGAGAGCTTGCCTGTTTGTAAGAAAAAACTTTGTCTTGGTGAAAATTTTCATTTTTACCAGGACAACGATCCCAAACATAAGGCCTACAATATACGCTCTTGGTTGTTATACAACTGCTCCCATGTAATGGAAACACCGCCGCAGAGTCCGGACATTAACCCGATTGAGAATTTGTGGAGCTATCTCGACGCAAAAATCCGCCAGCACCACATCAGTTCCAGGAACGACTTGAAAAGAGCTCTTCAGGAAGAATGGGACACAATTGAGCCAAGTTTTTGCGAAAAACTTGTTCAAAGTATGCCTAACAGATTAAAAATGGTAATAAAAAACAGAGGCATGCATACAAAATATGAATTGTTTGTGATAAATAATAAACTGTAATATTAAATGTAGTGTACGATTTTAGCTTTGGCGTCGAAATGTGTTTATTTTATGTTAAAGTTAGTTGAAAAAACTTAGTTGATTTAAATATTTAAGTTTTACATTTATATTAAATAACCCCTGGAATGAACTAATAAAAATTATAATTTTTATTTTTTTTAACTGTATTTTATTTGATTTATTGAAAGGTTAATAACATTGTCTTTAAGTGTACGACTTTCGGTTTGATGTACTGTATATATATATATGTATATATATGAGTTTGTGATGCCATATTCTTATATTTATGTTATCTATATATAAATAGTCAAGTGAAAAAAGTTAAGAACCATTTTAACTGACTTAAACTCAACGTATTCACTTGATTTTTTTTTTTTTTTTTGATAGATTGTCAATAGGAGCAGTGCAGAATGTATTTTTTATGTTACATTTTTGTGCCTAAGATAGTTAAAAACAGTTAAGAATATTAGCCAATCATAAAAGCCATGATCTCTCTTTCTCTCTTAAATTGCTAAAAAATTACAACAAAAAACTCAAAATTAACTAAATTAAAGATACTGAATTGTTGTTATTCTTATTGGGCCTTCACACACGAGAATAATTACGCTGGCATAACATCGTACTTTGTTGACAAAAGAGAAGGGGAATGGTTTTTTCGTTGGCACAATTTTTCAACCAGGCATAATCCCGCATTATTAGCACAAAACCAATACATATGCATTTATGAAAAAACAGGTTCGATTGTTTTGTTTTTTACAGAACGTATTTATTTATTCTTGGTGTACACATGGATTTAAAAGAAGAAGGTGGCTTGGTCGCGCAAGCAACATGCATACATATAAGTACATATGTAAATAGTCTTAAGGCTTTGTATATATACATACAAACATAGATTCGTAAAAAATAGGTAGAAAATTTATTTTGTTTGTTCCCTATTTTTGTGAAATCCTTTTGTATGATTGGTTTTTGCACTTTTCGTTACCTGCGAAAAAACATGTACAGTACGATCGCGAAATGTAATCATTAAAAAGTAATCTATACATAAATAGGCAAGCGGAAAAATTAAGAACCATTTTAACTGTCCTAAACTCAACGTATTCGCTTGATTTTTTTTTTTTTTTGATAGATTGTCAATAGAAGCAGTGCAGAATGTATTTTTTATTTTACATTTTTATGCCTAAGATATTTAAAAACAGTTAATAATATTAGCCAATCATAAAGCCATGCTCTCTCTTTCTCTCTTAATTTGCTAAAAAAAATTACAACACTTTTTTCACTTTTGCGGCTACCTAAGCGCTACCTAAACGGTGTTCAGAATTATTCCCAGGAAGTTTATATGTTGTAGAAATTTGTTTATTGAGATCTTAGGTAAATTTTTGTAGTTGATTGTTTCCTTGAATTTTGAACGGTTTGCTACCTATGGACATGAACAAGAGAAAAAGGTAAAAAAAATCGATTTTTTTTAAGTTTTTTGCGATTTTTATCTGGAAGGTGAAGTTTTTTTTGATTTTATATGTTTGCAATTTTTGTTCTTTATGACAAGAGCTACAAGTTTGCCTAAGAGAGTAAATCGAAATTCGGAACGGTTTGCAAGATATGAGCCCGAGAAAATGATCACTTTTTTGCGAAAATGCTACCGAGGCCCCAAATCTTTGGCGGCCCATAAAAAAAAGTGCATAACTTTGGGAAAAATTGGGAGACACGGGTCTTTTTTTAGTCTTTTATCACGTAGTGGTGTCCGTATATGGTTATTTTGTCACGACTTAAAAAATTACACACAGTGTAATATTCGTGAGAATACATTATCGGATCAAATTCTTAATTCCGTAATTTTGGCTCCTACCAATGAAGACTGCGTTTCAATAAATAATGATATACTTAATCGTCTTTCAAGGGAGGAGAAGGTTTATTACAGTTTTGATAAAGTTTCTAATGATGTCAATGACGTAAATGAATATCCTTCTTAATTTTTAAATTCACTGAACGTAAGCGGAATGCCACCGCATAAATTAAAATTGAAAATAAATTCCATTGTTATGCTGATTCGTAATTTGAACACGGCACAAGCCATAGTAAATTGAACTCGAATGAGAGTAAAATGCTTACACCGCAACACCATAGATGGCGAAGTATTAACGGGAGTAGTTCGTAATAAAAGAATTTTGATTCCACGAATAAATTTACCATTTTCTGGAACAATTCTTCCATTTAAATTTCAGCGGACACAATTTCCAATCATACCCGCATTTGCATTTGAAAAGATAGGTGTTCTTTTGAGACTACCTGTATTTGCTCATGGACAATTATATGTAGCTGCGAGTAGAGTTCGTTCATTCGACGGCTTAAAATTTTATATTTCAAATGAAAATGGTCAAGGAAACATACTCAATGACAATAGAGTTTTCACGAAAAATATTGTATATAAAGAAATTTTCCTTAGATAAAGATGCCAATCGTACCACTACTTTAAATATTTTGAATAAAATGAATTTTTTTACTTTTAGTTTTTCTTCAGTTAATCAAAAAAATTTAATATTTTTAATATAGGCAATAAATTTATTTTTATTTAAATGAACATCAAAACCGTTTCTATTATTTATTTTGAAAGCTCACATTAAAAGATACAACTATTAAAGAACGGAGTAAGTACGGTAAAACATTTCATTAGGAATGAAGAAAAATATGACATTTTATCTGAGCGGTTTTGTATTATAGCATAATGGTTGAATTTCAACCACTGGGCGAACACTAGTACTAATTATGTTACGTATGTACTTATATACACAACAAAGAAACTACTTGCGTCTTTTTCTTTTTTCTTTTTACGCCTTTATACAATTAATCGCCCTTTGGGTGATAATGAAAGTATTTATAAGGCAATGAAAAAACAAAACTAATAACTAATAACAATATTTATCAAATTTGTTATTCGAGATATTCTCCAAAATAACCATATACCTAGCTAAGCCAACAACAAACAATAGAATATTAAAATGGTTATTTTGGAGAATATCTCGAATAACAAATTTGATAAATATTGTTATTATAAGTTTTGTTTTTTCATTGCCTTATAAATACTTTCATTATCACCCAAAGGGCGATTAATTGTATAAAGGCGTAAAAAGAAAAAACAAAAAGACACAAGTCAATTATAATTGTTTGTTGTGTTGTGATTGTACAAAAGCTTTCTAAAGCTATTTATACTTTTGTGTTTTTGTTGATTACAAATAGAAAAATATGATTGAGTTCTGTTGGAATTCTCATATATATTTGTAGTCTTTTGCATAAGTATACGAGCTTTGAATGCTTTCAATCATGATTTGGCTAAAGGGTACTGATGATTTGGTTAGCGCCAATGAAATGCAGGCATATACCTAGCTAAGCCAACAACAAACAATAGAATAGTAAAAAATTAAATTTTCTTTCAATAATATTTATCAAAATTATTCAGTATATTCTCCCAACTAATTATACTTCACTGATTAAATGAAGAAAAAATTCGCCGTAGAACATACGACTAATTTCGTATATCTACTTAAGCTGTTTCCTATTTTTTATTTTTAATATAACGCGTATAATAACTAATTTTACATATAATATAATATGAATTGACATATTCGAAACTTAGTAGCACAATGTCTAAATCTTAGTATATGAATTTTAATAAATTTGAGTGTTTCTAAAGTATGCCAGAACAGATTGATTAAACCAAAAAATAATTTCTGTAGAGTTTATGAATAAATACAAGGACAAGATTGTTTTTTTAGCAACTTAAGCCCATCGTTTAAATGATATTAAATTGAGGTTCGTAAATTATTGAACACAAACTTCAATAATTTCAATACACGCACAAGATCAATACTTTAGAATGGACAAAATTAAGTTTGATGAATAAACAAAATAACTTTTCACATATTTCAGCTTTTTTATCTTTGTAGCGAAATGAAATTTTAATTATAAAACTATGAAATATATCCGTAGGTCTTATTAGAAATATTTTTTATATACATTATTTATTTTTATTTTAAATAAAAAATATAGTTAGGTTACTTACTGCGGATATATTTTGCACGCAAGGGCACATCAATATTCAGAAGCTTCTCCACTGCCAAAGAATAACACTGCTCGTTACACATCATTGAAACGTAATCCAAGCGATCAAAGTAAGGTAATGCTTGAGTATATGTTTTATACTCGATTAGTTTTTCTGTGCCACGATGTAGCAATCCGATATGAGGATCACAACGCATAACTGTCTAAAATTAAATACAAGATTTATTTTTGTGAAATGAAAATAAGTTTTTCATCACCAAGTTTTATGTATTCTTACCTCACCATCCAGTTCCATTACGAGACGTAGCACACCATGTGCAGCTGGATGCTGAGGGCCAAAATTTAGAGTCAAGTTGCGCACGGACTTTTCCACAGGCGACATTTGATCTGTTTTTAATTCGAAAACGATTATATTGAAAAATCATATATCATTATAATTGCATACGATTCCAAGGTGGCAGTTTCCACTGGGAAGTAACCTCATCAGGATACATAACCGGTCCCTCAAATTGCTTAATAAATTCCGGATCTGGATACCATTTTGCTGCACCGCGGGTATTTGATTTGTTTATGCTACGAAGCAATTTTTAAATAAAATTATGTAAAAATAGTTTATTGTTATAAATAAAAAGTGATATGGAAAGATATAGCCAGAATTTTCTATAATTTCTCATCGACCTTAAAAAGTACGTTTTTTATACACACCGACTCTTACGTCTATTTGCACCAGTTTATTACAACAACATAAGCAATAGTGGAAAATAGAACATGGTCATTTCTATATACATATGTTGCATATAAGACATGTTTTGTACAAAACTTTTTTTAGGTTTAATTAGTATCCCTTTTCCCAACTGCGTTTGTTTACACAAATCCAGTTTCCATTTCTGAAAAATGGGGATATGGGGAACACATTTTACATGTTACCGACATCCTCGCAATGTAATGCTTTCTCAAGCTCACAATAGAACAAACTCTTTTTACACAAAAACAATATTAACATTCTATTGTTTGTTGTTGGGCTTAGCTAGGTATATGCCTGCATTTCATTGGCGCTAACCAAATCATCAGTACCCTTTAGCCAAATCATGATTGAAAGCATTCAAAGCTCGTATACTTATGCAAAAGACTACAAATATATATGAGAATTCCAACAGAACTCAATCATATTTTTCTATTTGTAATCAACAAAAAAAAAAAAAAAAAAAAAAAAAAAAACACAAAAGTATAAATAGCTTTAGAAAGCTTTTGTACAATCACAACACAACAAACAATTATAATTGACTTACGTCTTTTTGCTTAAGTATACGAGCTTTTAATGCTTTCAATCATGATTTGGCTAAAGGGTACTGATTTGGTTAGCGCCAATGAAATGCAGACATATACCTAACTAAGCCAACAACAAAAAACAATAGAATATTAAAATGGTTGTTTTGGAGAATATCTCGAATAACAAATTTGACAAAAACAATATGTTAACGAAAATAAAATAAAACATGCAAACCATTTATTTGTATAAACAAAATAGTGAACACAGTTTAAAAAGGGGTACTATCCAAGCCTGAAATATAGTTGAGTGCAAGAAGTATTGCATATTTACGTTTTATGTTATCAAAATGAACATGTTCGTTTCTGCTTATTTTAAACCGACTTCAAAAGAGGTGGAGATTATCGACTCGTCTGTATTTTTTAATGCTTGTACTCGCATCGGAAGGAAAATTTAGCTTCCTGAAATATTGATTATCGTATCCTTGCAGTTTAGCAAATATATTTAAATGAAAGTCGAACAGGCATAGTTGCCGTCCATATGCATGTATATATGCAAGGTAGCGCAAAAGTAATGTTATATTTTAACTGGCTGCCATTTTTTTTATAAAGTGTATCTTCAGGTGTGTATGGCTAAATGGCTTGTTAAAAACCTCTATATATCTCCATTTGGCGCCATCTGTAAAAATTAAATCCAAATCAAACTATGATATTACTTTGCGCTGCTTATTATATCTGCCCGACTATACTAACAAGAATTGTTTAACTTTATGTGGTTACATGCAAATTTTTTCACCATGGATTTTTCAACTTTTAGTTGAAGTGGCTTCAACCCCCTCTTAAAAAATCCATCCAATGAGACCCCCCTGAACACCCCCTCCCACTGGAAAAGAGGATAACATCATGACAAACAAAGGTCAGCAGAGCCGCCACCTTCTGGGGAAAAAGATAGGAATCAAAGATTAGCGAGGTTCCTCACCACTACACCAAAATACATAGGGGGCGTTGTTTCTAGGCAACGACAGATGGCAGGTCCATTATTCCAGACCTGCTACAGCAGACCAATCATCTACTTAGCTGGAACAAGAACCGATTACCGAAACTGATACAAGGCAAAAAAACAAGTAATAACAATGCGAAAACAACTG
>OY813003.1:19278194-19303194 GCA_963681545.1 Germaria angustata | reverse complement strand
ATGTCAAAATTTGTTTACACTTGCACAAACAAGAAGCAATGTGCTTTACAGTGGTTTTCTATTAAAGAACACATGAAATGAGAAAAACGAATATTAACTATGTACAAATTTGTTTTCTTCTTTCTTCCTTTGCTTTAATACCAAGGAATCGCAGTAAAATAAATTTCTTAGACTACATGCAGTTTATAACGAGAAAATAATTTGAAAAATATATATCAACAAAAATTTATAAATTAGGTGCATTTTCGGCTTGATTATGAATGGCAACCGAATTTCGTATTTACATATGTATAAATTGTTAATTATGCTTCGGATTATAGTATACTTATCAGCATACGTAATCAATCTATTTTTAATATAAATTGCTGTGCTCACTTTTTTCGCATAATGAAATTTGTTGCCTAAAGTATTTTTAACCTTTTTTATTATTGAGGATGCTGTTTTCAATGTAGGAGAAATCAGGAAATGAGGATAAACTATTCTACTTGAGTACCAGCTGGTGTTAGTAGAGCAGCTTTTATTTTTTTCGGAACAATATGAATACTTTCAGTTGTCAAGTTCGGAAGTCCCAATTGAAAGGCTCTATATATATATATATGTATATATATATATATATATATATATATATATATATATATATATGTATATATATGTATATATATATATATATATATATATATATATATATATATATATATATATATATAGTGATATATGTATTGGTTAATGCGATACATCAACCTTGAAAACACTTGAAGAAAAAGCTCTGAGACAGGCTCTGAGAAATGCTGACAGTATAGTATGAGTGAGTATAACACTGAATTCGACAAGTCAATTCGACCAAATCAAAATGTATTTTCAGGCTCCGAGACACCTTCTCCATAACTTTTGTCCTATTACTCAACTTCCAATTCGGCCAGGCTGCTTAATTTTGAGCCTTCTTCGACGACTTTTATATGTGCGTCGTGCTTATGCGGATCAAATTTTATTATTGATTTTAGAGGATATTTAAAAGTATTTCTTAACATCTCTACTAAAAAAATACAGTCGAACTTCCATAACTCGAACTTCTCTAACTCGAATTTTCTCTAACTCGAACTAATTTGGTTGGCAGTAGCGTTAAGAGAATAAATTACATACATATGTACAATTTTGCCTCCGTAACTCGAACTTCCATAAGTCGAAGTTCTCCATAACTCGAACAAAAAACATACACATGAACTCTATAACTCGAAGAATTTTGCTTGTTTGAATGGTTTTTTGTTTTTGTTTTAGTTATGGTTTGTTTGTTTTACTTTTGTTTGTATTTTATATACTACGTATTTTGCTGAATTTTTTTTGGGGAATTACAAATTTGTTTCTTTTTGTTTGCGTAAGTATCAGTTCTATGAATAATTCGGGCTAGATGATAAATGTTGAAATTGATTTTTTATTATTATGTCAATAACTGATGAGCACTACAAAAGCTTTAAGTACATTAGAGTTATTTTTTACTGAAAATATCAAAAAAAAATTATAATAAAAAATAAAATAAAATGTCAGTCACTTATTTTAGAATATTTTACTTAACTGTAATTTTGTAATTACATATGTATGTATGTACATATGTATATGAGTACATATGCTTGTTCTTTTAATATCTGAACTACATACATATGTAGTTTTTCATTAGAGGCTATTTTAAATAAATATACATAATACAAAAACCTTTTATTCTATTTTGACAAAAAATTATGTAACTCGAAGTCTCCGTAAGTCGAAGTTTTTTTTTTGGGATAATGGTGATTCGAGTTATGGAAGTTCGACTGTACCATGAATATTTACAACATACATACATATGTACATACTTATATGATGTTTTGTTTGCATTTTGCTTAGTAGTAAACGCATTTGGTCGTTTATTTTTATATTTTCGTACAGCGCCCCCTTTTGCATTACAGTTTGGCTATCATCACATCACAACGCCGCCAGACTTATTTCCTATTTTTTAAATACTACATGTTACACCTTGTTGTGCGTCTTCGCTTGTGATTTTGTTGGATAACTTGAGCTTATAACGGAAAATTCTAAGAGATGTCGCAAGAAATAGTGGGAATTTTAGTTACAATGAATAACCTAGTATAGGAAATAAATATGGGTTTGTTTGACAATAGATTTGCTTGATATTTGAAATTAATCTGAGAGTAAGAGTTTCAAACCAACCATACGTTCTCTTAAATACGTTATTTCCTATCCGTTTTTCTTATTTGAGACCATTTGAATTTTTCATCCCTGGAAATATTTATGTGCTCTGATGTGGTCATAGTTTTTTCATTGGTTATTTATCCTTAAGCCAATCCTTATTGTAAGACTGGGTTTATATAAGGACAGTTTTTTTTGTGTGCCGAAAATTTTATTTCTATAGGAAAAGAGAGAGAGAGAAAGAAGTATAAAACATATATCTTCCTCTCTCTTTTTAGTAGTGTTTATTAAGACTTACAGCAAGAAAAATTGCCTAGTGTATGCTCAGTCTAAGCAACATTAATACCGAGTGAGTTAAGGCACGCGTTTTCCAGAGAATGACAATTAGTCACTATTTTAGTACAAAGTCATCGAACATGCGTAAATATTTTTGAGCTAAGCTTGGACTTAAACTTGTAAGCAACATTTCCAGGCGAATTTCAGTTATGGGTATGCTATTAGTAGTGTGCTTTATGTGTAAAAACACGTTGTATTTGGTGACAGGGATGTCAAATCGATCACTCACAGCTATTCGCTGACATTCACAAGTCTTTTCCATTTGATAATCTTAATTGCATAAGTTTTAAATCAGTTGAGAGTAGGATAGAGAGAGAAATACATGTTTTCCTTCTCCCAGCTGAATTACAACGGTAGCAATTAAAGTAGAATAGTGGAAAAGATATATGATTTCATATGACATGTTTTCTGCATCTGACTTGTAATGTAAAAGCTTTGAAACATTGCTTCTGTAAGAATCAGATAAAAATTTTCAATTAGAACGTGTTCTATTGTCATCTGACATTGCATATGGCATTAGCTGTTTTGGCACAACAGAAGTAAATATTAGGGGGAAAAGCGTGTAAAAATAATGTTGAAAATTAAGAAATTAAATTAAATAGTATTTAAGTAATTAAATAGTAATTAAACATTCCATACATATAGTATGTGTGTTGTCCAAAAAAAAAAAAAATAGTGAGAAAACAAGGAAAAGTATATGGGCACTTTTTAAATTTTATATTAAACCAAAAATTGTGCATAAAAACAGTTGTTATTTCAGATGCAATTACAAATGGAAGCTTAAATAAATAAATAAGAACCAGAAAAATTATGAATCGCCGAGAAATCTGCGCTTTTACTGCCATTTCTAATCATTAAATACATTAAAAATAAATAAACATCATTCTCTAATGAAGTCTTATAAGCCCATAAAGAAATATTGTAATCAGAGTTGTGAAAATTCATGTAAAAAATTATTTTTTACGTTTTTACCGTAAAAAATTAAAAAAATGCGTATAAAATGTATAAAATACGTAAAAATGTAAAAAGTACGTAAAAAAAATTAAAAAATTCCAAATAATGGAAGCAAAAGATGTGACAAATAAAAGTATCATGGATGACGTCAATTCAATTTTAAAATAATTTAAAAATAGCGATTTAGAAAAATCTATTTTGAATTGGGTGGCAGGCGTATGAAGATAGCTTGTGAAACCCGCTGGTGTTCTAACCGTGATGCTTGCCAAAGCCTTCCCTCGAATTTGCAGCATATGAAACAAATTATTATAAACGAACAACCCAGAAAGGTTAAATCCTCTGTATCTAAACTGGTATTGGATGATGAATTTATTGCAATGTAAACAAAGAAAAATATTTATTAGATCCCATTTGCGAAATTATTAATATATGCCAGAAAAAGGAAGCTTCCATTGCAGATCCTGCGGGTATTTGGCTAAAATTTGAAACCACAAACATTCCTAATTAAGATGTTTGGAAAAATTCGAGAAAAGGTGTAAAATGGCTCTAAATAAATATGCTTTAACTGCATATTACTTGCATCCATTTTATGATAACTGCGTATTAAAAGAAAATCATATTGACATGATAAACGAATTCCTCCTCGAAAACTTAAATGGTGATGGTTTAGAAGATTGGTGCAATTTTAAAAACAATTCTGGTATATTTTCCACTCTTTACGGTAAAGATATTACAAAAAGTGATGTTTTTTGAGCGACAGCTGAAATTAGACACAAAATTTAGCTTTGTGGGCGATGAAACTGCTCAACATTCCAGCATCGTCGGCGCAAATCGAAAGATTGTTTTTCAGTTGGTTCATAGTTCTATCAGGAACAGATTATCTTTTGAACATTCCAAAAAATTAGTTCGTGCATATTTTTCGTTAAACAATAATAACATCTACGATGATGACTATGATTAAACATTAAATTCGTAAAGCTTCATGTATACAATAGATTTTTTTTTTAAATTTCTTCAAATTCATGTGAACAGTAACTTAAGTTCGAATTTATTATAAATTACTTACATTTTTATCTACAAATAAAAAGCATAAATGAAAAAAAAGAATAAAATAATTTTCTTTGATTATATGTATTTCTCAAATATTCGTTCATTTTACGAGCGCATCATATCAGGTGTTTGTTAAGAGCAATTATTTACTGCCCCAATATAGGGAAAAGAATGCATAAAATTGCTTTAATCATAAAATCTATCACTAATTATGTTTAGAATAAAGTTAGAAATTTTTTACTTTAATTACAATATTTTTTACCTAAAAAATGTAAACAATTCAGCACGTAAAAAATTTAATTTTTTACACGTAAAAAATTACGTAAAAAATGTAATGTATTAAATTCGAACAACTCTGATTGTCATCATTCCCTCAATATAAGCAGTTTAACTAAAATATACTCTTAACAGTCAAAAATTAAAAATATCTATGAATTTAATATGGAGATGTTTATAAAGTTTTTTATTATAAAAGAATATTTACATATATCCAGATAATTTTATTTACCGATATATGTTTTGAAGACAATAATAACTATCGAAAAATTCATTATATTTATAAAGTAATGTTTAGCGATACATTCTGTTTTGTTTATCTGTAAATTTCATTTATTAAATTGTCTTAAAGTCAAAATGACTACTCGTTTTGATATTTGAAATTATAGTTGTAAATAAAAAATTTACTTATGTAAAAAAAATTCGTTCAGTTAGCATAGAATTAAATAATATTAAATAATTAGCATAACTTGAACATTTTAAGATTTGGGATTACTAGGGTAGATATTTATAACTAATTCAATTTACTTATTATTTTTATTAAAAATAATAATAATAACGTTGAAAGAAATTGGCTCAATGCAGTTGGTGTGGCGTGCCATTGGTTCACCACCCTTAAAGATTTAATAAATAGTGGTATTTTAAATTCAAGGCAATTTCTTAAACACTGGCCACCCTAAAACGCTCATACACGTTCACTAACCAACAACACGAGAGGGAGTGCGAGAGTGAGAATGAGAGCAACACATAAAACACTACACACATACACACATAAATACAGCCATACAAAAGTACACTTCTATACATAACATATGTATATATATATATATATATATATATATATATATATATATATATATATATATATATATGTATATATATACATATACATATATATATATATATATATATATATATATATATATATATATATATATATATATATATATATATATATATATATATATATATATATACTCCCAAACAAGCATGTGTGTGTAAGTATCTATGTGGATATTTGTATGCAGAGATGAGCTAAGTGGTGCGTTGGGTGTACACCATACTCAACACCCTCTACTTGTGTCCAACAACAATAACAACAGCACGAACCAGCAAGCAGTTGCTGCGTTTTTTCTTTCGTCTTCTTATATAGTATGTGCTTTTCAGAGATTTGAGAGCAAGTGGGAGAGTAATTCCTTATTGTTGTTATTGGTACATAGATTTTTTATTTAGTGTTTGTTACGTTGTGTTGCATATTATCTTATGGCGCGACTATACATACAGTCATTTAGCCAGCTTAAGCGAGCACTCATTACTTGCTTAACTGGATGCGTCGTAGAAGTTTTGGAAAAACACGTTGTTACAGTTAAGCCATGCTCTTACTTGAAATTCGTGAAGTCGAAAATCGTTTAAGAAGAAATATTTGAATTTTACAAAACAACAAAATGAAAAGATATCAAATGCCAACATACTTAGTATATTTATTTATAAAAAAATATCAAATTTGACATACAAATTTGTTAATATGTCAATGGACATATACATACATATGTACATGCTTACATACATATAAGTATTTTATGTATTACAAATAAAAGATAAAATAATTAAAAGAAAAATTTGTGAATAAATCGAAAATATGTACATATCTAATAATAATAGTGAAAATATATTTTCTCCAATGCCAAAAAGAAAGAAACAATTCTAAATAATAAAAATAAATTTGTTATGATGATGGAGAAACAAAGAAAATTTTTAATAATAATATTAAACACGAAAGAATTAAATAAAAATATAATTAATAAAAGATAAACGAAAGGAAAAAGCGATGAATTAAACGCCGCAAAATTTAATTAAATCTGTGAAATGAAAATGTATGTACATATATCAAGTGATTAAGTGTGCCGACGGTATTTACACCTTCGTAGTATGTTCTTCAAGCAAAAAATTTAAATAAACAAATACTTAGTAAAATATAAAAAAGCAAATTTACAGCGTCTCGGAATGACATACTTATAATAACATTTTTTATATACAGAGCCCAAAACAAATTTACGAATATAAATCTACAATAAATTTTTGTTTTAAATTCCAGTAATATTTTTAAAACTTCTTCAACATTTCCATAAAGTATGCAAATACCCACCATATTCTTCTATGTAATTTAATTTACTTTTTTGTCTCATATTTTCTATTTTAGCTAAAAATCTGAATGCTATTAGTAAAATCTATTTGTCATTTTTAAAATTATGTACATTCATGAAAACAAAGAGGAAAAATTAACAAATGCACTACGTAAAATATTAATAAGTCGACACTTGAAAAAAATTTTACAACAACAAAAACTTTTACAAAATCCATAACGAATATGAATCCGTAGTTGATCAGCTACTAAAGTAAGTTATAACGATTTTATCAGTTGAAGCAGATTTAACCTTTAATTAGGCGCATTAAGAAAATCACACAATTAATCGCATGGGGTCTCAAGAGTTGGGTTACAAAAATAAATTAAAAACGAGTATGTTTTGTTAAATTTTCAAAGTTATTTATTTTAATATTTTATAAAAAAACAAAAACATACAATTTTTTTATTTAAAAACATAAAATATAAATAAAATTCAGTACTAGTTTCTTACAACTATTTTTAAACTTTAATTTCTCTGGACCCCATGCGCCTAATTAAGGGTTAAGTCTAAATCGAAGTGATTAGATCGGAAATTCGGTGACGCCAGTTTTTGTGTTGACAAAAAACAAACCATCCCTTATTTTCCCATTTAGTTTTTTATTGGTCTTATTTTAAACAACAAATAAAATTTAATTGTAAAACAGTGGAACAAAATATATAAACTTTCATACATATGTACATACATCCACACATACATATGTACATAAATGTGTATGTACATATGTATGTATTTATATAAAATCTTTTAAAAATGTCAAAACTTAAAGTTTGTTGATGGTGGCTTTAGACGCAATATTTGTTACATCTGACTTTTAATTTGTACGGTCCACAGTGGCTGAAAATCGTTTTTCATTGGCCAAAATTCTGTAACTTTTGAACCGATCAAAATATTGAAGTAATTTTTTTTAATGGATAGATATATAGTTCAGCTTGACTCAGTTTTAATTACATTAAAATTGATTAAGGACTTTTTAAGGACTTCTAGGTCAAAGTTGAACTTTTGATTTTTTTTAACCTTTGGAGTGAAATATGGGTTTATTTTTTATTTGCATATTAAAAAATTTTATATTTGGAACTTAATAACAATTATAATTATTTTTTGTGATAATGGAATTTTTTTAATGTTACACTCAAAAAAATTTTTACACTAAAAAAAATAGTAAAATTAACTGGAGATTTTGCTGTTACCGCAGAAAAATTTTTTATTTTTTGCTGTCAGAGTAGGTTCTATTTATTATTATTTTTTACTAATACTATTATTTTTTATTAATACAATGGGAGGCAATTATAATTATTATTCATTTGACACAAATATTGATTGCAAATATTCTATATTTTGCTCTGTGCTATTTCTGTTCTTTAGTAGTTTTTTGGCTTCTTCATCTAAATCCCGATGTTCCACTTTCCATTTATTTCGAATATTGGAGATGAACGGATCTGACGTTGCTAATAATATATTAAATAGATCTTCATTTGTGGAATTTCGTGAAATTTTTCTAGTATTGTGCTCTCTATAAAATCTGTAATCCTTGTTCTTTTTTCCTGAGCCTCCTCTGAAAGATCTCCAAGTGGCACCAAATGATATTTAATGATATCTTCTCCATGATAAAGGATTTTGTGAACTGTTGCAGACATATTTCTCCATGGGTAGTTTGTTATATATATTTTTGCAGTTTCCTTAGCATAATCTCCAAATTATTTAGAGTCAATTTCTTCATTGCACGCAAGTACTTCTAGGATTATTTTAAATCTGAAAATAAGGTTTAAATCCACTCCTGTTATTTCAGATGCTGTTTCTGGATCTGAAAAGAATCTTCGTGCGGTATTGCTTGACCCTTGTTTTGGCTGATCTACAATCAATCCAATTTTGCGATATTCATTTTGTTGGTTTCATTGTTTCTTATGGATCCTGAAGACCCGAAATCCAAATCATAACTGATTTTTAGTATATGTTCCATAAGTCGTATTCTTGCATGTAGTGGTAATAATCCAAATTTATATGCATCGGTATTATCTAATGATTTTGTCGGAACTTGGTTTACTTGGGTTGATGCTGCTTGGCATATAATGCAGCTGGATGCAGCCTTCGTGTTAGTCAAAGCCTGACCTACTTTTCCATCTATCATTATAAGGACTAATTGGTAGCTTACTTCAATTTGCTGCCCATCTAACTGTAATTGTAATGGCTGTAGTGTTGCAATTTGGGCCTTGATATCACTAATTTCTTTGTTAATGGCACCACGAGTTTCTTTTTTGAATTCAAATTTGATTGGCCTGCAGTATTTCGTAGAAGATGGTGTCTCATTTTTCCAAATATCCATTGTTTGCGTTGTACTAGTCGAAGGCTCCGAATCTTCCAAAATCTTTTTCAATCGCAATGGTACAATTGATACCATGAACATATCCGAGTCCGAAATATTTTCACATACAACTTGTTTGTATTGGTTTTGTCCCGAAGAACCATCACATCCCCATTTGCAAAAAAGAATTAGCTTTGTGTTTCCATATTTCTTTAACACATTTCCTGGTATTGATTGTATCAAGCGTTCGGCTGTGCGATCAAGTAGAGATTGTAGTTGTACCTCTGCCGAAATTGGTGTGATTGTAATAGTATCCTTTGATGGCAGGCAGTCCATTTTAGCAGCAGTGATGATATGCTGAGTAGATATTTGAGCCCTTTTCAATCGCACGCAATCTGAGCTTAATATATTGCTGTTTTGTTATTTTCAAATCCAGAAATAAGGCTAATGCCTCCTCATTTGTGTACTGTATTGCATCGCTCGGAGTTGGTATACTTTTAAGAATTCGTTTTGTTCTCACTGGACTAGCTTTAATAACTTTTTCAATGATATCCACTTTTGTTAATTGGTTCTGTGATCGTAATTGATGTAGGAAAGATTCTTTTATATTTGTACAACCAATTGCATCGTTAACATCTTTAAGTTTCCGCCTCTTAGATCTATCGCTGCAGTTGTCCAATGATTTGCGTGGTCTTCCAACCTTATCTTGCTTATCTGCAGCGACAGTAAGTTGCCCTTCTAACCACTTTTCACTTTTTATATAAAACTTTTCTTTACTGTAGCTAACTTCTTTGTAGCGTTTTTTTAGTACTTTTACAAAATTAGATAATTGCTCTTGTATGTCGGTGCTACACGAATTTAAGTTTAATTTTATTTTAACGTAACTAAGAACATCTTCCTGGTTTGTATTTCTAAAATACTCTTCGGCCAGTTCTTTATAACCGAAGCTCTCCATATTTTTCTGAATATTTTTATTTGAGTCTGTTATGATTTATCACTTGCAAATATATGTACGTACACGTAAAGGATTAATTTATTATTGAGTAATCCCTTATCGAATCCGTAGCTTTATACATTTTTAGATACATGTTATTCACACATTGATCTTCAATTTCATAGCAGGTGGTACTTAAATTGAACAAAACTGCACTTGTTATCCAGACCTTAATATCAGGTAAAACTAGTTAGTATCTCGACAATATGGGGTTCTTTTTATCTTTAATGGTTTAATGTCGCGATTATTATTGTGAAACTGTTTATGACCTTGGCTGACCCTAACAGTTATATTAGAAAGAGATCATATGTCTACTGTAGAACCTATTGTGATATTTTTATGACTGTTTTTTTTTTGCTGATCAAAACAAAGCCATAAAACTCTTTCGCAGGTATTATATTTAATTATTTTAGTTTTACGTAGTCTAAAGTAAAAAACATAAACCTTTAGCCAAAAAAGGGAAAATTTAATACACCATTGTATACGAGTAATTATAGGGCTGTTTAAATTAGAGTAATTTGAATTTTTTTAGAGTAATTTCATTAAAATTAAAAAAGTGTTCTACCGGAGGGTCGTGGCGGGTGCAAAAGTATATATAGGGTTAAAGAAGACACATTCGCCTTTCTTCGGGTGGTATACATTTCTTGTACCCTTTTGTTCCCTAGAAGTTCTATTCCACTAAAGTTTAAATTTCCGAAAAATATAGTAGTTTCATAAATATTTCATAACACCTCTAATATTAAACGCTAGAGCGGTAACCACTTACAACAACTAAAGACAATAATCCTACCAACATTATAAAAAAGACCGCAGGCCATTATCGATGATAGCTTGCGAGTAGCAACCATTTATTTTTGACAAAAAACTGATAAAAAAACACCTTTTTCTCAAAATAACAAAAACAGTTGAGTTTGACAGCATGCCACGCCCACAAATATCAATATTTTAACCTAATTTTTTGGCTACCTTAATATGGATATATTAGCTCCAAAATGGCGTAAAAATTTTAAAAATCGGTGACAAAAAAAATTTGACTTTTGGCCAATGAAAAACGATTTTCAGCCACTGTGCGGTCGTATTTAATTTCGCATGTCTGTTAATTTATAATTTTTACTTTCTTGTGTACGTTTAATAACCACATCTGACAAAATATCTGAGAGTGTTTACAACTGAATATTTTACTCATAATTTTTGTTTACTACAAATAATTCATGTGTTCCTATCAACAACAACAAATTTATAAAATACTCTTTCACTTTTTAATATATATATATATATATATATATATATATATATATATATATATATATATATATGTATATATATATATATATATATATATATATATATATATATATATATATATATATATAATGTTTTTTCCCATCAGCTCACATTTTCGCGATGCCACAACAACTGATTTCAGATGAAAATAATACACGATCTAATTGAAAATTTGTCATTTTAAATTACATTTGACATGTATAGATTTCGAAGTGGGTGACTTGATAAGTCAGATGTAAAAAACGTGCTGTATAAAACCACCTTAAACTATCTTCCAAAGAGACATTATGGATGGACGGATAAAAATATTCCAAAAGATCTAGAACATCGATGTGCTCGATCTAGAGGAAATACTCAAGTGTATAATTCATGCTGAGTTAAAAGTTTTTTTAAATTTTGACATCAATTTAAGGAGTTACTTCCTTCTATAGCTGTACTTAATACACCACATGATACATGTTTCCAATGTTTATTGAAAAGCTGGGGTTTCCAGAATTCCATAAGACCGTGACCGCACATGCAATTTTTAGATCTGCATGTTCTGAGAGAGTTTGGAAAAACGAATGGAAGGGCGTTCAATGTTTCACGTACTCGCAATACTAATGTATCTTCTAATTCGAATTTCAGTTACATTGAAATTTTCATATAAAAAAAATTTAAATTGCAAAAACAAAATTTCATTGCAGGGGCACAAATGAAATTGCAAAAGAAAATTCGATGATCTATATAGTGCATCACAATGGCCCTAAAAGTATCCAAAATGGACGTGTTGTAATGCTCTTCCTAACTCACAAATACAATTACGAAAATGTCATTTGGCTTTATTTTTATGTGGTGCAGCTCTTAAATAAAAAAGAAAATTAAGAATTGAATGTGGTCGAAAAGTCCCTGAGACCTCTCAGACCATGTTTGACTTAACAGAATTGGGGTCTTATTTGACAAATATCACTTTTAAATTAGCCTAGATTCTAAAACTTTCGGGATCCCGTTTTTGACTTCGTATTCAAATCTTATTTATACTTAAAGTCCTATTTAAAAGCGTATTAAGTTTTCTCAACGTCTTTTTAAATTATGCACTATGATTTTGACAAATTTGTTAGTAAGGGCAAATTAATATGTAATTCCTTTTTATATTTCCCATTCTATATATGTAAATAAATTTAAATATATAGTTTCGTCTTAACAGGGAACTAATTTTATGCAAAAATAAATTTTTAAGGCGCTTTAGTTCTTTTAAAATGCTAAAATAAGCATTTTTATCGCGCCCTTACCGCGCAAAAAAAACTTAAGTAACATCACATTTGATTTTCACTTTTTCATTGCAATCGATCATTTCCGATCACTAAAATTAAATCTTAAAATTTTATAAACGTTAGAAGTGGCATCACAAATTTATAGCAAAATCAGTTTCCTAAAAGTTACAACTAACAAAGGCAGCAATATTTTGGGTTTTTCCCTTAAAGCTTTTTTTGGAGGTTAAGGTAGAATAAAAATTACAAAAAATAATAATAGTAATTAGCGAAGGCAGTTCGAAAATTTTTAGGCTGTCCCAATAATATGTACTGTCTTCAGGAGTTGTGAAGCGGCCTAATATAATTCGTATATGAATTCCTAGCATCTTTTAGACTTTTGTATGGTCTCCATGAGTATGAAATAGATGTATCGTGCGATACATGAGACATGAAACTCTCAAAGATCGAACAAACAATTTAAGCCTGAACGCACTCAAATAATAATTACGATGGCACAGGAGATGTTTTGGAAAACTACAAATATTTTTTGTCTAACATTGGTTGAACTTAAATAGATAATAATACAAGATTGAAGATTTGAATAACTATTGTTGATTAAATTTTTATTGAAGATCCAATTAATAAAAAAAATTGTTGAAAAGGGAAAGGAGGAAACCGGATACTCGTACACCTTTTTCTATTTAATACAATTTGTCTAAAAAAATTAATAAGAATAAATGAGAATGAAAAGAATTAAACTAAAAATTGAAATTCAGTTAAAGTACAATTTAATTGTAATCGAAGTCAAAAACTGGTTTGAAGAGAGTTTTAATTCAGAGAAAATATTTTTTGGGGATTGAGTACTGGAGGACTTATAGCAACTTCCAGAAATAACATGACCAACTTCACTCTTGTACTGAATCATTTTCAATTTGTTTATATATGTATAATACAGAATAAACACCCTCATGCCACTTAATTTCTTAAGTTTTGGAGAACAGTGCAAATATAATGTAAAAGGAAAATCCGTCAACTGCAAGGAATTCAGATATATTAGATAAATACCAAACCGTCAATACTTCGATGCTTTTTTGTTGCATTGATTTAAACGGCGGTGCATCAATCACATATATTGCCAGGTTGTATATATTCTTATAGACTAATATGGCTGATCAAAATCTAATGCCAGGTTGTATCATGAGGGACACGTGATATTCGAGCTCTACCATCGTATTGGAAGCGATGAGTCCACGCAAAAAATTTGCACTAATTAATTAAAAAACATTCACGGCGAGAGCCGTTTCCCAGCCAAGAGGTGCTTACACTGCAAAATTGACATTTCAAGTTTGAAACCTAAAAATGTTGCTAACTCAGCGATTAATGCACGAGTTTTGCTATTTTACGCTTGCTTCTTGAACTTTTTTCTCTTGGCTCTTTCTTATAAATAAAAAAAAATGCTTTATTTTATATTTTAGGTTTAAGATTTCTCTTTATTTATGAACATTTTTCTTGTTTGTAATCCTTTTATTTAAATTTAAATAGGCTACTTAGTTCAATCGTATTTTATAAGCCAAATTACATGTGATAGTTATCAAAGAACAAATTACACCAAAGACACACGTGTAAATCATTCTGACAAACACTAGCAGAACGGAACAACATGCTGTTTTCGAAAGCCGCTACACTTTCATCATCAGCGTTCTTGTGTTTGGTCCACTTTTGTGGTGTCAGTTGATGTATATTTCAGCTATTTATACAAACTTTTTCACTGTAAATAGAATACGTGAATTTTTTTGATTCATTCGTATTACAATTTGTGAAAACTTTTTTTTTTTTTGTAATGGAAAGCCCAAATTCCACCTCACTAACTTACAACAGTGTGGCCATTGTTATCTATTCTTTACCAACTATACACATGTTTTTTAATTTGCTGTTTGCTTATACCTGGTTCACACATGTCAAGTTTTCTTGCTCAAATTTGAATTCAGTTGGGAGAGGGATAGAAAAAGTGTGTGTTCCTTTTTCTGCTTTTACACACATCGATTTTATTTGAAGCAAGTCCCTTGAGTTCTCTTTTAAAACTGCCCGTTTGTTTACACTCAGACAGTGTGTGTTCAATTTGTAGTTCAAAGTACAATATGCCGCCATAATCAGAATGAAATAACAAAAGAGAATTGAAATAACATTTCGGTACAATCAAGTATGTACTCTTGTCTTTCTTCTTTCCTCTCTCTCCCATAAACTTGGACTGGCTTCAAGAAAAACTGATGCATGTAAAAGCAGACTTTCTTCATCTCTCTCCCAGCTTATTTAAATCTTGACGTTGTGAACCAGGTAGTACCTTTTATTTATTTGGTTCTTTCTAGAATTCGCTGTTTCTTACTTGCAATCCTGTATGTGTGTTTATTACGTAACATATTCCAGATATCATGAAAAATCAACAGCAAAACATTGGCATTTGTGTACTAGTTGTCGACAACAATTGGCAACTGTTGACAGACAGAATCTCAACTATTCTCCAAGAACTAGAAAATGGCAAATGGCTAGCAATGGCAATGGGTGTGCAAGTGGTAATTTTTAAAATAATTAAATAATTTTCAAATAAATAAATAAAAAATATATACAGTGGACTCTGGATAATTTGAAACTCGTTAATTTAAATCTATCGCTAATTTAAACTCTTTTCCAGTTCCATTGAAAAAACATTTGATAAATTGAAATTCGTGCAATTTGCTCCCCTCGTTCACTTAAAATTATTGTCATTTGAAATTTGGCTATGGTATACCGGCAAAACAAATAAAATTGTTTGATTTAGTTTCTATGCAATACTTTAACTGCGCAGTCACGGTCGCATATAATTCTTTTACACACATAGTACATATGTACATGTATGGAAACATTGCATATATATATATATATATATATATATATATATATATATATATATATATATATATATATATATATATATATATATACATATATATATATATATATATATATATATATATATACATATATATATATATATATATATATATATATATATATATATATATATATATATATATATATATATATATATACATATATATATGTAAGTATGATGAGGCCCTATGCTCCTTATAGGACCGAGGGAATATATATATATATATATATATGTACCTATATATGAAGGTTAAAAATAAAAAATCTAAATATTAATCAGACTCTTGTGAATTTGATTTTTTCCATATCCCTCTTGATATTTTGAACTTTCGATTATTTTAACTTTTTCTTTAGTCTCTTGTCTTTCAAATTATCGAGAGGCCACTGTATCGTTGAAAAGTGCTTCATTGCAATCACGCCCTATTTATAATAACCTATGCATCTCTACAACAAAAATCATGTACAATTTCGTATGTTTTTTATATGCAATTTGAAAATGGGACGATAACGCGCATGTGGTCAGCTGTTGACTTGCATTGACCATATTTTATCGCATACCTGAAATAAAAATTCAATAAATTAATCAATGAAATAATAGAAATCAATGCAAAGCTATCAGTTATGCGCACCAACTGCAAATTAGTCCTACATACATTTTCGACAAAGCAAATAGAGACGAATAAGAATCATCATGAAAGAACTACATAGGTAACGTCAAGAAATACCCAGCTCGATTATACTAAAATGAAAGGACTAATTATTAAGCATTATTGATTTTGGAGAACGATCTAAAGGGAAACATTAATTCGTCAGAATTAATTCAAATGAAATGAATATAATGTCAGAAGAGAGTTGACATCACTACGAAACACATTTAAAGGCAAAATTTTTCACAAAATGTTAGTTAATTCATCAAGGGCACTCAAATAGAAAATTTTTTAAAGATAAAAGCCAATGATCATCGGAAGATTATTTTTTAACGCGCAATTTTAGTTCAGTTGACAGAGGGGGAGGCAAATAGAAGGTAGCATTTAGTTACGTGTAGTACATTTATATTGTGTTTCCTTATTCGTATTTTATACACAATAAGATTTTCATATGAAGTAATAAACTAAAGTTGCAAAACCAGAATTTCATCGTGTGGATACTAATGCAATTTTTAAAGAAAATTATAAAATAATCAGAAACTGAAACTCCTCGGCGAGACATGCGCAAACATGTGATGAAATATTATTACTATTTTAGAGTCTAGGTCAAATCTGGTTCCAGTTCTAATCTATATTAAGTGAGCGAAAATGTGTAATTATAATGATTTTCTTCTACACTACAATGTAAAATATACTGTGGGACGAATGGCATTTAAAGTAATTAAAAAAACATTGTTTTCATAACATCCTGGACCTGAATTCAGATCCAATGAACAGTATCCACAACAAAGCAGAACAACTTGCAATGATGAGAACTTTCACTACATTCATATATCATAAGTTGTGGATCTTATTGGCTTCCTTGGAAGTGGTGTTTAACTTTTAATCTTCTATATTTTTACAAAAATATTCAATTATTTATTGGAATTAGTTTATTTGCTAAATACAAGCAAACTTTTCAAAATATGGCATAAAAACACCAGCAAAATGTTAGACAAATGGTGAAGCTTAAAAGCTACAATATACAAGTAAATACCTTTTATTTAACTTTATTTAATAATATTAAATATTTACTTAAAGATATGTTTACTTCAATATATGGAGGCATTAAAAACTATTTACACAAAATTTTTCGACTTTTATTTCAATGTTCAGATGTCAGATGTTAGTCTTGTCTTATATACAGTAGTATTCGGATATGACGAATCCTACTGGGTTATAAACCAAGTTTATTGTTTAAAGAATAAAAGCAAACAACATTGAAATATATTACATATGTATATTTCTTATTTTTTCGATATGTTTCCACAATATGACAGTAAAAAAATACCTTCCAAAGAAGCCATGAAATGTTGAGATTAGTATCCGAAAGTAAAGCAAACTTAAATCATTTCCAATAATTTTTACGTTGTTTGTCATTGCAGGCTGTTCTCCTACTCAATTCCTATTCACCGATATGGAAGCTGCCTTCACTATGTGGAGAAAAGTGAACATTCATATTTTTTTCCATAGAAACTAATTTCATATCAAATTAGAATCTTATATTTGCCACTGGCAGTAACCTTTACGTAAAAATTCGCAATTGCTTATTTTCTTATACAAAAATAGTTTTACCTCTACCTGTAGATTCAAAGAAAAAAATTTTTTTTAATAAAAATAAAGTGTTTTTAAATCGATTTTCACAAATTTGTAGTATAAAATCTTGTTTTAAATTAATATTTTTTCAATTGGATCCAAGGCAGTCGATAAAATTCACTAACGGGTCCTTTGGAAGTAATTAAAGTGTCATTCCTTAAGAACAACTTCCATTTTTTTCCACTGGGACATTATAAATCTATTTACATATATAGTAATTTTATTTGTGATGGCTTTGTCAACTGATGGCAAATAATTATTTTAACGGTATAGGAAATTGGCGCAATCATACTTGTACAAATAATTGAATGATATCTTGCTACATTTTATGTCATTTTAAAATTTGTATATTATAGATTTTGTGAAAAAAAATAAAGTTTTGTCTGCATTTATCTGATGTTGCTCTATTTGAATGAAACTGCTGTCCTTATTATTATTTCACGTAGTGTTTATTTGAAAAATTTTATATGGTTATAATTTTTTTTAGAAATTACAACGAAAACCAAGAAAAGCCCTATTATATAATAATATATGATAGAAATTTTAAACTTCTTTCTTTCTGAAAATTAATTTATTGCCCTTCTTATACTCTTAACAAGAATACTTATATAAAAACGAAAGGTATCTAATATTTTTAATAACAATGGACGGTTTTGTAAATCTTCAATCAACATACCATATTTGTGGCAAGAAGCTGTTTTCGAAACAACAATCAACATCGTTTTGCCCTACAGTACTGTATCAACAATCAACATACCATGGAGTCATCAGAATCAACATTCAACATTTAAGACAAATAAAACAACAGCCAGCCGATCCAGAGCCTCATGGACTTAAAAGTCCTTATGGCTAATGACTTTTCTATTTTGTAAAATCTTTTCTTTTAAGACTAAAAATCAAATATACATACATATGCATTTGTTAAGTCTAAATTCGCCTCCCTTAGGATTTCTAATATGTAGTGTATTCAGCTTACGGTTTTATCATCCACCTAAAGTGCTGCGCCCCATTGTGCTTTAATAAATGTGCTAAAAATATTCTCATACTCCTTATTCCAGCGTTTTTCAGCGGCCTTGATTATGTTCCAAAACTTACGTGAGGAGTGCGAGAAATTAAAAAAAAAAAATTATTTCCAAAATATTTTATCGATTAAATAAAGTGGAGCATTCGTTCATACCAATTGCTGCTGGGCTTTCAGTTAACAATCGTTGGGTTGTGTATGACTGCTAATTTCTGGCTTCCGTGTCCTCATAGACTAGTGGCTAGTAGGACTCTGGGTGTTTTTTGTCTTCTTTACCCTTCTGTTTACTTTTTTAAATTCTCAATATATTTTCTATCTACGAGTATTTCACAAAGTGACCAAATTAAAGAACCAAGTGAGTGAAAGCTGCCTGTTGAATATAACCTATCCAAAGTTCTGCCATATAGACATGTTTTTTCATAGAAAGTTTCCATTAGTGTTTTACAGACACTTGGGTGCATATCGTTGATGTATTGTCGCGTTTGCGTTTCTAGTAACATAAATTTTCCGAAACCTCTACATGATTTTTATTTTGCAAGAATTAAGGGCAAGGCTTTACATTGGTGTAATACAAAATTAGGCTCCAATTCTTTCTGGAATCACTGTTACTTGAGCTCGTCATAGTTTAATAAAAGGAAATCGTTATCAAGTTATCCAAGGATTATTTTTACAGTACCATTTGCAATTTATTTGACTATCCTTCAAGCTCTATTTACAATTGCATAAACTTTTTTATAGCAACAGGATTTCATGGAATTTATTTTATATTTTAAAAATTAAAAAAAAAAACGAGTATAGAAGTGCATGGACCATGGTGATTTCAAATTTACCGTTAAAAAGTTTTGGAAAAAAATTAATTTTTCAAATCAAATAAAAATCAATGCAATTTTTAGCCTTGATTTCAGTTAATGAATCTTTTTTTCAGTTGAAATGAATTAGTTCTTTATATTTTGACTGCATTCCTTCACTTCTAAAAACTAAAAACGTAAACAATTTAAGGCTGGATAAGCTTTTCTACAGTCGTTTGGCGAAGAGAATAATTATCCCATTTATTAGAAATTCTGCAAGGTTTAAATTTCTATTGGGGAGAGGGAAACTATGATACTTACTGTGAGTTCAGATTTATTTTACGATCTGAATAATATGTGTTAAGAATGCATGTACTCGTAATACGATTAAAATAAGCCGATACGTTATGGTGTTTCGTCGGCGATACATGTCTGCTTCTTACACTTTTGCAACAAAAAAATGTGTAAACGGGCTTATGCTTATGCGGATTTTCTATTAAATGAAGTCAAGTGGTTAATATTGAAATTTATCGGCATTGTGCCCATAAACTATTGGAACTTTTCAAATTAGCAGTTAGTTCATAAGTTAAAATTTCATTAGTTGCTACGCCTGGTCGCTAGTGAACTTTAAGATTGAATGTCTTCAATCGGCTAAGGTTCACTGACGATTTGGTTTAGCGACCAATGAAATGTAGAAATATGAACAGCTAAACCTAAAAACAAACAAATTTGAAAAGTTCGAAGTCAACTGTTTGCAAATTAATCAAAACTAATACTCGTAGTTAAGAATTTTTCACTTAAAATGCCTTCGCTTATGCGATTACGACTGCACTCTTACCAAAGCGGCATTAAATTTGGCTGCAACTTCAACTAAAATATCCAGAAAACCCCAAGTTTGCGAGTGTGTGTGTATGTGTGTGTGTTTGTTTTTCTTTAATCTCTTCATTTAATATTATGAATCAGTTTGGAAATAATTTTTTTATTAGTGCATTTGAAGTCGGGAGGGTCGCAAGTTTGATTCATGCCGTTGACTCCGGGTAATTTCTGCATACAAGCCAAATGGCTTCGAAATCAGTGTTTGCTTATGAAAAAAACAACAATATCCACTGCGGGTTGGTAAACCTATATATCGCTAGTCTATTCACTATTTAATTGAAAAATAGAACTAAAATATCCTCTAAACAGCCGACATTTACAGAATATTTTTTTAAGTCCAAATGGGCTGTTTTGAGTTATAATGCTCTTGCAGCAAATGAGTTATATGTATAGATTAGTGATGTTACGAATGTAAACTTTTTAGATATTCGCAAAGGCGAGTACAAATACCTGAGGCAATATTTGCGAATGTGGATAGGAATATTGAATTTTAAATTTAGAGATATTTATGAATGGCTCGATTTAAACTTCCGATAATGAAGTGTTAAACATTTAGTTGAAATGATTTTTACTTTAATTACTGTATTGATACATTGTAAATATACGTTTAGGAAGTCAGCCATACTTAAGTATATATATATATATATATATATATATATATATATATATATATATATATATATATATATATATATATATATATATATATATATGTATATGTGTGTGTGTACATACATATGTATTGAATTTTTTTTGTCGAGGTCTGGATCTGATTTTGCAATAAAGCATTTTTTTGTCGGATTTTTTTTTGTTGTGTGTATTTATTTGGTTTTGCACAAAACCTGCATACATACATACTTACATACATACATACATACACACACATGCATGTGAATACAAATCGTGACACTTTCACAAGAAAATGTAAAAAAATACAATAATTCTTATGAAATGTTTAGGCATTAGAACAACTGAGGTCGGTCATCCTAATTAAACATTATTCTTAGGAAAATCTGTACGCATTTTGTCATTTTCCAAGTATTGATGAACAGGTATCAGTTCTGTACGCAGTTGAAGATTAGAAACCAAAATCTAACGAATAACAAATATCTCCAGGTATAACATTTGTATGTATGTATGTGCAGTTTGTGCTGCGTTACAAATTAAACGCTTATTATCCGCTCTTGTAGTCTATAGTTTTACGCTTGTGTGGCTTCAAAGGTCAATATATAAGAAAGTAGTTTTCAGTTTACATCTTCACAAACATACTTACATATGTATGTACATATATACAGTGATGGGCAAAACGAATGTATTAAATTGCATACAAAATAAGATAACCTGCATTTTAATTAAACAAATTGAGATTTCTCAAATAATTGCTATAGTTCAGGATGGAAGACATTGTTCAATAATGAAACTGATTTTCCAATTATATAATTGTCACACTTTCATTAAATGTCAATATGAAGTGCCTATCGAGAGAATAAACGGAACGGTTTCGGCTATGTGTATTATTACATTTTATTGGTTCATTTTTCATTTGATCTTTATATTATTTTTCGACACGTGATTTTAGTAGAAGCGTAAGTTTTGTTAAATTTCAAAATATAAAATAAAAGATAAGAATTTTCGGGTAGAAAAGGAAACACGAAAACCTTTACAAGCAAAAGAAAACAAAAATTGTGAAATTTAATTCCGACCAAATGCGATTAATTGACCGAACCTTAATAATATCGTGCCTTAACCTCCAAAATAACTTAAGGGACAAATACATACTTTTATAGAAATGTTTTTATTAACTGCCTTTACACTAAATTGTATGGCTACTGCAAAATTGATTTTGATCTAAATTTGTTATGCCACTTCTAACGATTATAACACTTTAAGATTTAATTTTAGTGATAAATTATCGATTGCGATGAAAAAGTGAAAATCGAAAATTATGTTACTTAAACTTTTTCCACGGTAAGAGGGCACGATATGTAAGGAAATTGGAGTTTTCATACATGCACATATACACACATAATTATGAAAATAGTCTATTTCAAAATTGAAAAAAACACTTTTTTCCAGTTTCTTCACACCATTTTCGTATGAGATTCACAGCAAATTTTGTACGCATAATAAATTTTCATTAATCAAGACGAATAAAAGTTCAAATGTCACACATTTTAATTTATTGAAATCTAATTCATAACACAGTGCACCTAATTCGAAACAAAAATTGTGGGTAAACAAACTTTAGTCAGAGACCTGAGGTTTCGATTCCCACAGATTTGAACTGCTTCTTTAGGAGGCAAAGAAAAAACTGGCTGCCATTTGCAAAAAAAAAAAAAAAAACTCTAGCTTTAAAGTTCATTTAAGTTGACAATCACTTTAAGGTCCACTAATATAACTTGGCGTTAGGTGAAGGTACGATTAATCGGATGGATAAAGAGTATTTCATTATTACAACTTCACTTTAACTTAAAACTGAGCAATAAGTTAAAGGCAAGTTCGGCTCGACATGTAAATTTTATCGGGAGGTCTTGTCATAAGAAGTTGCCACATTTTAATAAGTTGTCAACTTTTTTCTTTATTAATTACAGCCGCATAATTCTTGGACCGATTTCTTGCCTTGGAAGATGACATTGGCATGGCATTTTCGAAAAAATGCTCTGTGATAGCCATACATTGAAATGGATAAAATTTTTTTATAAGAAAGTTGTAATAATGGAAATTTTTAAAGTTCAGTCTATCGCTCACTTTTGCGAAAGGTGCCTCTAACTAACGTCTACTTTACCTCCAAGATACAATAATGGCCCTAAGGCAAACAAACATTTGTTAAGAAATCGTATGCAAAACACCACTTCAATTATTTTTTCGATTTAATGCATTTCATTGGCAACGCAGTAGTAATTTATAGCTTGTGATGTAGAAAAACGATTGCAATTTCAATCGATTAAAAAATCTATTTATTTTTAAGAAGAGTTCACAAGATTTCATATTTAAATGAAGAGGTCATTTGCATATACGAGTATTTGTTTTGATTGTATGCACGTTATTAATATACATATATACATACATATATTTTCGATAGTATTTCTTTTGAATTTTGTTGTGTATTTTTATTAAACTGTATAATTTAGCGATGTTTCCCATCAAATGAAAGAAATATGGACACCCTCTGAAAGCTAAGACACAACAACACGAGTCACTATTTGCTGCATTTATTGAGATGTTTTAAGTATACAATTATATTTTGCAAATATCAACATAAAGTAGGTTTCAAGTGGGGTATGTGCTATCCTTAAAATTTTTTTATAACAAAATTGTTTGTTTTAGGTTTTTTTAATACGGCCGTTGTTTTCTAGGCAAAGTCATTCGAAGTGCAAAAAGCCAAGAATAAAAACCCTTTTGTATACATACATATACATATTTGCCCTTATTATGATTGTCGACGTCACACCAAGTCGATATCAATATATTGGCTATTGTGAGATCGTTATCGAGAACTATTAAATATTATTTATAGGATATTACTACTACTATGGCTTATAAAATTACAATTGGTCATCAATATTAGTTAATTACTGCCTACAACGAGTTCAGAACTGCTGTCTTTTTTTACTGTCAACTTGATGTGACGTCGACGCGACAGTCATAATAAGAGGGATTATCATTTCTATCTCGCAACATTGCGTTGTAATTAATTTGTGCCTAGCGTTTTTCAAATAGGATGTAAGCATATTAGAGCTTTGGAATTTTTAAAGTTCTAGTTGCATTTTTGTGCACAATAACATTAATAATAATTGGACTATAAAATGGGCTTCTATATGTCAGTTTGAATGACACTGTATGTCTACCCACATAAATATTTAGTATGTAGGTATGTAAGTACATACTTACATACATACACATGCACACACAAGCTCCTCACGTTTGTTGTGCCACACATCCAGTTAAGCAATATAAACGTTTGTTTGTTGTTAGTACCTGTGGATCACTTCATATACACGCATATATATATATATATATATATATATATATATATATATATATATATATATATATATATATATATATATATATATAAGTATATATATATATATATATATATATATATATATATATATATATACATGTATGTAAGTATGTACATACGTACATACTAAATATTTAGGTAGGTATACAGTGTCATTCAAACTGACATATATACATATGTACATATATACATATGTACATATATGTATATATATATATATATATATATATATATATATATATATATATATATATATATATATATATATATATATATATATACATAT
>OY813003.1:19148194-19273194 GCA_963681545.1 Germaria angustata | reverse complement strand
TTGATAGCATATTTACTGCATGCAGATAAGGCACGAATATGTAAAACGCTCTATTTCAAATTGTTATGTAACTTGAAGTATATCTGATCCCCTTCACCAAATGTTCTTTTGTTTTGCAACCTAGAATATTCCTACAGGTATGAGAACCACTCTTAATTTTTTTTCTAAGTGTACTTTTTAATCATTCCTCCTCAATTTTAATTATTTAACATTTCTAAAGTTTGCGTTGTTTTTGTTTACTTAGTCTTATGGATTTCATTTCATGTTGCTGTTGTAGCATTAAACAAGCACATTGAAATGCACACTCGCATATCTACCCATACAACAAAAGAAACTAGCAACTCTCGGTGATTTAAAAGAAAAGGTAACTGAGGCCGTAAGAATCAGTTCCGATAAATGCACGAGGTCTTTCAAAAACTATTTATACGTATGTACATACATAACTAGATACGAGTATTTATGTACACATGTATGTAATTTTTAAGACTTACTTTTAGTTCAGTGACCTGTTTTTACTGAGTTCTTCTATCAAAAGATTAATTTATTTAAATTGTCGTATGTACTTATGTAAGTATGTCTAATTAAAATTTTATATCTCGCTATATATATATGTATATATATATATATATATATATATATATATATATATATATATATATATATATATATATATATTTATATATACGTCACAGTAAATAATGTCGGATGGCAAATTTACAATCGCTAGAATTAAATCTTAAGGTTTTATAATCGTTAGAAAAGACATCACAAGCTTAGAGCAAAATCAATTTCACAATAGCCATATAATTTATTGCAAAGGCAGTTAAAGTATGCACATACATAAAAAAGTACATACATATTTATGGTCCAAAACAGTAGTAGTTAAATATTTTTATTTTTGCAGTGACATACTTATGTACATATACGTTTATTTCTTTGTTTGCATATTTTTTGCGAATAAATGTAGCAATACTGACCCACACATTTCTGTGAAACTATCGCAAGATTTTCCGTCCCTGGCTAGGGATGGTATATAACCTAATCTAAGCTAAATTGATTTTTGCCCTCTCCAAATTTCCAAGTTCGAAAAGAACTTTTTTACAGAATTTTCATATATATTTCCAATTTCTTAAGAAGGGCAATCTGGTATCTGCTATTTTCTCCTGGCTAATGATATACCCTATCGAACATTCCGAATTAGAGCTTTCAATGCTAAAGTGAGGTCAGAAGAAAAACTCTTGTACATGCATCGCATCACAATGCGGACCATACGAAGTATTATCGGGCATATTGCGATACAAAGCAGTCGTGGCTGCGTTGCGTTAGAATAAACGTTTAATTCACCAGTTATAGAGCTAAACTACAACACATATTTGGAGTTAAGTGGTATGTCCATCTACGGTTAGTAGGAACATACTGCCTACTTGCCATTCGTCAATACCGGAACTGTGTCTGTGTAGGCCTAATGTATAACGTTCGATTTTTTTGTAGCAACTTTACCCACTGTAGAGTTTATTCTTATCACTTTCGATGTCTGGAAATTTTTATAATTTAGAAACACTTTCCTGGTTCAGGTAATGTGCATTAATCGGCTGAATAGTTTGAATTTAAGAGTAACTCGGGACCAGTCGACTTTTTGAGCATTTTTAAGAACTTTTTTTAAATTTGATTTTTCTATGAAATTCTTCAAGTTTTTCCTATAAAAGTATGGCTGACTTCCTAAACGCATGTTGCTTTGTAGTAATACATTGCAGCGTATTCCTAAACGCAACCCTAAAATTTTTTACAATGTATTTTGTTCCCATTTGCATCACTGTTGTATTTAATACGCAAGAAAAGCATCGAAAAAAGTGTAGATGCAAAATGAATACAACACCCGGTACAATGGCGACACAGAAAGATAAGTAAACGGTTTTCTTATAATTTAATATATGTATTTCCATGTTCACTTAATTATTTTAATTTTTTATTAAAGTAAAAAATGGTTTTTGTGTGAACCATTTAATAATAATAAACACAGAAGTTTCTAAAAAATTTAAATAAATTAGCTTAGTAAAAAAAAAATTGTGCATCAATTGTTTGCACAAAGCCTTGTTTTTGGTATCCTTTTTGATACCCGTGTTTCTTTTTGCAATAAAATATGCTCTTCTGCCATTGTTCGCTTTATTATGAATGATATAATGCATATAAATGTTTCTAAACGATGTAACGGTTGCAAATCAAGTATGCAAAGTATTAAAAAAGCATATACACAATGTATCTACTTGGTATTAATACTGTATTGAAAAATTGTAAATATACGTTTAGGAAGTCAGCCTATTTTCTTTTTTGTATCAACACCTTTGCGCTTATAGGGCCGCTAGTGAATGTTCTAGAAAACACTAACGGAATGACGGAGCGTACAGTATGTACATATGTATTTTTTTCCTTTCCTTTCACGTTGAGGGATATAAGGAAATTTTTCATTTCCTATGTGCGAATTCACAAATTGCAATACTTTGGAATTTTTGTTTGCTGGGAAGTTAAGTATGTATGTACATTATACTACATGCACATACATATGTGCATGTGTTGTGTGTGTGTGTGCATGTGTAATGCACACACAATAATGGTAGGGACTAATATTTAATTTCCTTGTGCTTTGTTATTATATATGTACATATGTAGATAACATTTTTTTGGCTTCTTGTATAAGTCTGCCATGCCAATGCTCTTTAGGCGTAGGTATACACCGACAGAAAAAATATTGTGTAAAAGTTAGTTTAATCTTAATTTATAATTAAATAATTTTGCGATTAGGTAATGTTTTTTACATATCACATCTTTGATCTAAAAAAACGAACATGGAAAATGTTTAACTTTTATCTTCCACATTAAAACTTGGGTTTATCTCCAGTCATGATTCTGATTTTATTCCTGCATGTGAAGGGAATACTTTTTTCATCAATAACTCAAAAAATCGATTTTTGAGAAATGTCGCTGTTGCGTTACAGAAGCGATAAGTATTAAGAAACTACAGCACTTAATTTCTAACGCATCCTTTTTTCTTTTCCGTAATTTCGTAAGTCGCTTTAAACAAGCTGTAACTTTTTAGTACTTTAAAAAGGTTGAATGGGCGGTGATAGACTTCCCTGCGGGGGGTGGAGCTAAGCAACCGTAGAATTTTTTTCTTCTTGTGGAATGTCTGATGACACAATTGTACTCTTATGGGGTGTAGACCCCCTAGAAAATGCTCTACCTACGCACTACGGAATAGTGTATTTAAATATGGGTCATATACAATAGTCACATAATAAACTATTACGATTTGATTTGTATTGGTATAACGGATAAACTTTGGCCTTCTGTTGCTGTGCAGTACAGAACACCATTAAGACTTGGCTTTTGGAATGAAACAAACTGTGTTTTTTTTATTGATGGCTGGTTTTTATTTAATAAAAGTTAAAACCGCTAATGCTGGATTCTGGGCAGAAATTTACTTTCAAATATCGTTTTGAGGCACAGTTTTTTAAATTTTTCTTTTGGTCCAGCACTTCTTATTGAAATACCTTTTGACGGGGATTATCCCACATACGAATTGCTCGGCTAAAGAAATAATTTTTTCTGTAATACGAAGTATTACATAAATGGCATATCGACCAGAAATCCATGTGCTCTTGAAGATTCCTTGGAAGACTTTCCACAGAAATGTATCCATATTTATTGCAATTTCTCCAAAAATCAACTGGGCGGTCCTTGGTAATAAACGACTTTTTTATTCTTCGAATACATCTTGCCTTCATTTCTTTAATACCGGTTTCATTTGTGCATACTTTTCGTTTCGTGTATTTGCTGTATTCTTTGTTTTGTTTTCAAAACGCTGTTAACAGGTTTCTGCAACAATAACAACAACAATGAATTGCAACGACAATAATAACAAACGATGTAGAAGAAGAAAAGGAAAAATGTAAAAACGAGTACTTTAAAATTTAGCTTATTCGTTGTTAGTTTGTGACATTAAAATTCCCTTTTTTAGCTTTTATCATTGATCGCAACTGAATTGAACAGAATTTAGTCGAACAATATAAGTATGTATGTATGTATGTATGTTTATGGACATATTTATACTCATGTGTGTAAGTAGTATGTATCTATTTATATAACATGCATACATATGTATGGCTGCACACATGTATATATGTAAGTATATACATACACACATAAATACTAATACACAAAGCTTCACATTTATAAACAGGGTTTCGAATGTCTGACTCCTAATGACAAAATCTCATTTTCCTATTAGAAGTAGCTTTTTTCCAGTCGTATGTATGCTTTAAAACAAATGACTGACGAGATTTAGTTCTTATGCTTCTCACTTTAAATTGTCCAACTGTTACTACGTTTATACGCACGTCTTATTTGCAAATAAAAAAGAAGAATGTTGCCGTATAACTTTTTTATTGTAACTTATTAAGTCACTTAACAAGTCGTGAATAACGACACTATTTGTAAATAAAAAGTAAGACGTTGCCACTTCATGAACGTTTTTTGTGTTTTACTTACCAAACAATCATATTTTCGTCACATGGCATCACTAATAATAACATAAGTTCTGTATGCAATTTCCCGTATAAACAGTGAATTAGTTATTTGCAAAAAATTCTATTTGCAAATAAGACGTGCGTATAAACGTGGTATGTGTGTAGAATATGTATTGTATGGCAATCAGCAACTAGTTTGCTTGTTTTCAACACGAACTGGGTCTGGCGAGAGGGTGTACTGTCTTATAGAGACGCGTATTGGGAGACTGAATCTTCCTTATATCAACTAACGCGGAAGTTGCTAAAATTAGGTGGTAAAAGGCAATTCATATGATATATATATATATATATATATATATATATATATATATATATATATATATATATATATATATATATATATACATACATATATGTATACATAAGTATGAACATATTGGAAATAGTTCGGAAACGTACATACATATATACATATGTAGCGAAACAAGTTTGCAATATTTCGTATTCAAATAAACGTCACCTTGGTTATAAAAGATACATACATACATACATACATAAATAGATTTAGGGACTGTATATCTAAAGAAATTTATATCTAAAGATTTCACTCATTTTATGTAATTTTTCTAACTCTTTGTCAAATAACGGCAAATAATATGTGTAGTTCAACCACAAAAATGTATACTCCCAATAGTTTAGTGCAGGACCTGGCATAAATAAAAATTTTGAAACGGCAACATTGAGTTGCAATTAATTGGAAATTAAATAATTGAACAATGCAACTATAATAACATTTGACTTCTATAGATTCTTAACTAATGCAAAAAAATTAGTCCATAGGAGATGCTTTAATGTGAAAATACAGATATGAAAAATAGAAATAACAGCAAAGTAGAGGAATCTTTGGAAGAGTATAAAAACATCGTTCATAACTAAAAAAATATATATAAGTATATATATATATATATATATATATATATATATATATATATATATATATATATATATGTATATATATATATATATATATACACACACACACACACACATATATATATATATATATATATATATATATATATATATATACATATATATATATATATATATATATATATATATATATATATATATATATATATATATATATATATATGTGTGTGTGTGTGTGTGTGTGTGTGTGTGTTTGTGTGTGTGTGTGTGATACTCATTCAAGTTTTTCGCCTTTTGTAATAAACTTTATTTACTATTTAAACTTAAGGTGTTTACTGGTGTATTTTAATGAAAATCTATTAATTATAGTTTTTATATTTCGCTACTCATAAAGATAACATCTTCAGAATATTTGATTATTTAAAAATAATAACAATAAGTCGATTAAAGTTCGGCAGTTATTCTTGTGAATTCTGCTGTACATGCATATGTACATATGTATGTATTTTATGCCTTCTAAACTCGACATTGCAAATTATTTTTAATTTATTTTATCATTTTTCAGATAAATTTATACAAAAAATAAGCAATCGTTTGATTGAAAATTTAAAGCAAAATAAAGAATTTATCTTGACATTATCTTCAAAAAATTGTGCTCATAATTCTATTAAATAGAAAAATATCCCATAAACTAAGTATATAATTAATTAGTTATCAAAAAATTGTGATTTTAAAATATATAATAATATAGATTTAAATGTAATAATAACAAAATACGAATAAAATAATTAGATTTATAATAATTTCAAACTATTTATACATAATGTAAACAAAATCAAGCAACCAAAATTAAAATAATTTCAACAAAAAGTGTAAATAAAATCCAACAACACAACAACTTCGAACCAAATTTTAATGCCAAGAAATAGTAACATAAAATAATAATAGCTAAAATACAACAACAATTATAAAAATTAATCAACAACGATCAACTAAAAATTAAAATTTTCTATTTTTTGTTTGTTTTAAACGGGTGCAATCGATTAAATAAATATTTAATGCAAGAGTAGTTATTAGTTTAACAAAAAAATTTAAGAAAGACAAAAGAAAAATTATTTGAAATAACAGTTTTGTCATCAATATGCCTCATACAAGTCATACGCGCCATACCGGTTCATCCGGTGATGATTTGGGCAGTACTGATGAAGTCAAGATTTTTAAAGATGAAGGCGATCGAGAAGATGAAAAAATCTCTTCCGAAAATTTGCTGGTAGAGGAAAAATCAAGCCTCATTGATTTAACAGAAAGTGAGGTAAGTTATAAAATCAAAAATATTCTTAAGAATGCTCACAAAGGAATAAAGCACACACCCACCTACTCGCTTACATACACGCTCAAGACAATGAGCGTGCAAAGAAATGGAAAGACATTGAATTGATACTTAAATATTGCCCGATTTTAATGTATGTTCATACATATGCAGTGAAAGCTCTCATAACCGGACTAATTTCTTCAATGCAAGCTTTAATATAAAAATGTGTAACTTTATCATAATCGGACAACCATTGCGCGATGGTGAGTGTCTGTTTATGGAAGCTTTTACCGTAGTATAGTATGCAGTTTGGCGGGTGTAGTAAATGCGCTGGATGTTACATGTGCGCGTACTGTTTTGTACTAAATCTATTACCTTGAAACGCCAGTTGGCGTGATATTGAGGAGCAAATCTATAAATCAATAAACATAAGTATAAACCATCTTTAAACGTACAAAATTAGGTATTTTAACTGCCAATACAGACCATATGTTTTTGAAAACTGTAAGAATTAATCAATTATCAATATTATTACAAAAGGGTTTGAAATAAAAAAATATTCTTGTATTCAGATGAGTACGGCTTGTTTTCTTACATTTAGCTTCTCCCACTTATTCCTAAACATCTTTTGTGTCTTCTTTGTTCGAAAAGCATAATGGATTTCACCAAGCCGTTGTAGAGGTCTTTTATTAAAAATTTTGTTTGAACATTTTCGTTTTTTATTGGCAACTTTTTTAATTTCTTTTTTGAACCAACGCGCTGCGGCAGCGGCTCTTTGACATGAACGAGTGCTGCCACATTATCGTTTTTAAACGACACCTAATTAATGGGGCAGTGACAACGCATGTTTATAGCAACTCGCTTTAAAAAATTACTTCTTTGGATGTCAAAATCTGTTGAGTCGCCAAATCTATGAACATGCACATTTTGACGATTGAAGAATCAATTGTGCGTGAGTGAAACAAATTAAAACAAAAATTATCGCCTAGTTATAAATTTAGAAAACAAAAAATATATGAAATTTTTTTTGCATGGAGCACACGAACGCATATTGATTAATTCATGTATTTATATGATTTTATTAAAAAATTTCTCAATACCGCGCAAGGCATATTCATTTGCGTTGATAACACGAGAACTAATTTTATATAAAGATGAAGACTAAAACTACATATAAACAAAATTTTACAACGAAACAAGGTAAAGTACAAGCAGCAAAAAATAGTCACCTGAGCTGGTATAAATATGCCTTGGGGTTATATATAAAACTAGTGTTCGCCCAGTGGTTGAAATTCAACCATTATTGCAATAATACAAAACCGCTCAGATAAAATGTCATATTTTTCTTCATTTCTAATAAAATGTATTACCGTACTTACTCCATTCTTTAATAATAAATAATAGAAACGGTTTTGATGTTCATTCAAGAAACATAAATTTATTGCCTATATTAAAAATATTAAAATTTTTTGATTAATTGAAGAAAAACTAAAAGTAAAAAAAATTAATTTTATTCAAAATATTTAAAGTAGTTGTACGACTGGCATCTTTATCTAAGGAAAATTTCTTCATATACAATATTCTTCGTAAAAACTCTATTGTCATTGAGTATGTTTCCTTGACCATTTTCATTTGAAATATAAAATTTTAAGCCGTCGAATGAACGAACTCTACTCGCAGCTACATATAATTGTCCATGAGCAAATACAGGTAGTCTCAAAAGAACACATATCTTTTCAAATGTTTGCCCCTGTGACTTGTTAATGGCCATAGCAAATGCGGGCATGATTGGAAATTGTGTCCGCTGAAATTTAAATGGAAGAATTGTTCCAGAAAATGTTAAATTTATTCGTGGAATCAAAATTCTTTTATTACGAACTACTCCCGTTAATACTTCGCCATCTATGGTGTTGCGATGTAAGCATTTTACTCTCATTCGAGTTCAATTTACTATGGCTTGTGCCGTGTTCAAATTACGAATCAGCATAACAATGGAATTTATTTTCAATTTTAATTTATGCGGTGGCATTCCGCTTACGTTCAGTGAATTTAAAAATTAAGAAGGATATTCATTTACGTCATTGACATCATTAGAAACTTTATCAAAACTGTAATAAACCTTCTCCTCCCTTGAAAGACGATTAAGTATATCCTTATTTATTGAAACGCAGTCTTCATTGGTAGGAGCCAAAATTACGGAATTAGGAATTTGATCCGATAATGTATTCTCACGAATATTACACTGTGTGTAATTTTTTGAGTCGTGACAAAATAACCATATACGGACACCACTACGTGATAAAAGACTAAAAAAAGACCCGTGTCTCCCAATTTTTCCCAAAGTTATGCACTTTTTTTATAAGCCGCCAAAGATTTGGGGCCTCGGTATCATTTTCGCAAAAAAGTGATCATTTTCTCGGGCTCATATCTTGCAAACCGTTTCGAATTTCGATTTACTCTCTGAGGCAAACTTGTAGCTCTTGTCATAAAGAACAAAAATTGCGAACATATAAAATCAAAAAAAACTTCACCTTCCAGATAAAAATCGCAAAAAACTTAAAAAAATTCGATTTTTTTTACCTTTTTCTCTTGTTCAGGTCCATAGGTAGCAAACCGTTCAAAATTCAAGGAAACAATCAACTACAAAAATTTACCTAAGATCTCAATAAACAAATTTCTACAACATATAAACTTCCTGGGAATAATTCTGAACACCGTTTAGGTAGCGCTTAGGTAGCCGCAAAAGTGAAAAAAGTGACGCGCTACCTAAACGGTGTTCAGAATTATTCCCAGGAAGTTTATATGTTGTAGAAATTTGTTTATTGAGATCTTAGGTAAATTTTTGTAGTTGATTGTTTCCTTGAATTTTGAACGGTTTGCTACCTATGGACCTGAACAAGAGAAAAAGGTAAAAAAAAATCGATTTTTTTTTAAGTTTTTTGCGATTTTTATCTGGAAGGTGAAGTTTTTTTGATTTTATATGTTCGCAATTTTTGTTCTTTATGACAAGAGCTACAAAGTTTGCCTCAGAGAGTAAATCGAAATTCGGAACTGTTTGCAAGATATGAGCCCGAGAAAATGATCACTTTTTTGCGAAAATGATACCGAGGCCCCAAATCTTTGGCGGCCCATAAAAAAAGTGCATGACGTTGTGAAAAATTGGGAGACACGGGTCTTTTTTAGTCTTTTATCACGTAGTGGTGTCCGTATATGGTTATTTTTTTCGTGTTGCACTGTGTTACCATAGATATCAGTAATTAAACGATCAAAACAACCAATTATTTGTTGTGGCAATTCAATAATGTCATCACCTAACTCTGGATAATTTCTTAATTCACCATTACCAAGTTTATTTATGAAATTCGACAAATTCTACTTCTTCTGGTCTAGCTCTCGTATTTTGTGTTAAGGTAACTTTGTGAAAAGAATTCAATTCCTTCCAACTAATGATGCAATTTTCAATTAAAGTAAATCGGGTCCCGTGTGGATCAACAGGTAAAATTTGCCTTAAATTGCACCTTAATAGAATAGTTTTACCACCAAATGGTGGAATAGAATGAACAAATAAAATAAGTTTTTCCTTCTGAGTGTTTACGGAGTTGCCATCCAAATTTACTTTAGTTACTTTAGTTAATTTTGAGTTGTTTGTTGTAATTTTTTAGCAAATTAAGAAAGAAAGAGAGATCATGGCTTTATGATTGACTAATATTCTTAACTGTCTATAAAAATACATTCTGCACTCCCCCTATTGACAATCTATCAAACAAAAAAAAAAAATAATAAAAATCAAGCGAATACTTTGAGTTTAGGTCAGTTAAAATGGTTCTTAACTTTTCCACTTGCCTATTTATATATACATACACGGGTGTCAGAGAAACCGATATTATTGGAATTGGATTTGAAACCGACAAAAAAATAGTTTGGTGTCATGAAATCCAATGTTATCGGTTTTTTGTTCGAACTAGAATTTGTGTCGGTTTTATGTGTCACAGAAAGCAATGTTATTGGTGTTGTTATTGGAAATAAACCAAGCAGTTTAAAGCTGTCGTTCTAAATTTTTCATTTTTTTTAAGTTTTGCGAAGTTACATCTTCTTGCAAAAAAAGTTTTTATTTTCATGTTTTTATCCTTAATAGGGGAAAGCATATAAATAGCACCCAGAACTCGATACTAATCGAGTTTATAGAGAAATATCCAGACCTCGCAAGAGGATTCATCAAACGGGATAAGCCAACGGTAGATCCCTTCATGGATTGAGCCGGGATACTGTGCGTCTACCGCTCGAATTTTCACTTCGTGGTCACAAATCTAAAAATAAATGCATATAATATATACACATTAGTTTCATAGTGTAATTAAATAATATAAAATTGTGTTTGCACAATAATTACAATCATGGCATTCATACTAAAATATCCCTTTCAATTAAAATATAAATGCTCATTATAGATAGGCTTAATAATCCTGATGTGTGTCCCGTCGATGCAGCCAACTATTGAAGGGATTTTGTATTTATTGTAAAATAGTCTCTGGATCTTTGTTTTTCGGTGGAATTCATTTCAAGTTGTACCCACTGTGGACAAATAAAGCGCTCCACAACCGTGAGTACATCATCTACTATGGTTGATATGGGGTGGGTGAAAGTAAAACGAATCGTACTTTATTCTTATAAATGCTAAAATTTGTTAAGAAAAATACAATTTTGGTTTTTAGTTTGAAGTGTTTTTTATTGAACATCATCAAAAAAAAATCAATTTTCACAGAAATATTAATGCAAAAAAAATTTTTTTAAACTTTGCCAAAAATTTCAAATCGATTTGTTCTTATTGTTCCTGTAGGAAAAATTCCTTTTTGGCGTAAATACGAAACTAAATTTAAGGTTTTAAAATAATTGTCGAAATAAATTTATTATATATATTTATTATTATATATTTATTTATTTTTTCTTTCTTAAAAAACGATTAAAACTTTCATTTTCCCAAAACTCACCAAAATAAAATAGATTTTTATAGTTTAAAAATTTGACGTTACTAATATACCTAAAATGTCATTCTATGTTGCAAGATATCTTAAATATTAAGAAACATCAATGTTAATTTGTGCATATATTTTACTGCCTTTCATTTTAGAGCTTTCGTTAAAATTAGGTAATGGACTATATGTGAATAAAATTCTTTTTTTTTTTATCACTATTGTTTTCTCCCTTCATTTGAATGAAAAAATGTATAGGGATTTTCGTAGCACCATTTTTTGACGTCTAGAGAAAAACGAATTTTTTATTATGTGTAGGTGTTATTCAGAAAATATACTGGCAACACTGTATTTGATATAACTCCAGGTACGCCAAAAAATCTATTACAACTTAAAACATAGAGGATTTTACTGCAACTGATGTATTTGGATTAGAAAGAGTAAATAAAAATACTAATTATGGAAATGTGGTAATCAATAGTAATGATGGAACGATGTCCAGTACCAAAAGCACCAATTTTTCAATCTTCTTCGTTTGCACAAGACGGCTTGGAAAGGTTGGGTAAAGGGTACAAGTTTAGATCTTTCGATATGTTTCTTAGAGCTGATTTTCATTGAGGGTGAATTCGCCATGGCAAAACCCCAGCAACTCGTGTTTACTTACCGAAAGTTTTTCTTCTCCATTTTAATATTTCGAATTCTACAAAAACGAAAAAAGTTTTCCTAACAAAAAAAAAAAAAAAGCCAGACATTTTTATGAAAGTTGCCGGAAATTGTGTAGTCATAAAATTTTTTATTCTGGTAATTGCTACAATTATGGTTGAATGGAGAAGTCTCTATAAATACCCAAAAATTCAATATCTATGTATCTACATATATTATACAAAAGTTCGGCAATATTTGGTAAACATAAATTTCTGTTTTATCTTTCAGGAAAAAAGCGGCAAATTATCATCACGCTCTGACCATAGTCCGGTATTTAGTAAGTATTTAATATGAATATTAATATTTAATTCTAAGCATTTACAGTCTAATTCATAAACGCACAATAACAGCTTTATAAGATATTAATAAGAGAAATTTGAAAAAAGAGTATTTGTAAACGTTTAATAGTCTATTAAACGCTTCATAACACTGTTTGAAATTAGGAATTTTTATTGTAGCCATTGCCCTACTTTAACAGTTCAATAGAGTGAAATAATGAGAGACTTCAGAGCGTTACTGGTGTCATTGATGGGAGTCACGTTCGCATAAAAAAAACCAGAGGGGTTATTCTGTATTGCGATGCGTAAGCTAATTCGATGCGTTTGATATTTTGTTAGCGCAAGATATTTAGTTTTAACGAACGATTTTAACATACGCTTTCGTATTACAGAGTACACTGATCCCAGTTTTGCGAAAGTGAAAAAATTAGATGCGAAAGGACGCAATAAAGGGTACCAATTATCCGATTAGGTACCATTTTTCTTATGCATCGCAATACAGAATAACCCCCCAGAGGTGACTTATCCCAATATTATATTAATATGGTGCGCTACTATTCCTTAAACGTTCAGGTATTAGTAATTCGCATACAAAATTAAATAAAAAAACATTAGCCACTAACGTCTCCTATAGGTTATTTGCGATGCGAAATTGAAGATCACAGATGTATGTAGTTGCAAGGTGGAGAGGAAGCACTCACGACTGTCATATTTTTAACGAATCAATAATCAAGCACCGGTTTGAGAACGGAGAGTTCGAGGGTCGATTGCTAGGAGATAGTGGATACAAGCTGCATCCCTATTTATTTCCCTACTTTTAAACTCACAGAATGAAAAAGAAAGGAAATACAATGTTGCACATATGTATGTATGTATAGGTACTAGAAATACCATTGAGCGTTGCTTCGGCGTTTGGAAACAACGATTTCGTTCCCTACTAGATGGTTTGACAGTCAGTTTATCAAATGGAAAAAGATTGATTGTTGCATTACCCGTATTACACAATATTGCTATTATTACACAATATTTTCTATTTAATTAAAAAAAATTATGGAAACATTACAGTGATGCACAAACAAATACAATCAGGTGGGTAGCTAAATAATCGTTCAACGATGAAAAAAAACTAACGTGTTTAGGTACATTTTTAATAAGATACTAGATGACCCGGGCAAACGTTGTTTTGCCTTCAAATTTGCACTAAATCGATATAGCAATTATTGTTCAAATACCGGTATCGGGCTAATTAACCCCACTACACGCTGATTAAGGACCCAACGCCTTCAGCAAAACGCAGCATAGGCTTATCGCGCTAATCTCTATTGGGCAAAACACAAAAAACAAAATATTGGGCCATATGTCGGACGAACTTCAAACACAGAAACACTCCTCACGTTCCATAGAATATGTAAAGTTTGGTCAAAATCGGTGCAGTAGTTCTTGAGTTGCGGTGCAAAAACATACACAAAAAACTAAATATTGCGCCACCTGTTGGACGAACTTCAAACTACACAGAAACACTCCTCACGGCCCATAGAGCATGCATATAAAATTTGGTCTAAATCGGTCCAGTAGTTTTTGAGTTTAGCGATCACGAACATACACGTAATTTTTATGTATACATATATACATATATGTAGCTGACACCGTCAGCTCAAAATATCTTTGGAACTACATAACCGATTTAAGAGTTTGATATCTCGTTTTGAAGAACATGACAACGGCTTTCCAAAAAAAGTAAAATAAAATAAAAAAAGTACAAAAAATAAATATATGTATATGTCATTGGTGGTGCAATATGAAAATTGGATTTTTTGCCACGCCCTTCCGCCCACAGACCGAAAAATCAGACTTCACAGTGTCACCCGGCCGAGTATTCTGAAGGTTCCCTGAAAATTTCGTCAAAATCGGCCCAGCCGTTTTGGAGCCATTACGTTACATACATACATACATACACACATCCTATTTTATATATATAGATTTGTACTTTTTAATTTCGTTTGTAGAAAATTATTTCTAAAACTTTGTTTTTTAGCTTAATATATGTAATTACAATCGATTCAAAATATTTTTTGTTAATTTTTGTTGTATTTGAACCAAATACTCATATAACCCATTTAAATTATTTGTATCACTAAACATAAAATGAGAGACGATTTTGTACAAGGTTGCCAACAGCATAGATAAATCTGATAAGATTGCCAACGCAGCGTTACTAATCGTTTATGAATATAAAATTTTATTTCATGTTAATAAATCGAAATCTGTTTAATAACTATTCTACAGTTTAAGGCGGAAATAAAGAATTTTTATGAATTAGACTGTTAGTATCTTGGCGAAAAATCGAAAATATCATTTAGTGAATTCTTTCGATTTGATAAGATATAAATTCAGAAGAGTCTTAATTAAGCATTTTAATTAATAATTAAAATGCTTACTTAATACTTCTATATTTCTCAAAATTTGCATGATAATAATATTGCTTTCGTCAATTTGTAATTGTGACTACTGATAAGTTTCCAGAAGTAAGACGGTTGCTAATGGGAAGTAACTTATCGGTATCTAAAATGAAATTATAATCTTTACATTCGAAGATCGCTTGTAATTCAGTTAGTAGGAATGAAAAGATAATTTCTTGCAACAAGAAGCTTGTGTTAATATGATTGGAAATAATTTGTTTTTTCACCATATCTCGGGAAATAACTTCTTTTATCGTAATAAAAGAAAAAAAAAACCTAAAACAAATACTGCCATTCAAAGAACATATTTAGGCATTTGACGAAAGAAAATTATTTTATACCAATTGTACTAGAGAACACTATTGAGGGAGTTCTTACATATATTCTTTTTAAGTACAATACTTATCAAATTTGCAAATAATTGAACATATTAAAAATAACATTTCCGACTTCCGACAGTTGAATAATGGTCATATACAGTAATATTGCTCTGTTATGTAATTATGTGTCTCCGTACGAGTAGATAAATGTATGTATGTTTATGTATGTGTGTATGTAAGTATATATTTGGTATTTCAGTGCCATCCCAATTTGTAATATTTTGCATTTCATAATATCTCGAAAATACCTCAGATAAATTAAAATATGCTTATAATATGTGATTGTGCGTACTTTACTTAAGCTTCTAAATTGATTTGATTGCTATAATGGACATCATGAGAATATAGAGATTGTGATCCGATAGCGGAGGAAGTTCAGATCATTTCTAATAATTTTAACGAAGGCCTGTCATTGCAAAAAGCTAATTTTTAATACTAAATTTGAAGCCATTCTTCAATACTCGTATGTTAAGATAATCAGATGATTTATTTAAATTCATATTAATATCATTATCACTCTATTTTTTATTTAAGTGCCCTCGTAGTAGTGCTAGTGTATTAGACTAGTAGTCGGAGGGTCGCAGGTTCGGTTGCTGCTGAAGACTGGGTTTTTCTGCAGACAAGGCAAATGGCTTCGTATTTTATGTATCTCCGTTAAAAAGTAATAGTTTTGTAATAAATCAAGATTAAGTTTTTTGTCTTCGGAAATTCTTTAAAAAAGACTTCCAGGTTCTCTCTTTAAGTAATTGTTTAAAGGAATTTACTTCATTCAGATTTTGGGTTCCGCAACATGATGGAATTTTTGAGACTATCTCTGGTTAAGAGATACTCAATTGCAAATTTTGATTCCCCTTAGGTTTATAGCTTATAAATTTTCTCCTTCAGATGACACAAAAATCTTAAATGCATGTAATTTTCTTAATAGAATTGAAAAAACGTAATTTGCATAGATCTGTTAAATAGTTATGAGTTTTTGTAGTGAAAACTATGAAATTTATCTCAAGAATTCAAATATAATTCAAGAACTCAAAAATAATAATAATAATAAAGTGAAACGCTAGTTGATATTTTCAAAAAGAAATGGTCCTTTTTTTAATTTAACGAAGTTTTAAGCTAAGTTTAGACGATATGTTGAATCAGCATATTTATGCTGAAAAATTTAATGAAGATGGCAGCATATCGCGTAAACGCAAAATTTTTCCAGCATATGTACGTACTTACATACATATGTTTAAAACATTTGCTAACAGTTTGTGAACCATTAAACAAACGTATGTTGGCAATGGTGGCATATCGTGTAAACAGCATATTATTAGTATTTGAAAAATTTTCTTGCGTATGCTGACAGATATTTTATTTGTTGAAAAGCGTATGTAAACTTTTCTGCATATGACATATGTACATATTTGTATACAAATACGCTTATTGGTTGATAGCCGACTGAGCCGAGCCGCCGATGACTTTTCTATATCGTTCACAAAAAGTTTTAAAGATGCATATAAGTTTGTGATTTAAACAATTTTAATTACACACAAAGCGAAATATATCTGAAATTTAACCAATGACCAACTAATAAATCAAAAACAATAAATGATTTTAATTATCCAAACAGTCTTGTTGAACCTTCGTAGTGAACAGACGTGTTAGCGGAGTTTTTTTTTTCACATACTAAGCAAACAAAAATACAAACAAAAAAAAAAAATTTTCGTAATAAGTACTGATTCGTAATAAGTACAGTTTTTGTTAAATTTGCTTTACTTGCATTAATAATATTTTTCGTATAAACTGAAACAACAAAAAAACACAAACAAAGTGACTGAGGAATACTCTGCATGAGTACCTCAAAAACAAAAAATTGTGAAGTGAGTTCTAACGGCAGAAATGCCTATTTTACTGTGAGTTCTGAAGCTCTTAATGCAAACAATAAAAAGAAAAAATTGGATGACAGTCTTTTTCTAACGGCAAAGCCAATTTTACGTGAGCGATCAAATTCGCTTACTCCGATGCCAAGTAGTGATTCGGTAATATTACCATTGCCTAGTTCATCGTTATTTAAGTCAGCGCCATTATCCGCTCTGGGCTCGTGTTCATCACTTAACCCAGTTATCACAATGGACGATAATATTCAAAAACCTAAAGTGCCTGTCGGAATGGACAGATATGTAACGGTAGTAAAGCGCGGGCGAAGCCCAAATTCATCCAAAATCTCATCTGTTCCGAAAATATCCAGAGACAACGACGCCGCCTCAGCTAATCGTCAAAACCGGTTTAAAATATTGCAAGACGACAGCGACAAACCCGAAGAATCTTCGAAAAAAACTTCAAAACCACCACCAATCTATCTGAGACAAAAAAACTCGAACACACTTATTAAAAAACTAATCTCGGCCATTGGTGAAAAGTCATTTCACATTGTTCCAATAAAACGTGGTAACATTCTGAACGAAGTAAATTATTTGGATTTGACATTTTTAATAGTTTTTTTTCAATAGAAATAATAACGAATAAATTTTTTTTAAAGATTTCTTTAGACGCAAGGATCGCGACTTTAATTTACGATTTAACCTTTATTTTTTATGATTTTATTTTTCTTATGATTTTACTTTTATTTTTCATAAACAAAAAGGTTTCTTAATTCTATTTTTTATTTAACTTAGGATAATTGACTTAAGGCCTAACTATAATGTGCTTAATGCAACTTAAGCAAATGTGCGAATACACACAATCAAATCTATACAACTATAATGTACTTAAGTAACTTTTCGTCAAGTTTCGTCAAGTGTCATTTGCTTAAGGAAAGTGCGTTCAATTTCGCTCTTGCTTAAGCAAATGACTCATCAAGAACCCATTCTTCTTTCTGTCTCTATTTATTTCCCGTACTGAGCAGGAGCGTTTTCTTTTCTTCATCGTCTCTCTTATTTTTTGAAGAACACATATTCCATCAAATGCACAATTCATTAACTTCACTGTCTTCAGAAATTTCAGTTTTCTATCCATTTTTAAAAATTTTCCAATAAACACTGTACACAATAGATACATATAATTGTTTACAATTAAAAGATGCAACCAACCACTGTTGCTTTTTTAGTACTTTTTTTATTTTAGTTTTCGTTTACTTTATAAATAAATAAAAGATAAACATGGATTTACTTGTTTATGGTAATATATTTATAACTTTTACAAATTTAATGAGATTTCGTCAAAAATATTACATTTTAAAGATATAAAAACGAAAATAGTTTTCCAAAAGTACAAATGTTTGCAACTAAGTGTAAAAAGTTTTTAAGCTCAATAAGTACAATATAGCCACCTAAAAGTCTTCAGTAATTTACTTAAGCATTTGACATGCTTTTCGTTGAATTTTGACACTAGCTTAAGTTTGGTTAAGCACATTATAGTTGGGCCTTAAAATTTAAAAGTACCTTATTTCTGCTTGGTGGTTTGCTTTTGCTGTCTTTTCCTCGATGATTTCTCCTTGATGTCCCTTTTCGCGATGATTTCTTGAGGATTTTTTTTCCTTGATGACCCGTTCTTGATGTTTTGTTTCTAATGACTTGATGACTTGTTCTTGGCAACTACCTTTACCGAAAGTCTTCTTGCGCAGTTCTTCACAGATTTTAAATGGTTTTTTTTTCAGAAATGGCTTGCGTATTTTTTAATATTCAAATGCTTTTTAGTCACTCTTTTTTCCTCAATAAGTTTTTATGTCGAATTTTTCCGAAGATCTTGAGCGCATTTTTCTCTTAAAAGTTTTACAAAAACAGTCACTTTATCTAAAAAGTTTTTTTTAGAGACACGTTTTACACTTTTATCCTGGACCCCTATTTTTAGAATCGTTAATTTTTGGCCTTAAAGGATAATATTACGTTTTTTCACTCTTTCACTTTAAATTATCCTTTTTTTCGATAAGACTTGGCTACTCGATAATTAATTTTTATTCGGGCGTCAGTTCATTTTTTAATACCGGACCGACCGAAGGTGCTCGGGCGCCAATTAGGAAATTCGTAGTTGAAATTTCTAAAAAATTTGTTTTTTTGTTTAAGCGGTCAACGCGACCGCACTTTATTCAAATCAGAACTCAAAATAATTTTACAACACTTCTTAATTTATATTAAACTAAATGACCTAATGACATTTAACAATAAATGCACTATTGCAGTTATTGCAGTTTTTGGAAAATACTTAAAAAATAATTTTGTGACCTAATTAATAAAAGACGCTAATTTAGCAATTGCAAAATATCTACTTATCTTCAATTTATTGGAAAAGACTTCATTATATATATATATATATATATATATATATATATATATATATATGTATATATATAAGTATATATATATATATATATATATATGCATATACAGTCGAACTTCCATAACTCGAACTTCTCTAACTCGAATTTTCTCTAAGTCGAACTAGTTTGGTTGGCAGTAGCGTTAGAAGAACAAATTACATACAATTTTGCTTCCGTAACTCGAACTTCCATAAGTCGAACTTCTCCATAACTCGAACAAAAAACATACACATGAATTCTATAACTCGAAGAATTTTGCTTGTTTAAATGGTTTTTTGTTATGGTTTGTATATTTTACATGCTATTTTTGTGCACTTTTTTCGGGGAATTACAAATTTGTTTGCGTAAGTAACACCTCGTCCACATTTGCAATTTTGTTGCATGCAATTCTTTAAAATTCTTCTTCGAAATTGCTTTGGTGTCCACATGAGAAAAAATCTAGTATCGCAATTTTTGTATAAAACGTCAAATACAACAACACCAAACATCAAGTTGAATAGGGAGAATTTCAAAGCAAAAGAGAATTGCAGAGAACATGAAACTCTGTACCCTTCCCCAAGCTTCTTACCCCTCTCAACTAAAACAACCAAGAATTGCTGCAACAAAATTGCAAATGTGGACGGGGTGTAAGTATCAGTTCTATGCATAATTCGGGCTAAATGATAAATGTTGAAATCGATTTTTTTTATTATTATGGCAACAACTGATGAGCACTACAAAGCTTTAAGTACATTAGATATATTTTTTACTGAAAATAACAAAAAAAAGTAAAATGTCAGTCATTATTTCAGAATATTTTACTTAACTGTAATTTGGAAATTACATACATACTATACATATATGAGTACATATGCTTGTTCTTATAATATCTGAACTACATATGTAGTTTTCCATTAGAGGCTATTTTAAATAAAAATACATGATACAAAAACCTTTTATTCTATTTTGACAAAAAATTCTGTAACTCGAAGTCTCCGTACGTCGAAGTTTTTTTGGGATAATGGTGATTCGAGTTATGGAAGTTCGACTGTATATAAGTATATATATATATATATATATATATATATATATATATATATATATGTATATATATATAAGTATATATATATATATATATATATATATATATATATATATATATATATATATATATGTATATATATATAAGTATATATATATATATATATATATATATATATATATATATATATATATATATATATATATGTATATATGTATATATAAGTATATATATATATATATATATATATATATATATATATATATATATATATATATATATATATATATATATTATATATTTATATATATATATATATATATATATATATATATATATATATATATATATATATATAGTATACATATATACATATGTATGTACATATATATGTATATACATACATATATCCATAAAATTTCTGTAAGGAATATAGGGCCTCAAAAGATCTCACTGATTAATAAAATAATAATTATGATTACTAATTGATTTCCATTACAAATAATCCAAAAATAGTCGCAATTATATATCAAATAAGCAATAAATAATCCGACTACATTCGTGATTTTTTTCGAGGTCTGAAGGATGAACTCGATTGTCAATGAAAAATTCAACCAGTATTTGATTTTAGTTACTTATTTTCAACTAAAACATAATTTGTAAGATTTTTTCTTATTATTTTGTTTTGTTTTGTTTGTTTCTCTCATAGTCTTTGTTGAACCTTCGTAGTGAACAGACGTATTAGCGGTTTTTTTACAAACAAAAATACAAAAAAAAAATCGTAATAAGTACTGATTCGTAATAAGTATTGATTTTGTGAAATTTGCTTAACTTGCACTATTAATATTTTTCATATAATCTGAAACAACAAAAACAAAAAAAAAACAACCGCAAAAAAGTGACTGAGGAATACTCTGCATGAGTACCTCAAAAACAAACAATTGTGAAGTGAGTTCTAACGGCAGAAATGCCTATTTTACTGTGAGTTCTGATATTAATGCACACAATAAAAATAAAAAATCGGATGATAGTCTTTTTCTAACGGCAAAGCCAATTTTTCGCGAGCGATCAACTTCGCTTACTCCAATGCCAAGTAGTGATTCGGTAACATTACCATTGCCTAGTTCATCTCTATTTAAGTCAGCGCCATTATCCGCTCCGGGCTCGTGTTCATCACTTAACTAAGTTATCACTACAGACAACAGTAGTCTGAAACCTAAGGTGCCTGTCGGAATGGACAGATATATCACAGTGGTAAAGCGCGGGCGAAGCCCAAATTCTTCAAAGATCTCTTCGGTCCCCAAGATATCCAGGGATATCGACGCCGCCTCAGCTAACCGTCAAAACCGTTTCAAAATATTGCAAGTTGACAGCGACAGACCCGAAGAATCCTCGAAGAAAACCTCAAAACCACCACCAATCTATCTGAGACAAAAAAACTCGAACACACTTATTAAAAAACTAATCTCGGCCATTGGTGAAAAGTCATTTCACATTGTTCCAATAAAACGTGGTAACATTGATGAAACAAAAGTTCAAATATATGATGAAAAAGACTTCCGCAAAATGGTTAACGAATTCGAAAAAAATAAAACAAGTTTCTACACATTCCAGCTTAAGAGTGCTAAAGGCCTACAGATCGTATTGAAAGGCATAGATTCTTATGTAGTTCCTGAGGAAATTAAAGATGCTCTCACCCTCCAGGGATTTAAGGTAAAGAATGTCTCTAACATAATAAACAGGGAGAAGATCCCCCAACCCTTATTTCGCGTTGAATTGGAGCCAAATGATATAAAATTGAAGAAAAATGAGACCCATCCAATTTATAATTTAAAATATCTGTTATACCGGAAAGTTACAGTCGAAGAACCACACAAGCGCTCAGGACCCGTACAGTGCCATAATTGTCAAGAATATGGCCATACGAAAACTTATTGCAAATTACCGTCTGTTTGTGTTGTGTGCGGTGAATTACACAACACTGCTATTTGCAATAAGTCGAAGGACCAGAAGGAAAAAAAGTGCAGTAATTGTGGAGGTAATCACACTGCTAACTACAGAGGATGTCCTGTATTCTCTTTTGTGAAACAAGCTATGACCCAAAAGCCTAAAGTAACTCCAGCTCAAGCAGGAAATACGTACTCCGCTACTCATCCCCTAATGGCCCAACCAATCACTTCACATGTATCGTATGCTGACGCTGTGAAGATCAACTCTATTCCCGTTCAAAAAGTGTCACCACCAAACAATACAACAAACGCAAATGCAAGCTTTAATTTCAATCGCCTTGAAGCTACTATTGATAATCTGGTGCAAACTATAAGCAACTTTACGACAAATATGACTAGCATGATGCAAGAAATGCTGCGAATGCAGAACACTCTGCTTCTAGCATTAGTTAACAAGCCATGAACACGTTAAAGTTATGTTTCTGGAACGCTAACGGCATTCGCCAACATAGAAACGAACTAGAGCACTTCCTCACGGTGAAGAATATTGATGTAATGTTGGTATCTGAGACTCATTTGACTTCGAGAAGCCTTTTTAAAATGAGTGGCTACACCTTATATGATACAAAGGACCCGAGAGGAAGAGCATGTGGAGGATCAGCAATTCTAATAAAGTCAAGACTCAAGCACTATATTCTTGAGAACACTTGTGAAGACCATCTACAAGCAACAAATATTTGCATTGAAAATTTTTGTTCAAATCTTGTGCTTTCATCAGTTTACTTCCCTCCCAGATTTTCAATCAGTGAAGATCAATACGAGGATTTTTACAAAACTCTTGGCCCTTGTTTCGTAGCAGCTGGAGACTACAATGCAAAGCATACGTTCTGGGGGTCGCGTCTTATTACTCCTAGAGGTCGAGCATTGTTCAACACAATTTCAAAAATGGATTTGGATGTCATTTCTAGTGGGGAGCCCACTTACTGGCCTACTGACATACAAAAAATTCCGGATGTTATAGATTTTGGGGTCATGAAAAATATCCCTAGGGATTTAATTCATGTTGAAGCTTCACATGATCTCTCCTCCGATCACTCTCCCACGATCGTTACAATTTGTAGCCCACTAAGAAGTGACTTACCTGACCCATATGTGAAGATGATACATCGTGTTAACTGGCTGGGGTTCAAAAAATATCTCAGTAGTCATTGTACGGAAAACATCAGGCTTAGAACTCCCGATGATATTGAACTTAACATTGCCAATCTTACCGAGAATATTAAACAGGCTGCTAAACATGCCACTACCTCCCATCCGCAGACTGGGTTTAATAGAATTTATTCTGCGGACATTGAACGTCTCGTATGTGAAAAAAGAAGAGCTAGAAGGGAATGGCAACAGCACAGATCGCCCCAACATAAAATCAGACTTAGAGAATGCACTAAACGACTCCAAGAGTTGCTTTCAGCTGAAAAATCTGCTTCTCTTAAGAACTACCTGGAAGGTCTCGATGTCACTGCAGCATCTAATTACTCCTTGTGGCGCGCTGCTAAAAAGCTTAAAACACCCGTTGAGTCTAAACCACCCCTGCGCACTTCTACCGGAGGTTGGGCAAGAACTAATACTGAAAAAGGTAACATATTAGCTGGTCATTTAAAAGACGTATTTACCCCAAACACATGTACTGGTGCTGTTGATTTGCCGAGCGTAGTTGCTCTACCCCCTCGACCTATAAAGTTTAAGATGCTTGATGTACAAAAACTAATTGCTGAAACCAATCCAAAGAAGGCCCCGGGTATTGATGGAATTAGTAACAAGATGCTGATGCAGTTGCCTCGTATTGCTATTAGAATCCTGTTATTTATTTTTAATGGCATTTTACGACTGGAGTATTACCCACACAGCTGGAAACTTGCCATGGTCAAAATGATTCCAAAGGCGGGTAAAGATCTTACCAAGGCTGAGTCATATAGGCCAATAAGTTTGCTGTCAACAATTTCGAAGCTCTTTGAAAAACTTCTCATGACAAAATTGTCCCCAATTCTAGCTGATAATGGATGCATACCGGACCATCAATTTGGTTTTAGAAGTCAGCACAGCACCATTGAACAATGTCATAGATTGGTTCATTTCATAAGAAGAACATTTGAAGAAAGAAAGTATTGTTCTTCCCTATTTATTGATGTCTCTCAGGCATTTGATAAAGTGTGGCATGAAGGCCTAATTCTAAAATTGAAGACATATCTACCAATAAACATTGTAAATCTTTTGGAAAGTTACATTATTGCCCGGAAGTTCACTGTCGTGGAAGGAGACTTCATGAGTGTGCCCGAAACCATTTCATCTGGGGTGCCTCAGGGGAGTATACTGGGGCCAGTTTTGTATTTGATTTATACCTGTGATATGCCTTTGAGCAGTAATATCCTCACCTCTACATTTGCCGATGATACAGCCTGCCTTAGTATGCATGAAAACCCTCACGAGGCATCCCGTTATCTTCAGCAACATATTAACCTGTTGGAATTGTGGTTGAACTTATGGAGAATAAAAGTAAATGAACAAAAGTGTGTTCATGTTACATTTACCCTACGAAGAGATACTTGTTCCCCCATTCAAATCAACAATCAAGTTGTTCCTCAACATTCACATGTGAAATATCTTGGTATTCACCTCGACCGACGGCTTACATGGAAACACCACATTGACTCTAAGCTGACACAAATGAAGCTTAAATTAACCCAGATACATTGGCTGATTGGTAGAAATTCTACCCTCAGTCTAGATTGTAAACTTTTAATATACAAGTCGCTTTTGAAGCCGATATGGTGTTACGGAATTCAGCTATGGGGCACTGCTTCAGCTTCCAATGTAGAGAGAATCCAACGAATGCAAAACAAAATATTAAGGTTAATAACTACGGCTCCATGGTACTTGAAAAATTCTATTTTACATCGTGATTTAAATATGCCACTTGTGACCGCTGAAATTGCAAAATATGCTGGAAAATATTTAACAAAACTCGAGTTCCATCCTAATCCCCTTGCTCGTAACATCTTGAACTTTCCTGGACACATCCGCTTAAAAAAGAGGGACACTACGGCATTAATACGCAACTCTCCAGATGAAATTCTTTGAAAATATTTTTTGTGCGTAACATGAATTTTATGTATTATTAATTATTATCACTAAGTTTATGTCCGACACTGGTTGGGCCTAATAATTATTTATATATTTAAGATTTGAACACTTATTGTTAGTTCAATTATTTGAAGATACAATAAACATATATTAGCGTGAAAAAAAAAAAAAAAAAAAAAAAAAATTATCCAAACTCAACGATTAGGCGATCGGGTTTCAGTTTATAGCCGGCTTTTAAATATTGACGCTTGATTGTATAAACTGCCGCCGCCGTTCTATTTAATCGACACAGGTGTCCGGAAGTATTTATGTATAAATGTAAACAAGTTTCTTTTTATAGATTTTAATCATTATTTTGTAATTTTTTGTGTATTCTGATATTGTGCTTGGTAAGTTTTGTAATATTTTTTTTTAACATTTTCATTATTTTTAATTCAAAATGTGTTTTATTTATTTACATTTATGCATGTACATACATCGCATATGTTTAATGTCGTTATGGACGTACATACTTACATATGTATGTATGTATGTATGTATATAGAAATGGATGCAACTAATGAATATCTCTCCGATAACGTTGATGTGGAAATAGGTTTATGTATGCCTGATGAAGATGCAGCCAAAAAAGAAAGTGTGAAAAATATACAAACAAGTTAGACCAAAACTAAAATCTGAATGGGCTCATGAGGATATAATAAAATTAATTAGTGCCGTTGAACAGCCTGCAACGCTGTGGGACAATAGTTCACCAGGATATAAATTGTCTAAAACTTCGGCATGGCAGGAAATCGCGGATTACATAGGACAACGAACTGCCGACGATTGCAAAGCGAAGTGGTCTAACTTGCGTGTAAACTTTAAAACTAATTTAAGTAAATGTAGAAAACAAAAATCTGCCTCAGCTGCTGGTACAAATAATGTCGTCTGGAAGTATTTCAATGCCATGCTGTTTCTTGACGTGAATGAACAAAGTAGTGAGTCGATTTCATCAATGACGCTGGTAGGTTTCTACTAATTTCCATTTAAAAACTGCCTGGCCCACAATGTCATTCGACATCGATCGCTCGCATAAATACATACGTTTGAAACAGCAACAAATTTTTAAATGTTGTTTTTGGTTTGAATGTATTTATGCGAGAGAGCGATGTCGAATGACATCGTAAGCCAGGCAGTTAATAAATGAAATTTAGTAGAAACCTACCAGCGTCATTGATGAAATCGACTCACTGCTATATATATTTTTTTCCATAATGTAGCCACAGCGTCAAATCTCAAAATTTCTTTCTTTTTCTATTCGTTATAATAGTATGTATATTAGTTTATAACATGTAAAAATTTTGTATATATATGTACCTATATAAGTATATATGTATATATATATATATATATATATATATATATATATATATATATATATATATATATATATATACATATATAAACTTGTATATATATATATATATATATATATATATATATATATATATATATATATATATATATATATATATATATATATATATATATACATATATAAACTTGTATATATATATATATATATATATATATATATATATATATATATATATATATATATATATATATACATATATAAACTTGTATATATATATATATATATATATATATATATATATATATACATATATATATATACATATATATATATATATATATATATATATATATATATATATATATACATATATATATATATATATATATATATATATATATATATATATATATACATATATATATACATATATATATATATATATATATATATATATATATATATATATATATATATATATATATATATATATATATATATATCAGGGATCCGCAAAACAAGGGCGCCGCGCTAATGCTTACGCTCTTTTATCGTGTACATGTGCACACGTATTGCAGAGAAATAAAAAACATAAATCAGTCTCACTCGAGCACTAAAGCACGATGGACTTGTTACGCTTGTTGTTAGAAATTAGCGTTGCCATATGCAGAAAGTGAGATCCCCAGAAATTCATATGAAATTAACCTGAGGAAATACTAGTTCTTATGAACAAAATTTTTATGAGGGAACGGAGATTTAAGATTTCAAATTTAGGTATGACATGAAAATTTCAGATCTGGCAACACTAATTCTTTATGTGTGTATGTGAGGGCAAACAAAATGTTTATATGTATTTTTGCCGACCCCTGATATACAAGGGCGTAGCCAGGATATGAAATAGGGTGGTGCCACGAATATTATGATTTTTTATGATTATGATTTTTTATGATTATTACAATTTCGATCTATTTGAGGAGTAATCTGCGTGGATCTTCTGAAAATTTTGCTAGAATTTTTTCCAAAAATTCGTCCTTCTTCTCGGTTACCAATCTTCGGTGGACGCTTAGCATACATAGTCCTGCAATATACAATATACTACTTATTTTTTGATAATAAGTAAAATTGCATATTATTTCACCGTTTAAACGAGCTTTAGTCATTATGGAGCGCAACCATGTTTTTACTCGCCTTAAAGTGCTAAAAGACCGCTCAACAGTTGCAGTAGTGCACGGCTGCGACAATGAAAATCATAACGCCTTCCTTATATTTGGATAAAATAATCCAGCGACTTTCAAAATACTCGCCAGCTCTAAGTCGGCTAATTCGTCTTTACCCATTTTTTTTGTTGCCAAGAATTATACCAAAGCTCAATTTCTCCTTCCAAATCATCCGACTTATAAAAATGGTCAAACGTTTTTGTGGCATCTTTAAGCTCCTCCAGTTTCAAAGAAAGCATATTTGACGGGTGCAACCAATGAATTGCAAACGCTAGCCTATTCTCTTCATTAAATCTTCTGTCCAGTGATGAAATTAAAGAATCTATATAAGGAATGTATATACATAGATCGCTTCCAGTATTCAGCAGGTGATGAAAATGGGGGATTTGAACGGTGCGTTTGACGAGAGTATCCTTGGGACAGACATCTTTATCCCTAAATTGGCTGTGTTTTCTTGAATAGAAAAAAGCAATCCGTTCACAATACCCCGTGCATTTTTTAATAATTTTATATTGTATGCATGTAAAAAAAATATAGAATTAGGCCCTCTAGGCCCATACCTAGCTACGCCCATGCTGATATATATATATATATATATATATATATATATATATATATATATATATATATATGTATATATATATATATATATATATATATATATATATATATATATATATATATATATATATATATATATATATATATATATATATATGTATATATATATATATATATATATATATATATATATATATATATATATGTATATATATATATATATATATATATATATATATATATATATACATATATATACAAATATATTATAAGATTTTCATATGAAAAAGAAAAATTGCAAAACCATGATCTCATCGTGTGGACACGTACATAAGTACATGCATATATATATAATTTTAAAAAAGAAAATTTGCAGTAAATAAACTTGCTCGTCTAGACGGAAACAAGCATTCATATTAGCCCTTATCTTTCATTTGCTCAAACCACGTCGTAACTCTAAAAAACTAGGTTTCAGTAATAATCTCTCAACGGGCGAATTTTTTACACAGCATATAAAACGATATGGTAATCCTGCTATATTACAAAAAAAATTAGCATATTTAAGTTATGACTTTATTTGGGCAAATGAGCGATATGTAGAATTGTTTAACTAAAAAATGGCATTTTTATTTAGAACGTTCTTGGTGAAAGTGAGCAAAATCTGCCCTACAGGATCTTAATTTCAAAGGTTCAAATCGAACGTCCACAAACTTTATCACAGAAAGCATTTGCTCAGCTCCATCACAGTGCATGACAGTAAAAGGGGCATTGTCAAGATCATGGCAAATCTTGGCTACGAGAATTATTTGTTCTATATTTTTCAGAGTGTGTTTGTGGGCATTTTCATCTTTAACCCTTAAATGCATACTGTATCTTTAAAGATACAACCAGAAACCAGTGCAATTCCTTAATGTATTTACAAAATTAAGAAAGAATATAAGCAATTATTCAGAACCATATTTTCCATCATACTGTATCAGATTTATTGCAATAGTTTTTAACTTAATAGTTTTACATAACGTTAAACTCAAAATTTCAAAATTCTTATATTTTTAGAAAAAGCCAATTTTATACGGGTATGTTCCAGGTTTCGACTCGGATTGAAAACGAAAAATTTTTTGAATCCCCATAATTTATAAATTAGTATTCTGAATTCAGCATGTTTTTCCACATTCGAAGTTTATGTTCGAAAAAATATATATAAATTTCAACGGCTACAGCTACGCAAAAATCGACGGCGCACAGTGGCTGAAAATCGTTTTTCATTGGCCAAAAGTCGAATTTTTTTTGTCACCGATTTTTAAAATTTTTACGCCATTTTGGAGCTAATATATCCATATTAAGGTAGCCAAAAAATTAGGTTAAACTATTGATAATTGTGGGCGTGGCATGCTGTCAAACTCAACTGTTTTTTGTTATTTCAGTAAAAGATGTTTTTTATCAGTTTTTTGTCAAAAATAAATGGTCACTACTCGCAAGCTATCATCGATAATGGCCTGCGGTCTTTTTTATAATATTGGTAGGATTATAGTCTTTAGTTGTTGTAAGTGGTTACCGCTCTAGCGTTTAATATTAGAGGTGTTAATAAATATTTATGAAACTACTATATTTTTCTAAAATTTAAACTTTAGTGGAATAGAACTTCTAGGGAACAAAAGGGAACAAGAAACGTATACCACCCGAAGAAAGGCGAAGGTGTCTTCTTTAACCCCATATATACTTTTGCACCCGCCACGACCCGCCGGTAGAAAACTTTTTTAATTTTAATGAAATAACTCCAAAAAAAATTCAAATTACTCTAATTTAAACAGCCCTATAATTACTCGTATACAATGGTGTATTAAATTTTCACCTTTTTGCCTAAAGGTTTATGTTTTTTACTTTAGACTACGTAAAACTAAAATAATTAAATATAATACCTGCGAAAGGGTTTTATGGCTTTGTTATAAAAATATCACAATAGGTTCTACAGTAAACATATGATCTCTTTCTAATATAACTGTCCGCCAAAGTCATAAACAATTTTATAATAATAATCGCGACATTAAACAACTAAAAATAAAAAGAACCCCATATTGACGAGATACTAATTAGTTTTACCTGATATTAAGGTCTGGATAACAAGTGCAGTTTTGTTCAATTTAAGTACTACCTGCTATGAAATTGAAGATCAATGTGTGAATAACATGTATCTAAAAATGTATAAAGCTACGGATTCGATAAGGGATTACTCAATAATACGTGTATGTACATATATTTGCAAGTGATAAATCATAACAGACTCAAATAAAAATATTCAGAAAAATATGGAGAGCTTCGGTTATAAAGAACTGGCCGAAGAGTATTTTAGAAATACAAACCAGGAAGATGTTCTTAGTTACGTTAAAATAAAATTAAACTTAAATTCGTGTAGCACCGACATACAAGAGCAATTATCTAATTTTGTAAAAGTACTAAAAAAACGCTACAAAGAAGTTAGCTACAGTAAAGAAAAGTTTTATATAAAAAGTGAAAAGTGGTTAGAAGGGCAACTTACTGTCGCTGCAGAAACAGCAAAGCAAGATAAGGTTGGAAGACCACGCAAATCATTGGACAACTGCAGCGATAGATCTAAGAGGCGGAAACTTAAAGATGTTAACGATGCAATTGGTTGTACAAATATAAAAGAATCTTTCCTACATCAATTACGATCACAGAACCAATTAACAAAAGTGGATATCATTGAAAAAGTTATTAAAGCTAGTCCAGTGAGAACAAAACGAATTCTTAAAAGTATACCAACTCCGAGCGATGCAAAACAGTGCACAAATGAGGAGGCATTAGCCTTATTTCTGGATTTGAAATTAACAAAACAGCAATATATTAAGCTCAGATTGCGTGCGATTGAAAAGGGCTCAAATATCTATCCAGCATATCATCACATAACTGCTGCTAAAATGGACTGTTTGCCATCAAAGGATACTATTACAATCACACCAATTTCGGCAGAGGTACAACTACAATCTCTACTTGATCACACAGCCGAACGCTTGCTACAATCAATACCAGGAAATGCGTTAAAGAAATATGGAAACACAAAGCTAATTCTTTTTTGCAAATGGGGATGTGATGGTTCTTCGGGACAAAACCAATACAAACAAGTTGTATGTGAAAATATTTCGGACTCGGATATGTTCGTGGTATCAATTGTACCATTGCGATTGAAAAAGATTTTGGAGGATTCGACTAGTACAACGCAAACAATGGATATTTGGAAAAATGAGACACCATCTTCTACGAAATAATGCAGGCCAATCAAATTTGAATTCAAAAAAGAAACTCGTGATGCCATTAACAAAGAAATTAGTGATATCAAGGCCCAAATTGCAACACTACAGCCATTACAATTACAGTTAGATGGGCAGCAAATTGAAGTAAGCAACCAATTAGTTCTTACAATGATAGATGGAAAAGTAGGTCAGGCTTTGACTAACACGAAGGCTGCATCCAGCTGCATTATATGCCAAGCAGCATCAACCCAATTAAACCAAGTTCCGACAAAATCATTAGATAATACCGATGTATATGAATTTGGATTATCACCACTACATGCAAGAATACGACTTATGGAACATATACTAAAAATCAGTTATGATTTGGATTTCGGGTCTCCAGGGTCCATAAGAAACAATGAAACCAACAAAGAGTTAAGAAGTTCAAAAAAGAAACATGTTCAAGATGAATATCGCAAAATTGGATTGATTATAGATCAGCCAAAACAAGGGTCAGGCACTACAAATGATGGCAATACCGCACGAAGATTCTTTTCAGATCCAGAAACAGCATCTGAAATAACAGGAGTGGATTTAAACCTTATTTTCAGATTTAAAATAATCCTAGAAGTACTTGCGTGCAATGAAGAAATTGACTCTAAACAATTTGGAGATTATGCTAAGGAAACTGCAAAAATATATACAACCAACTACCCATGGAGAAATATGTCTGCAACACTTCACAAAATGCTTTATCATGGAGAAGATATCATTAAATATCATTTGGTGCCACTTGGAGATCTATCAGAGGAGGCTCAGGAAAAAAGGAACAAGGATTACAGATTTTATAGAGAGCACAATACTAGAAAAATTTCACGAAATTCCACAAATGAAGATCTATTTAATATATTATTGGCAACGTCAGATCCGTTCATCTCCAATATTCGAAATAAATGGAAAGTGGAACATCGGGATTTAGATGAAGAAGCCAAAAAACTACTAAAGAACAGAAATAGCACAGAGCAAAATATAGAATATTTGCAATCAATATTTGTGTCAAATGAATAATAATTATAATTGCCTTCCATTGTATTAGTAAAAAATAATAGTATTAGTAAAAAATAATAATAAATAGAACCTACTCTGACAGCAAAAAATAAAAAATTTTTCTGCGGTAACAGCAAAATCTCCAGTTAATTTTACTATTTTTTGAGTGTAAAAATTTTTTTGAGTGTAAAAATTTTTTTGAGTGTAACATTAAAAAAATTCCATTATCACAAAAAATAATTACAATTATTATTAAGTTCCAAATATAAAATTTTTTAATATGCAAATAAAAAAAATAAACCCATATTTCACTCCAAAAGTTAAAAAAAAAAATCAAAAGTTCAACTTTGACCTAGAAGTCCTCAAGAATTACTCAATCAATTTTAATGTAATTAAAACTGAGTCAAGCTGAACTAAATATCTATCCATTAAAAAAAAATTACTTCAATATTTTGATCGGTTCAAAAGTTACAGAATTTTGGCCAATGAAAACCGATTTTCAGCCACTGTGCGGCGGTCGGCAAAAAAGTTGCAAAAAAATTAACAAATTACAAAAGTAAAACAATTTACAGAGTATGAAAACAAAGATATTCACATTTTTCAATTAATTTTCTACGCGAATAAAAACAAAATTAATACTCTTAAAGAAACATAGAATGAAAATAAAATTATTCAATACTCTCAAAAAAGACAACGAACGAAAATAAAATTATTTGCTTTTGGTTGATCTGCTTGATTTGATATACCGTAACATCGTACAACTTTTGAACATGAAACATGCTCTTGTTAGTTTAAATTCACATCAACAAATACAAAGACCTTACAAGCTGGCTCTGATTTTACAATTTTTTAAAAGAGATTATTAATTTTTTTCTCTTTTCTTCTTCTAGTTGCGTTATTTATCAGCGCTGCTGCTTGCCGGTATAGGCATATCGACTACATAGTCTTGGCACCATATGTTGTTAAAACAAAGTATTGCCTGATTATTACATTGCGATTTTACAACTAAATGCAATCGAATTATTATAATTATTGTTCAAATAGATTTATATATATGAAATTAGTATTAATTTCCTTCAAAAAATTCATTTTTCTTTATCAAGATCTATATGCATTGAGATTTAATTCAAAAAAGATTGACATATCAAACTTTATTATGTAGGGACTTTGTGTTTTCGAACATAAACAAAATTGTTGTATTTTTCTAATGTTTTTTTTTTACAAGTGAGATCTGCCAAAACCAAATTGAAATTTTTGGAAGTTTGAAAAAAAATTTTTTTGTATTAATATTTCTATGAAAATTTACATTTTTTTGATGAAATTGAATAAAAAACACTTCAAACTAAAAACCAAAATTGTATTTTTCTTAATAATGTTAGCATTTATAAGAATAAAGTACGATTCGTTTTACTTTCACCCACCCCTTACTACTCTAATTGAAAACGAACAAAAACATGGGGATGTGAATTGCAGAACACCAAAAATGCTAAAGTAATCCACTTTCGAGTGAATTCGGATTCTAGAACATACCCGAATGTTAGCATTTATAAGAATAAAGTACGATTCGTTTTACTTTCACCCACCCCTTACTACTCTAATTGAAAACGAACAAAAACATGGGGATGTGAATTGCAGAACACCAAAAATGCTAAAGTAATCCACTTTCGAGTGAATTCGAATTCTAGAACATATCCGATAGTCGCATTTTCGCAATAATACGGGTATGTTCCAGGTTTCGACTCGGATTGAAAACGAACAATTTTTTGAATCCCCATAGTTTATAAAATGGTGTTTTGAATTCAGCATGTTTTTCCACATTCGAAGTTTATGTTCGAAAAAAAAATTTAAATGTCAACGGCCACAGCTACGCAAAAATCGACGGCGTTCGGCAAAAAAGTTGCAAAAAAAAATTAACAAATTACAAAAGTAACACCCAATTTTCACGATGATTTTTTTACTTGTCTTTAAGACATGTCTTTTTTGTTTGTAGGCATATTAGGTAGATAAGAAAGAGGGGTAGCAAAAGAAACGTGGTTTTAGCTGTCATTCGCAATTTTACTATTATATTTTATTTGCATTCGTCTGTTAAGGTGGTTATTTCTGTGTTCTTCTTTATTTTTCTTGTTTTAAAGCGACAAGTGCTTGTTTTTTGTTTTGTGTGTATATAAATAAAATAAATATAAATAAAAAGTTCAAATAAATATAAACCATGTGGAAAAACGAAATTGTGGAGCTTTTAATATCTAAATATCAGGAACACGAAAACTTGTATGATGTACGTAATCCTACATATATGGACCGTGTCAAGCGATCTAGCTCTTTGTTCACAATTTGCCAAGAGCTAATGATATACATATACTTTTTAAAGTTATATTTTAATAAAAGACGAAATTATTTCAATTAATGTACTTATAATAATTTAACTTGTTTTATTTTAATTTCAAAATAATAAACCAAAGTATTACATTCTATGAGTAGGCACAATAAAATATGTTATTTTTCATATACATATGTACCTACTCAAAAATCCTTAAATATTCATTTTTAAAGTGTTTCCAAATTGCCTGGTATACTTCCGGAACTGCACGACAAAGAAAGGTTTCACATAGTCTCGTCTGATAATTTGTGCTTTTGATGGACTCTCCAGTAGCGAGGTATTGGAGTGTAGCTGCCAGTTTCTCTGCTGGAGTTATCGCTTATCTCAAGATGGTATCTTGTTTTACTATATCACCTTCGATTTTTGCGACTATCAAATTAAATGTCTCTCGGCTTATTCTGATATAGTTCAGAAAAGACGACTTATCTCCCAAGAAGTCGTTCATAAGAAACGAAAATGTACCTCGCTCCACTCAGCATCTCCGCCATTGCTTCACCCACTCACTAGTTTTAGTCAACTAGTCTTACCTCCATTGCTATCTTCGAGGTTTTTCTGTATAGCACCCAATTTTAATTTTTTTTAAGAAAATTTACTTTTTTAAATACTTTACTTCTCAAGTTATTAAATTCCGTTTTTCGCACCCAAATTATAGGAATGAAAGGAATTACAGATAAAATAAAAAATACAACTCTGGCTGTCAAATAAGAGTTTTTTTTACAACAACAGTGAAGAAATAGACATGTTTTAAACATCATCATGAAAATGTGACATGATTTTGGGAGCAACTTTAAAAGAAAATAAAAAAAGACATGTCTTAAAAAATCATCTTGAAAATTGGGTGTAAAACAATTTACAGATTATGAAAACAAAGACATTAACATTTTTCAATTAATTTTCTACGCGAATAAAAACAAAATTTTTATTCTTAAAGAAACATAGAATGAAAATAAAATTATTCAATACTCTCAAAAAAGACAACGAACGAAAATAAAATTATTTGCTTTTGGTTGATCTGCTGGATTTGATACACCGTTACATCGTACAACTTTTGAATATGAAGCATGCTCTTGTTAATTTAAATTCACATCAACAAATACAAAGACCTTACAAGCTGGCTTTGATTTTACAATTTTTTAAAAGAGATTATTAATTTTATTTTCTTTTCTTCTTCTAGTTGCGTTATTTATCAGCGCGGCTGTTTGCCGGCTATAGGCATATCGACTACGTTGTCTTGGCACCATTTATTGTTAAAACAAAGTATTGCCTGATTATTACATTGTGATTTTACAACTAAATGCAATCGTATTATTATAATTATTGTTGAAATATATATATATATATATATATATATATATATATATATATATATATATATATATATATATATATATATATATATATATATATATATATATATGAAATTAGTTTTAATTTCCTTCAAAAAATTCATTTTTCTTTTTAAATAAGATCTAAATGCATTAAGATTTAGATAAAAAAAATATTGACATATCAAACTTTAGTATGTAGGGCAACTTTGTGTTTTCGAACATGAATAAAATTGTTGTATTTTTTTCATGTTTTTTTTACTCAAGTGAGATCTGCCAAAACCAAATTAAAATTTTTGGCAAAGTTTAAAAAAAATTTGTTTGCATTAATATTTCTGTGAAAAATTGCATTTTTTGATGATGTTCAATAAAAAACACTTCAAACTAAAAACCAAAATTGTATTTTTCTTAACAATTTTAGCATTTATAAGAATAAAGTACGATTCGTTTTACTTTCACCCACCCCTTACTACTCTAATTGAAAACGAATAAAAACATGGGGATGTGAATTGCAGAACACCAAAAATGCTAAAGTAATCCACTTTCGAGTGAATTCGGATTCTAGAACATGCCCGTGTGTTTGTATTTGAAAAGACAAATTTTGTATGGAAAAAATAATAAATGTTTTGAACAGGTTGCTTTTTTTTCTTGTGTGCACTTGCTTATGTTTTATTTTATTCTTTCTCCGTCGTTTGATACGAGAGGTTGGTTTGGTTGCTACGCAAATATTTTATTTTTATTCTGGTTCAGCTATTTGATTGTAATTTTGTTTCTTGCACAATTTTTTTTATTCTAGTTACATATATGTACGTAAATAATAACTATGAGCGCCCTTACTCAAAGGAAAACAAGAATGACCGATAATGAAATATGCAAAATACTTTGCAACAGTGAAGACTTTCTTTATGACAGCACTGACGAAAGCAGTGATGATGAAAGGGAAATTCCAAAAATATGCTCCACTAAAACAAAAAACGTGTTACTCATTGATAATAATATCGATTCTGAGGAAGAAGCCGAACTTAGTTTTGAGTTGAATGACTCAATTCATGACTCGTTTATTGCCCTAATGAACGATGATAACAAACCCATGACCTCACTTATGTCTCCCGGTACTGCACTATGTTCTACAAATTTTACTAAAACCAGTACTCCAATTTCTACTTCAAAAAAAAATTAATTCACCTGTCCTTACAAAATGTACTACAACAAATTTGATTATTTCTAATAAGCCTTTATCCAATCAAATTGAAAACTCTCCTGTTTCTAAGGAAAAGTCTGTATCCATACCAGGACCTTCTGCTTCCCTAGAACATTCTTTAGAACTTCAGCCAAGCTCTTCGATATTCAATTTATTTTCTTCAAAATTTCAAAACATAAATGTCGATCCTAAGTCCTCAGCATTTGAGAAAATAATATGGAAACAAGGTAATTTGCAATTTCATAGTAAAGAAGTAGATTTTAGGGGAGATAGCTCTCCCAGTGAAGATATTCAATCATTAGTAACTCCTTATCAAGTTTGGAGCCATTTATTTCCAGAAAGCTTAGAAAACCTTATAGTTGAAGAAACTCTACGGTATGCTGGATTATATGAAAAGTTTTCCTTTAGTATTTCGGAGTTGCGAAAGTTTATTGGTGTTATCTTTTACATGACGTATTTCAATTTACCAAATACCAGAGATTATTGTACAAGCAATAATGACCGGTCAGTAGACGTAAGAAAGCAGCAAATGACGGTAAACCGATTCGAAAAAATAAGGCAATATCTACATTTTAATGATAAAAAAAACCCTCCACTCGAAGATCCGAAAAGAGATAGACTCTACCTTATTAGGCCGGTTATTGACTCCCTAAATCGCACATTTGGTTCTGTTTCCAAACAAGCGAGGTTATCCGTAGATGAGCAAATGTGTTCTACAAAAATAAGCAGCTATATGAAACAATATCTGCCAAATAAAAGCCTAAAAAGTGGGGATTTAAATTTTTTGTATTATGTGACACTAAAGGGTATGCATACAAGTTCGAAATTTATACCAGAGCAGATGAAACTATGCGCCCAGAAGCCAAATCTGCAAGCATCTGCAAACATTGTGGTAAGGTTAGTTCGTGAAGTACCTAAGTTTAAAAACTACATAATATAAATATTTTGATAAGTACTTCACCACAATTCCTTTACTTATATACCTTAGAACCCAGGGAATTCTTTCTGTTGGTACAATCCGACGGAATAGGATAAAAAAATTGCAAGCTTCCAGAAGAAAAAAACAATGATGAAGTTTGAAAGAGGAACCAGCCGAGAGTTTGTAGCTAGTATCTATGGAATTGATGTGACTTCTATTTCATGGAAGGATACTAAAATTGTCAATTTAGTTTCGACATATATAGGAACTAAGCCACCGTTTTCTTCAATCCCGCCAAATGAAGGTTTACTTGTTCGTAGATTTGACAAAAACCAGAACAAAAAGACAATGGTCTCTTGTGCGCAAATTGTAAAGGACTACCATAAAAATATGGGAGGCGTCGATCTATTGGATAATTCCATTAGCCGCCACAAAATAGCTCTAAAAAGTAGAAAGTGGACAAGTAGATTGTTTTACAACCTCTTAGGTATGACCTGCATCAATGCATGGATTCTTTACAAAAGAATTAAGCAAGATCAAGCAAAAACGAAACATTTACGATTGATAGATTTCAAATTGGAAGTGGCAGGTTCACTTTTCAATTATAAAAATGCATTAAAACATATTCTACTTCGTCGACGAACAAACGTAGAAACTGAAATCCAGAAAAAAAGACATAAGCCGAATTCGCAAGTACCGCCTCCCGAAGATGTGAGACTAGACGGAACAGAACACTGGACTTCGATAAGTAAGAAAGGAAGATGCAAGATGCCGGGTTGCACAGGTCAAACGAAGATGTTTTGCAGTAAGTGTGAATTAAATCTATGTATGTATGTCTCACGGCTGATAAAAACTGCTTTTTTAAATACCACAACCAATAAAAATAAATAATTTTCATTTATATATATATATATATATATATATATATATATATATATATATATATATATATATATATATATATATATATATATATATGTATAAATCTTATAACAATTAAATTTTTCTTATTCAAATCGTAAACAGTCGGGTATGTTCTAGAATCCGAATACACTCGAAAGTGGATTACTTTAGCATTTTTGGTGCTCTGCAATTCACATCCCCATGTTTTTATTCGTTTTCAATTAGAGTAGGAAGGGGTGGGTGAAAGTAAAACTAATCGTACTTTATTCTTATAAATGCTAACATTATTAAGAAAAATACAATTTTGGTTTTTAGTTCGAAGTGTTTTTATTGAACTTCATCAAGAAAATTCAATTTTTCACAGAAATATTAATGCAAACAATTTTTTTTTAACTTCCAAAAATTTCAATTTGGTTTTGGCAGATCCCACTTGTGTAAAAAAACATAAATACAACAATTTTGTTTATGTTCGAAAACACAAAGTTGCCCTACATAATAAAGTTTGATATGTCAATCTTTTTGAACTAAATCTCAATGCATATAGATCTTATTGATAAAGAAAAATGAATTTTTTGAAGGAAATTAAAACTAATTTCATATATATAAATCTATTTAAACAATAATTATAATAATTCGATTGCATTGTTGTAAAATCGCAATGTAATAATCAGGCAATACTTTGTTTTAACAACATATGGTGCCAAGACAACGTAGTCGATATGCCTATAGCCGGCAAACAGCAGCGCTGATAAATAACGCAACTAGAAGAAAAGAGAATAATTTTATAATCTCTTTTAAAAAATTGTAAAATCAAAGCTAGCTTGTAACGTCTTTGTATTTCTTGATGTGAATTTAAACTAACAATAGCATGTTTCATGTTCAAAAGTTGTACGATGTTACGGTATATCAAATCAAGCAGATCAACCAAAAGCAAATAATTTTATTTTCGTTCGTTGTCTTTTTTGAGAGTATTGAATAATTTTATTTTCATTCTATGTTTCTTTAAGAGTATTAATTTTGTTTTTATTCGCGTAGAAAATTAATTGAAAAATGTGAATATCTTTGTTTTCATACTCTGTAAATTGTTTTACTTTTGTAATTTGTTAATTTTTTTTGCAACTTTTTTGACGACCGCCGTCGATTTTTGCGTAGCTGTAGCCGTTGACATTTATATATTTTTTTTTCGAACATAAACTTCGAATGTGGAAAAACATGCTGAATTCAGAACACCAATTTATAAATTATGGGGATTCAAAAAATTTTTCGTTTTTAATCCGAGTCGAAACCTGGAACATACCCGAGTATTTGTTTTTCTTATATGTTGTTATTTTAGCGGGGAGTGCATATTGTATCTTAAAAGATACAACCAATGTTTTCGTCATAAAACAAACAAAATAACTTTTTTTCAAAAATTTAAACGCAGTTATTATTTTTTAATCGAATTTCATTATATATATATAATTTTCGCACAAATCTGAGACTATGCATTTAATGGTTAAATAAGGATTTATAAAAATATACTTACATATGTACATACATATGTACTTAAGTACATATGTACATACATACATACATATATACCATTCGTAATTTGCTTTTTTGCGGACTGTTTCTTTATTACGAACCACATGATTGTCATTATACTGCTGCTTTGAGTTTCCTTTTTTCACTGTCTGCATTATAATGCACTTTATATTGTTTTTGTCGTTGTTTTATTCGAAGTATTGATGTGTGCTGTAGCTTATTATTTGGATCCTAAGTTAATGAGTTTTCCTGGAATCCGCTAACGTAGCCTTTTTTACTAACCAGTCAAACGAACAACAACAACAACAACAAATAGCTCGGCAACATTACTATAGTGACGCAAGCAGCAGCACACGTAGCAGTAGCAGCATATGTCGTTATCATCCGTGCCTAAAATTCACATACATACATATGTATGTATGTATGTACATATATATGGATGTACATATGTACATACATACACACATACAATGACCACACTTTCCTACTCACTTGAGGTGTTATTGTTGTTGTTTCGCTTTTTGATTCGGTTAGCATGTAAAACTCTACGGTACGTTTTTCATCCAGAATTTTTAATTTATTTAATTTTTCAATTAATTAACACTATTTTTTCGACCTTTTTTGTTTTAATATATATAATTTTTATAATCAAGCGTTGTCTTTTTTAAAAAATAATAATTTTATTCAATATTTCGACGCCTCTGAGCGTATTCTTCAGGAAATTTTTTTATTAATAAAAAAAAATTTCCGGAAGAAGACGCCCAAAGAGGCGTCGAAATATTCGGGTATGTTCTAGAATCCGAATTCACTCGAAAGTGGATTACTTTAGCATTTTTGGTGTTCTGCAATTCACATCCCCATTTTTTTATTCGTTTTCAATTATAAATGCTAAAATTGTTAAGAAAAATACAATTTTGGTTTTTAGTTTGAAGTGTTTTTTATTGAACATCATCAAAAAATGCAATTTTTCACAGAAATATTAATGCAAACAAATTTTTTTTAAACTTTGCCAAAAATTTCAATTTGGTTTTGGCAGATCTCACTTGTGTAAAAAAAACATGAAAAAATACAACAATTTTGTTTATTTTCGAAAACACAAAGTTGCCCTACATAATAAAGTTTAATATGTTAATCTTTTTTGAACTAAATCTTAATGCATTTAGATCTTATTGATAAAGAAAAATGAATTTTTTGAAGGAAATTAAAACTAATTTCATATATATAAATCTATTTAAACAATAATTATAATAATTCGATTGCATTTAGTAGTAAAATCGCAATGTAATAATCAGGCAATACTTTGTTTTAACAACATATGATGCCAAGACAACGTAGTCGATATGCCTATAGCCGGCAAACAGCAGCGCTGATAAATAACGCAACTAGAAGAAAAGAGAATAAAATTAATAATCTCTTTTAAAAAATTGTAAAATCAAAGCTAGCTTGTAAGGTCTTTGTATTTGTTGATGTGAATTTAAACTAACAAGAGCATGTTTCATGTTCAAAAGTTGTACGATGTTACGGTATATCAAATCAAGCAGATCAACCAAAAGCAAATTTTATTTTCGTTCGTTGTCTTTTTTGAGAGTATTGAATAATTTTATTTTCATTCTATGTTTCTTTAAGAATACACTAGAGCCCCGACTTGCGTCGTCCCGATTTGAGTTGATTCGATATGCGTCGCTTTTTGAAAACTGGAAAAATTCGATTTGCGTCGTTGCAATTTCAAGTTTCGTCGGTCCGAGTTGCGTCGGTTCGATTTGCATCGTTTTGATTTCGATTTGCGTCGTTTTGATTTCCTTAAATTGTTTACTGCAGTATTGTGGATTACCATTTTTAGCATTTGTAGTGCCTGATATAGCATATTTTCTGTCTTTTAGCATTTTCACAACTTCTGGCCTGTACATTAAGAAATTTTCAAATTGCGTGAAGTAAAGGGAATTTCTTTTTCTTTGTTATATAAGTGGTGCTAATAACAACTATCTGGTTATGGTAAGAATTTAGTGTGTTATTCCCCAAAATCCATCAAATCAAATGTTGTGTTGTTGATTTAGATTTATCATCTGAAGAGCGCTCAAAGTAAGCTAAATAAATTAAAATTTTTTAATGCATCTACTTTTTATGAATATACATATGCAAATGAAAGTAATTTTTATTTTTTTTATTAATTTATTCTTTTATTTCTTTATAATAATTATAAACATTTGTTGAAATAAACGAAATAAATAGAAATGTATTCGTACTTGTTTTTTATTAAAAATACAAAAATTTTTGCTTTGTTTTGAATATTTTCCCCAATAAATTAAATTTCAGTGTATTTATATAGAAAATGGTTATTCGATTTGCGTCGTTTCGATTTGCGTCACGTTTCTCCGGTTTCCATTAACGACGCAAGTCGGGGCTCGAATGTATTAATTTTGTTTTTATCCGCGTAGAAAATTAATTGAAAAATTTGAATATCTTTGTTTCCATACTCTGTAAATTGTTTTACTTTTGCAATTTGTTAATTTTTTTTGCAAATTTCTTGTCGACCGCCGTCGATTTTTGAGTAGCAGTAGCCGTTGACATTTAGATTTTTAGACATGTTAAAGTTGGTAGAAAAAATTAATTTCTTACCAATCACTTTCCAGCTTTAATTAGAAGGTTACATACTTAAATATGTACATACAAACAACATATGTAAGTTATGTACGTATGTACATACTTATGTATATATGTAAGTATGTATGTATGTACATAAGTATGTATGTATGCATGTGCACAATAGATTCGAATTTAGTTCTTAATCAGCATTTGTAAATAGAATTGTTTTCAAAATGTAGCATTTAATACAGAAGTTCGATACCAATATTCTATACTAAGTACGAATTCATATGTATGTACATACATACATACATATGTATGTATGTAGTACATTGTGATGGATGATTTCCGCGGGGAAATTATTCCACATATGTATGTACGAATTATAAAGTGTAGTGCGATTCACTGGCATATCGACTACAAATGGATTGCTCTTAAGGTGGATTTACCCATTCGTTTTAACGAAATTTTCGTTCCGAACGCTTTCTTATATGTAGCTTGACGTCTTTATTTTTAAGGGATAGAGAGAGAGAACGAATTGAACTGTGCTGCCAGCTACATTCATTTTTTAACCAAAGTTGAACTGAGCTGCCACATTGTATTTGAAAATTTATTTAAGCCAATAGCTATTAGACCAAGCACGACTTTTATTCATTTATATATTTTTGTTTTATAAAAATTTGTTTAATTTAGAACACAGCAAATTGCAATCATCTACCACTGTGCTGCATGCTTGTAAAAGTAACACACATCATTTACAAAGTTGTTTCATATGGTAGCTTTGTTTCTGTAGAACATTTGTTCGAAGTGGGTGAGTCGTTTGAGAACAAACTCTCAGTAAACTAAAATTGTCTCACAACAAAATTTTGATCCGATCGAATGGGTGAATCCACCTTAAGAGCGCAGAAAAAAGTAAAAACAATATCACAAGCACTCAGAAGAAAGGCTCGTGTTTTTTGTATTTTCATACTTAGTAATTTCTTTGTATTAACCTACTTCTCTTTTGTATTGCGAGCAGCTTGTAACAACACATTCACGGCATATTAATTTGGAATATGTTCGTTTATGTACTATTTAACATTCACTGCAGCCGCGGCTGCCAGATTTGATGATTTGTCGTAGGTTTGACGATTTTGGGCGTTTTGATGATGTTTTATTATTTATTATACGATCAAAGGTTTGTGGAATTTTCAAAAACCTGAAAAAAGGAGTAGCTAAATCCTAACTTCTTAATCACCTTATCAAGATGAAAGTCGCGTAAAATCGTAAAAGTTCGCAAAAATTATTAAAAGCCAAAATAAGCTGGATTTACAAGTTTTCTTATCAGTCAATAAATACAAAATTTGCAAAAAACAAGCGCAAATTTGCGAATACATAATTTCAAAAACTGAAAAATTTAGTTAGCTACTGCGCAAGCCTCTTAGACAGCATATCAAGATGAAATTCGCGTAAAACTGCCATAATTTCCGAAAAATTTTAAATGGTAAAATAAGCTGTAGAAACGTTCACAAGTTCTCTATACATATAAAAAATACAAAATTGGTCAAAAAAGGAAAAAAAACTTATTTAGGATCTTGCGAATCTTTGCCAATTACACATTACATGTGATTTTCATCGACTTTTACCAGTTACACATTACATGTAATTGAAATTATACATTATGGGCTCAAATAAAAAACACTTTTTTTACATGTTTGCATTGTTTGTATTAGCTCCATCGTCTCGTCAAATGACTTGTCTAAAAGATTTGCTAACAAATGACTGCTACAGCTCAGACGTGTTTTATTTTCCAATGCCTTTACAATATTCTCGCCGCGGTCAGTAACAAATTTCACGTTATTAATATTGTCAACACCAAACTGATTAAATAAAGTTGTTAACTTAATCAAAATATTTTTAGCGGTTGACTTTTCAAAGTCCATTGATTTAAGCCCCAGCGTAATATCAACCATTTCGAAGTTTTGTTGAAAGTGCAAAGTTGCTCCTACTTACATACCGATCAGACCAAATATCAATCATGACAGACGTTTCTCCACCTTTCACGATATCCTTAAGTGTCCTTTAAGAAAAAGTAGCTATTTGAAGAAAAAATATCCTAGTATTTATTTATTTAAATGTTGTGTATACAATCACTAATTATATTATAAATTTTTGCTCACGAACATAGTAAGAAGACCTTCATTCGTTTATAGCGAACGTGGGAATCGAACCCGTAACATCCGCACTGATACCCTAGTAACACAACCCAATACTTCACTGTTTTTTTTTAATAATCTTTTTAAGCAAAGAAACTTTTTGAAAAGAGTATATTTTTAAATTGAAATATGTATTACCTTTTCGAATTTATAAACTTGAAAAAAGTACCAATTTTAGAAAATGTCCTTAAAAAAGCTACCTTATCCAAGAAGTAAAATCAAAGTAAAATCCGAAAAATCCAATCACATAATCACGACAATTGTTTCAGAACAATTCACAGTTTCGTAGCATCGCACATGTAGAGTATCGAAAATTTCACATACCCACACATTCTGCATTCTGTTGGACGTTTTCTCTTTGAACATATTCCACTCTCACAACAATAAAACATACGAAAAACTACAACTTTAGATGGTTGTATTTTAAAATATACAAATGTCTGTTAAATTTATATGCATGTGTATTTAGCATATGCATGTATATGTACGAGGTCTGATCAATAGAAAAGGTGAATTTTGAAATTTCTCAGGCTACGTGCATTCGATTAGCGATTCTTTTATGTTGGCACAATTGTCTCAAATATAACTAGTTGTTAGTTCAGTTTGTGTATGCTGGTTAGTTTGTTTCTGAGAGGCATATCAGTTGGATATGTTTTGCCTGTTCGGCGATTTTCTGCTGTGGAAAAATGGATCAGAGAATATCGGGTACTTTAGCATTTTTGGTGTTCTGCAATTCACATCCCCATGATTTTATTCGTTTTCAATTAGAGTAGGAAGGGGTGGGTAAAAGTAAAACTAATCGTACTTTATTCTTATAAATGCTAACATTATTAAGAAAAATACAATTTTGGTTTTTAGTTTGAAGTGTTTTTATTGAACTTCATCAAAAAAATTTAATTTTTCACAGAAATATTAATGCAAGCAAATTTTTTTTAAACTTTGCCAAAAATTTCAATTTGGTTTTGGCAGATCTCACTTGTGTAAAAAAAAACATGAAAAAATACAACAATTTTGTTTATGTTCGAAAACACAAAGTTGCCCTACATAATAAAGTTTGATATGTTAATCTTTTTTGAACTAAATCTTAATGCATTTAGATCTTATTGATAAAGAAAAATGAATTTTTTGAAGGAAATTAAAACTAATTTCATATATATAAATCTATTTAAACAATAATTATAATAATTCGATTGCATTTAGTAGTAAAATCGCAATGTAATAATCAGGCAATACTTTGTTTTAACAACATATGATGCCAAGACAACGTAGTCGATATGCCTATAGCCGGCAAACAGCAGCGCTGATAAATAACGCAACTAGAAGAAAAGAGAATAAAATTAATAATCTCTTTTAAAAAATTGTAAAAAAATTGTATTTGTTGATGTGAATTTAAACTAACAAGAGCATGTTTCATGTTCAAAAGTTGTACGATGTTACGGTATATCAAATCAAGCAGATCAACCAAAAGCAAATAATTTTATTTTCGTTCGTTGTCTTTTTTGAGAGTATTGAATAATTTTATTTTCATTCTATGTTTCTTTAAGAGTATTAATTTTGTTTTTATTCGCGTAGAAAATTAATTGAAAAATGTGAATATCTTTGTTTTCATACTATGTAAATTGTTTTACTTTTGTAATTTGTTAATTTTTTTGCAACTTTTTTGCCGACCGCCGTCGATTTTTGCGTAGCTTAGCCGTTGACATTTATATATTTTTTTTCGAACATAAACTTTGAATGTGGAAAAACATGCTGAATTCAGAACACCAATTTATAAATTATGAGGATTCAAAAAATTTTTCGTTTTCAATCCGAGTCGAAACCTGGAACATACCCGTATGCATAAAATTTTGTGTAAAAATGGAATTAAGTGCTTTAAATCACTTGAAATGTTAAGAGTGGAATAAGGTGATTGAGTCAGACAAATTTTTACAGGTGGTACAAGGGTTTCAAAGACGGCACTCGTCCTGGAAGCTCCATCACATCAAAAGCCGATGAAAACGTTGAGGAAGTGAGGACAATTATGGAGAATCGTCGAATCACTATTGCCCATGTCAAACAATTTGTTCGCAAATTTCGGGCACGAAGCGTGTGCATCGAAGCTCGTTGCAAAATTGCTGAATTTTTAACAAAACAAAAAAAAAACGTTGCATTGAATGACATTAGCGACGATTCAGATTTGCGTAAAAGGGTCATAACAGGTTACGAATCATGGGTATATGGTTATGACATCGAAACCAAAGTCCAATTGTCCCAATGGAATAACCAAGATCAAAAAAAGCACGCCAAGTTCGTTTATGGTTTTGCTCACTCTTTTCTTCGATTACCGTGGCGTAGTCCAAAATTGTCGTACATTTAATAAGGAGTATTATTTTGAAGTTATGCGCCGCTTGCGAGCAGAAATACAAGAAAAAAAAAACGCCCAGAAAAGATAATGCACCTGCTTACTCGTCATTACTTTTTCCTAATTTTTTGGCCGAAAATAATACCATAACTATGCCTCAGCCACCGTATTCGCGAGGTTTAGCCACTGCGACTTTTTCCTGTTCCCAAAATTGAAGGGACCCATTAAAGGATGGCGTTTCGCGACCGTTGGGGAGATAAAAATGGAATCGCTGAGAGAGCTCAAGGCCATACCAAAAAATGAATATTAGAACTGCTTCCAGGATTGGAAAAAGTGTTGGCATAAGTGTATTATACCTAATGGGGGAATACTTTGAAGGATACAAAATTTTTAGAAATTGATGAATAAATAATATTTTTTGAGAAAAATTCACCTTTTCTACTGAATAGAGCTCGTATCCATGTATGTATATTACATATGTATATGTAGATAAATATGTATGGATATGCATGTACTCATTGTTGAAAATCTACGCTAACAAGACATCGAAGTGTAGGTATTGTGGTTGTTCTTTTTAGTATAAAATACAAATAAATATGTATGTATTTATCGGATTAGTGTGAAGGTAAAATTGGCTATTCTATTCAACAGTTAATATTTATGGGTTAAGATACTTCTTCCCCTACAAAAAATTCTAATAATTTTAACTTAAGCTAGCGTTCGCGTTTTTTCATGTAATTTATCGCCTACTCTACGAACCTTGTTTACCTAGTGTCCCAGATCGTTCATGTTTATATCGTGTCTTTCCTAAAACAAAGTGTCGTATTGAAGAATTTAAGCTTCCGCAAAATTTATCCCTCAATAAAATTCTAATATAAGATTTGTTGGCTGCCCAATCCCCCGAAAAAACTGTCATGGTTAGTGCACCTCTGCAGAAAATTCTCTAGCTAAACACATGCGTACCAGGCTTGTTCTCTGCGTGCTGTTATCATTGGATTAAAGGCTTCTTTCTTACTGTCCTGTTATTTAGGATCTCCAAAGTTTTAGATAAGCATTCCTTTCAGCGATGAAATATTTGGCATCAAAAAATCTCCGAAAATGTGGCGCAGCAAGAATGAAGCCTTTAATGATAAATGTGTCATTAAAACAATAAACATGGTGGTAGCTCTGTAGTGGTGTGGGCTCTTATGACGGCATTGGGGATCAGTAATTCTGTATATGTACATAAGTATGTACATATGTACATAAGTACTTATATCGAATCTACCTTTCGTTTATTACTATTTTAATTTTCAAATAATTATAAATTTTTTTATAAAAATAACCAACAATTGCAGAAAAAATTTGAGGTGTTTACATTATTTTGAAATTCACAGTATGTAAATTTCTACTTATGTACATATGGATGTACATATGTACATACTTACATACTTATGTATGTACATACATATGTACATACAAGGCGGACAAAACTATTCACACATGCTTGACACATAAAAGTATTGAACTATATATCCTGAATAAATTGGTTTAATGCCATTTTGTTTAAATTCATGGTATTTATTGGTTTATTGAATTATTAAAAATAACAAAAAAGATCACATAAATGTAACGAACACAAAACGGATATCACTTTCATTTTAGTGAGGACAAAATTATTCACACATTTTAATTTCATAACAGTTAATTATGAAAATTAATATCAATTAATGTCTAGTTGCTAAACCTTTTCTTTTTTTAACTTCATTTAATCTGTTTGGCATAGATTTTCCTAATTTTTTCGTCACTTCTGCTCCAATATTTCCCCATTCTTGTTGAAGATTTTTTTTTGCTGGGCCTTGCCAGAAATTTGTTCTTTGCCATTCTCTTTCCAAGCTCATTCCAAATATTTTCAATGGAGTTCATGTCTGGTGATTCCGGGGGGCTGGAAGAATATGTGGCACATGGTGGATGATCCACATACGGACATCTTGGGCAGTGTGTTTTGGATCATTATCTTGTTGGAAATAAAAATTATTACCAAGACCAGGCTTTTGAACACTGTTTTGTAGGTTTTCCTTCAAAATATTGAGATAGATGTTTTTGCACATGGTATCATCAATAAAAACCAGGTTACCAACACCGCCCGTCGACATATACCCCCACATCATAACCCCCCGACACTATGTTTGACTGTGCTGATAATGTTGTTTTTTTCAAGTTCACAATTTGGCTTTCTCCATACGCGTATCCTACCGCGAGATTGAAAAATATTAAATTTGCTTTCGTCTGTGAATAATACAGTTTTCCCGAAGTCAACAGATCTATTTAAATATGATTTTTTAAAGTCCATTCTTTTCTTCTGATTCACTTTGCTTATAAGCGGCTTTTTTCGTGCGATTCGAGAACTGAAACCAGCACGTTCCAGCGTTCTGCGCACAGTCTTGGAATGTATTTCTTTTCCAACCTCTTCTAGTAATTCTGCTGCCACTTGGGAAGATGTAATTTTTGAATCTTTCTTAATTTTTCTTACTATTTTTCTTTATTCCTTATTGGTAAGCTTTCGAGATCTACCAGTATGGGGTCGACTTTTAAGGTCTGTTTCATTTTTAAAACACTTTATAATGCTGGATATGGTGAATCTACTTCTATTTACTATTTTCCCGATTTATGCACATGATTCGTTTTATTTGTGCAGCTCCAATATTATTTTTCTCTCATCCTCAGTGGTTTCTTTCTGTTTCGGACTCATTTTAATGACTATTGAAGTTTTTGCACAACGTAGAATGTTGAAAATGCTAAACAGATTTATTGAAAAGACGTATACTTTTAACTGTTCTTTTTAAAGCAAGCCACGAATCCATATCCTAACAAAAAGTTACAGTTTTAGGATTGGCACTTTTATTGTGTGAATAATTATGTCCCTCGTAAAATCGGCTAAGCGTGAAAGTTGTCGTTCTAACTTCGCTGAGTAAATATAATAAACTTTTTTGTATATATTTCCGAATAATTGACTAATAAAGGAAAAATTCCTGTTAACAATGTATTGTGTTACAAGCATTTAATAAAAAGATAGAGCTTGATAATATGATTACAAAATAATGTGTGAATAATTTTGTCTGTCTCTGTATGTATATCTCTAGATTTCTCTTGTAATGTTTCGCATTTACTTATGTATATGTACATATTTTTCTCTTTCTTAATCTCCATTCAAACGCTTTTACCTATTAGCACCTATAAATAAAGACTATTCAGACTTGACAAAAGCCCTAACAATATGATGAAGTGTGATATTGTGAATGGAATACATATGTATCTTACGAAATTGACAAATATGTAAGTATGTATGTATGTAATACAGAAAGAAACTTGATTTTTTTAAACATTAAAATTTTTAATTTATTAAGGATTTATTTTTATAAAAGCAATGGAAGATAATAACAGTCGAACAAAAAAGAAGCCAAAAAAAGAATACATACTTATGTACAAATGCATGTACATAGGTTAGGTTAGGTTAGGTTGCTTGGAGGGGTGTAATAGCCCATGTCATACGGCATACACTTAAGCCAGTGAAGGCTTGTTGTGCGCTCCCTTTTTAATTATCAGACACAAACTGCCAGAGTTCTGCGACAGGATTCGAACCTGGGACCTTCGCACTACGAGTCTAGTACACTACCTACTAGTCTACGAAGGTCAGTTGTATGTACATAAAACATAGAATGAAAATAAAATTATTCAATACTCTCAAAAAAGACAACGAACGAAAATAAAATTATTTGCTTTTGGTTGATCTGCTGGATTTGATACACCGTTACATCGTACAACTTTTGAATATGAAGCATGCTCTTGTTAATTTAAATTCACATCAACAAATACAAAGACCTTACAAGCTGGCTTTGATTTTACAATTTTTTAAAAGAGATTATTAATTTTATTTTCTTTTCTTCTTCTAGTTGCGTTATTTATCAGCGCGGCTGTTTGCCGGCTATAGGCATATCGACTACGTTGTCTTGGCACCATTTATTGTTAAAACAAAGTATTGCCTGATTATTACATTGTGATTTTACAACTAAATGCAATCGTATTATTATAATTATTGTTGAAATAGATATATATATATATATATATATATATATATATATATATATATATATATATATATATATATATATATATATATAAATGAAATTAGTTTTAATTTCCTTCAAAAAATTCATTTTTCTTTTTAAATAAGATCTAAATGCATTAAGATTTAGATAAAAAAAATATTGACATATCAAACTTTAGTATGTAGGGCAACTTTGTGTTTTCGAACATGAATAAAATTGTTGTATTTTTTTCATGTTTTTTTTACTCAAGTGAGATCTGCCAAAACCAAATTAAAATTTTTGGCAAAGTTTAAAAAAAATTTGTTTGCATTAATATTTCTGTGAAAAATTGCATTTTTTGATGATGTTCAATAAAAAACACTTCAAACTAAAAACCAAAATTGTATTTTTCTTAACAATTTTAGCATTTATAAGAATAAAGTACGATTCGTTTTACTTTCACCCACCCCTTACTACTCTAATTGAAAACGAATAAAAACATGGGGATGTGAATTGCAGAACACCAAAAATGCTAAAGTAATCCACTTTCGAGTGAATTCGGATTCTAGAACATGCCCGTGTGTTTGTATTTGAAAAGACAAATTTTGTATGGAAAAAATAATAAATGTTTTGAACAGGTTGCTTTTTTTTCTTGTGTGCACTTGCTTATGTTTTATTTTATTCTTTCTCCGTCGTTTGATACGAGAGGTTGGTTTGGTTGCTACGCAAATATTTTATTTTTATTCTGGTTCAGCTATTTGATTGTAATTTTGTTTCTTGCACAATTTTTTTTATTCTAGTTACATATATGTACGTAAATAATAACTATGAGCGCCCTTACTCAAAGGAAAACAAGAATGACCGATAATGAAATATGCAAAATACTTTGCAACAGTGAAGACTTTCTTTATGACAGCACTGACGAAAGCAGTGATGATGAAAGGGAAATTCCAAAAATATGCTCCACTAAAACAAAAAACGTGTTACTCATTGATAATAATATCGATTCTGAGGAAGAAGCCGAACTTAGTTTTGAGTTGAATGACTCAATTCATGACTCGTTTATTGCCCTAATGAACGATGATAACAAACCCATGACCTCACTTATGTCTCCCGGTACTGCACTATGTTCTACAAATTTTACTAAAACCAGTACTCCAATTTCTACTTCAAAAAAAAATTAATTCACCTGTCCTTACAAAATGTACTACAACAAATTTGATTATTTCTAATAAGCCTTTATCCAATCAAATTGAAAACTCTCCTGTTTCTAAGGAAAAGTCTGTATCCATACCAGGACCTTCTGCTTCCCTAGAACATTCTTTAGAACTTCAGCCAAGCTCTTCGATATTCAATTTATTTTCTTCAAAATTTCAAAACATAAATGTCGATCCTAAGTCCTCAGCATTTGAGAAAATAATATGGAAACAAGGTAATTTGCAATTTCATAGTAAAGAAGTAGATTTTAGGGGAGATAGCTCTCCCAGTGAAGATATTCAATCATTAGTAACTCCTTATCAAGTTTGGAGCCATTTATTTCCAGAAAGCTTAGAAAACCTTATAGTTGAAGAAACTCTACGGTATGCTGGATTATATGAAAAGTTTTCCTTTAGTATTTCGGAGTTGCGAAAGTTTATTGGTGTTATCTTTTACATGACGTATTTCAATTTACCAAATACCAGAGATTATTGTACAAGCAATAATGACCGGTCAGTAGACGTAAGAAAGCAGCAAATGACGGTAAACCGATTCGAAAAAATAAGGCAATATCTACATTTTAATGATAAAAAAAACCCTCCACTCGAAGATCCGAAAAGAGATAGACTCTACCTTATTAGGCCGGTTATTGACTCCCTAAATCGCACATTTGGTTCTGTTTCCAAACAAGCGAGGTTATCCGTAGATGAGCAAATGTGTTCTACAAAAATAAGCAGCTATATGAAACAATATCTGCCAAATAAAAGCCTAAAAAGTGGGGATTTAAATTTTTTGTATTATGTGACACTAAAGGGTATGCATACAAGTTCGAAATTTATACCAGAGCAGATGAAACTATGCGCCCAGAAGCCAAATCTGCAAGCATCTGCAAACATTGTGGTAAGGTTAGTTCGTGAAGTACCTAAGTTTAAAAACTACATAATATAAATATTTTGATAAGTACTTCACCACAATTCCTTTACTTATATACCTTAGAACCCAGGGAATTCTTTCTGTTGGTACAATCCGACGGAATAGGATAAAAAAATTGCAAGCTTCCAGAAGAAAAAAACAATGATGAAGTTTGAAAGAGGAACCAGCCGAGAGTTTGTAGCTAGTATCTATGGAATTGATGTGACTTCTATTTCATGGAAGGATACTAAAATTGTCAATTTAGTTTCGACATATATAGGAACTAAGCCACCGTTTTCTTCAATCCCGCCAAATGAAGGTTTACTTGTTCGTAGATTTGACAAAAACCAGAACAAAAAGACAATGGTCTCTTGTGCGCAAATTGTAAAGGACTACCATAAAAATATGGGAGGCGTCGATCTATTGGATAATTCCATTAGCCGCCACAAAATAGCTCTAAAAAGTAGAAAGTGGACAAGTAGATTGTTTTACAACCTCTTAGGTATGACCTGCATCAATGCATGGATTCTTTACAAAAGAATTAAGCAAGATCAAGCAAAAACGAAACATTTACGATTGATAGATTTCAAATTGGAAGTGGCAGGTTCACTTTTCAATTATAAAAATGCATTAAAACATATTCTACTTCGTCGACGAACAAACGTAGAAACTGAAATCCAGAAAAAAAGACATAAGCCGAATTCGCAAGTACCGCCTCCCGAAGATGTGAGACTAGACGGAACAGAACACTGGACTTCGATAAGTAAGAAAGGAAGATGCAAGATGCCGGGTTGCACAGGTCAAACGAAGATGTTTTGCAGTAAGTGTGAATTAAATCTATGTATGTATGTCTCACGGCTGATAAAAACTGCTTTTTTAAATACCACAACCAATAAAAATAAATAATTTTCATTTATATATATATATATATATATATATATATATATATATATATATATATATATATATATATATATATATATATATATATATATATATATGTATAAATCTTATAACAATTAAATTTTTCTTATTCAAATCGTAAACAGTCGGGTATGTTCTAGAATCCGAATACACTCGAAAGTGGATTACTTTAGCATTTTTGGTGCTCTGCAATTCACATCCCCATGTTTTTATTCGTTTTCAATTAGAGTAGGAAGGGGTGGGTGAAAGTAAAACTAATCGTACTTTATTCTTATAAATGCTAACATTATTAAGAAAAATACAATTTTGGTTTTTAGTTCGAAGTGTTTTTATTGAACTTCATCAAGAAAATTCAATTTTTCACAGAAATATTAATGCAAACAATTTTTTTTTAACTTCCAAAAATTTCAATTTGGTTTTGGCAGATCCCACTTGTGTAAAAAAACATAAATACAACAATTTTGTTTATGTTCGAAAACACAAAGTTGCCCTACATAATAAAGTTTGATATGTCAATCTTTTTGAACTAAATCTCAATGCATATAGATCTTATTGATAAAGAAAAATGAATTTTTTGAAGGAAATTAAAACTAATTTCATATATATAAATCTATTTAAACAATAATTATAATAATTCGATTGCATTGTTGTAAAATCGCAATGTAATAATCAGGCAATACTTTGTTTTAACAACATATGGTGCCAAGACAACGTAGTCGATATGCCTATAGCCGGCAAACAGCAGCGCTGATAAATAACGCAACTAGAAGAAAAGAGAATAATTTTATAATCTCTTTTAAAAAATTGTAAAATCAAAGCTAGCTTGTAACGTCTTTGTATTTCTTGATGTGAATTTAAACTAACAATAGCATGTTTCATGTTCAAAAGTTGTACGATGTTACGGTATATCAAATCAAGCAGATCAACCAAAAGCAAATAATTTTATTTTCGTTCGTTGTCTTTTTTGAGAGTATTGAATAATTTTATTTTCATTCTATGTTTCTTTAAGAGTATTAATTTTGTTTTTATTCGCGTAGAAAATTAATTGAAAAATGTGAATATCTTTGTTTTCATACTCTGTAAATTGTTTTACTTTTGTAATTTGTTAATTTTTTTTGCAACTTTTTTGACGACCGCCGTCGATTTTTGCGTAGCTGTAGCCGTTGACATTTATATATTTTTTTTTCGAACATAAACTTCGAATGTGGAAAAACATGCTGAATTCAGAACACCAATTTATAAATTATGGGGATTCAAAAAATTTTTCGTTTTTAATCCGAGTCGAAACCTGGAACATACCCGAGTATTTGTTTTTCTTATATGTTGTTATTTTAGCGGGGAGTGCATATTGTATCTTAAAAGATACAACCAATGTTTTCGTCATAAAACAAACAAAATAACTTTTTTTCAAAAATTTAAACGCAGTTATTATTTTTTAATCGAATTTCATTATATATATATAATTTTCGCACAAATCTGAGACTATGCATTTAATGGTTAAATAAGGATTTATAAAAATATACTTACATATGTACATACATATGTACTTAAGTACATATGTACATACATACATACATATATACCATTCGTAATTTGCTTTTTTGCGGACTGTTTCTTTATTACGAACCACATGATTGTCATTATACTGCTGCTTTGAGTTTCCTTTTTTCACTGTCTGCATTATAATGCACTTTATATTGTTTTTGTCGTTGTTTTATTCGAAGTATTGATGTGTGCTGTAGCTTATTATTTGGATCCTAAGTTAATGAGTTTTCCTGGAATCCGCTAACGTAGCCTTTTTTACTAACCAGTCAAACGAACAACAACAACAACAACAAATAGCTCGGCAACATTACTATAGTGACGCAAGCAGCAGCACACGTAGCAGTAGCAGCATATGTCGTTATCATCCGTGCCTAAAATTCACATACATACATATGTATGTATGTATGTACATATATATGGATGTACATATGTACATACATACACACATACAATGACCACACTTTCCTACTCACTTGAGGTGTTATTGTTGTTGTTTCGCTTTTTGATTCGGTTAGCATGTAAAACTCTACGGTACGTTTTTCATCCAGAATTTTTAATTTATTTAATTTTTCAATTAATTAACACTATTTTTTCGACCTTTTTTGTTTTAATATATATAATTTTTATAATCAAGCGTTGTCTTTTTTAAAAAATAATAATTTTATTCAATATTTCGACGCCTCTGAGCGTATTCTTCAGGAAATTTTTTTATTAATAAAAAAAAATTTCCGGAAGAAGACGCCCAAAGAGGCGTCGAAATATTCGGGTATGTTCTAGAATCCGAATTCACTCGAAAGTGGATTACTTTAGCATTTTTGGTGTTCTGCAATTCACATCCCCATTTTTTTATTCGTTTTCAATTATAAATGCTAAAATTGTTAAGAAAAATACAATTTTGGTTTTTAGTTTGAAGTGTTTTTTATTGAACATCATCAAAAAATGCAATTTTTCACAGAAATATTAATGCAAACAAATTTTTTTTAAACTTTGCCAAAAATTTCAATTTGGTTTTGGCAGATCTCACTTGTGTAAAAAAAACATGAAAAAATACAACAATTTTGTTTATTTTCGAAAACACAAAGTTGCCCTACATAATAAAGTTTAATATGTTAATCTTTTTTGAACTAAATCTTAATGCATTTAGATCTTATTGATAAAGAAAAATGAATTTTTTGAAGGAAATTAAAACTAATTTCATATATATAAATCTATTTAAACAATAATTATAATAATTCGATTGCATTTAGTAGTAAAATCGCAATGTAATAATCAGGCAATACTTTGTTTTAACAACATATGATGCCAAGACAACGTAGTCGATATGCCTATAGCCGGCAAACAGCAGCGCTGATAAATAACGCAACTAGAAGAAAAGAGAATAAAATTAATAATCTCTTTTAAAAAATTGTAAAATCAAAGCTAGCTTGTAAGGTCTTTGTATTTGTTGATGTGAATTTAAACTAACAAGAGCATGTTTCATGTTCAAAAGTTGTACGATGTTACGGTATATCAAATCAAGCAGATCAACCAAAAGCAAATTTTATTTTCGTTCGTTGTCTTTTTTGAGAGTATTGAATAATTTTATTTTCATTCTATGTTTCTTTAAGAATACACTAGAGCCCCGACTTGCGTCGTCCCGATTTGAGTTGATTCGATATGCGTCGCTTTTTGAAAACTGGAAAAATTCGATTTGCGTCGTTGCAATTTCAAGTTTCGTCGGTCCGAGTTGCGTCGGTTCGATTTGCATCGTTTTGATTTCGATTTGCGTCGTTTTGATTTCCTTAAATTGTTTACTGCAGTATTGTGGATTACCATTTTTAGCATTTGTAGTGCCTGATATAGCATATTTTCTGTCTTTTAGCATTTTCACAACTTCTGGCCTGTACATTAAGAAATTTTCAAATTGCGTGAAGTAAAGGGAATTTCTTTTTCTTTGTTATATAAGTGGTGCTAATAACAACTATCTGGTTATGGTAAGAATTTAGTGTGTTATTCCCCAAAATCCATCAAATCAAATGTTGTGTTGTTGATTTAGATTTATCATCTGAAGAGCGCTCAAAGTAAGCTAAATAAATTAAAATTTTTTAATGCATCTACTTTTTATGAATATACATATGCAAATGAAAGTAATTTTTATTTTTTTTATTAATTTATTCTTTTATTTCTTTATAATAATTATAAACATTTGTTGAAATAAACGAAATAAATAGAAATGTATTCGTACTTGTTTTTTATTAAAAATACAAAAATTTTTGCTTTGTTTTGAATATTTTCCCCAATAAATTAAATTTCAGTGTATTTATATAGAAAATGGTTATTCGATTTGCGTCGTTTCGATTTGCGTCACGTTTCTCCGGTTTCCATTAACGACGCAAGTCGGGGCTCGAATGTATTAATTTTGTTTTTATCCGCGTAGAAAATTAATTGAAAAATTTGAATATCTTTGTTTCCATACTCTGTAAATTGTTTTACTTTTGCAATTTGTTAATTTTTTTTGCAAATTTCTTGTCGACCGCCGTCGATTTTTGAGTAGCAGTAGCCGTTGACATTTAGATTTTTAGACATGTTAAAGTTGGTAGAAAAAATTAATTTCTTACCAATCACTTTCCAGCTTTAATTAGAAGGTTACATACTTAAATATGTACATACAAACAACATATGTAAGTTATGTACGTATGTACATACTTATGTATATATGTAAGTATGTATGTATGTACATAAGTATGTATGTATGCATGTGCACAATAGATTCGAATTTAGTTCTTAATCAGCATTTGTAAATAGAATTGTTTTCAAAATGTAGCATTTAATACAGAAGTTCGATACCAATATTCTATACTAAGTACGAATTCATATGTATGTACATACATACATACATATGTATGTATGTAGTACATTGTGATGGATGATTTCCGCGGGGAAATTATTCCACATATGTATGTACGAATTATAAAGTGTAGTGCGATTCACTGGCATATCGACTACAAATGGATTGCTCTTAAGGTGGATTTACCCATTCGTTTTAACGAAATTTTCGTTCCGAACGCTTTCTTATATGTAGCTTGACGTCTTTATTTTTAAGGGATAGAGAGAGAGAACGAATTGAACTGTGCTGCCAGCTACATTCATTTTTTAACCAAAGTTGAACTGAGCTGCCACATTGTATTTGAAAATTTATTTAAGCCAATAGCTATTAGACCAAGCACGACTTTTATTCATTTATATATTTTTGTTTTATAAAAATTTGTTTAATTTAGAACACAGCAAATTGCAATCATCTACCACTGTGCTGCATGCTTGTAAAAGTAACACACATCATTTACAAAGTTGTTTCATATGGTAGCTTTGTTTCTGTAGAACATTTGTTCGAAGTGGGTGAGTCGTTTGAGAACAAACTCTCAGTAAACTAAAATTGTCTCACAACAAAATTTTGATCCGATCGAATGGGTGAATCCACCTTAAGAGCGCAGAAAAAAGTAAAAACAATATCACAAGCACTCAGAAGAAAGGCTCGTGTTTTTTGTATTTTCATACTTAGTAATTTCTTTGTATTAACCTACTTCTCTTTTGTATTGCGAGCAGCTTGTAACAACACATTCACGGCATATTAATTTGGAATATGTTCGTTTATGTACTATTTAACATTCACTGCAGCCGCGGCTGCCAGATTTGATGATTTGTCGTAGGTTTGACGATTTTGGGCGTTTTGATGATGTTTTATTATTTATTATACGATCAAAGGTTTGTGGAATTTTCAAAAACCTGAAAAAAGGAGTAGCTAAATCCTAACTTCTTAATCACCTTATCAAGATGAAAGTCGCGTAAAATCGTAAAAGTTCGCAAAAATTATTAAAAGCCAAAATAAGCTGGATTTACAAGTTTTCTTATCAGTCAATAAATACAAAATTTGCAAAAAACAAGCGCAAATTTGCGAATACATAATTTCAAAAACTGAAAAATTTAGTTAGCTACTGCGCAAGCCTCTTAGACAGCATATCAAGATGAAATTCGCGTAAAACTGCCATAATTTCCGAAAAATTTTAAATGGTAAAATAAGCTGTAGAAACGTTCACAAGTTCTCTATACATATAAAAAATACAAAATTGGTCAAAAAAGGAAAAAAAACTTATTTAGGATCTTGCGAATCTTTGCCAATTACACATTACATGTGATTTTCATCGACTTTTACCAGTTACACATTACATGTAATTGAAATTATACATTATGGGCTCAAATAAAAAACACTTTTTTTACATGTTTGCATTGTTTGTATTAGCTCCATCGTCTCGTCAAATGACTTGTCTAAAAGATTTGCTAACAAATGACTGCTACAGCTCAGACGTGTTTTATTTTCCAATGCCTTTACAATATTCTCGCCGCGGTCAGTAACAAATTTCACGTTATTAATATTGTCAACACCAAACTGATTAAATAAAGTTGTTAACTTAATCAAAATATTTTTAGCGGTTGACTTTTCAAAGTCCATTGATTTAAGCCCCAGCGTAATATCAACCATTTCGAAGTTTTGTTGAAAGTGCAAAGTTGCTCCTACTTACATACCGATCAGACCAAATATCAATCATGACAGACGTTTCTCCACCTTTCACGATATCCTTAAGTGTCCTTTAAGAAAAAGTAGCTATTTGAAGAAAAAATATCCTAGTATTTATTTATTTAAATGTTGTGTATACAATCACTAATTATATTATAAATTTTTGCTCACGAACATAGTAAGAAGACCTTCATTCGTTTATAGCGAACGTGGGAATCGAACCCGTAACATCCGCACTGATACCCTAGTAACACAACCCAATACTTCACTGTTTTTTTTTAATAATCTTTTTAAGCAAAGAAACTTTTTGAAAAGAGTATATTTTTAAATTGAAATATGTATTACCTTTTCGAATTTATAAACTTGAAAAAAGTACCAATTTTAGAAAATGTCCTTAAAAAAGCTACCTTATCCAAGAAGTAAAATCAAAGTAAAATCCGAAAAATCCAATCACATAATCACGACAATTGTTTCAGAACAATTCACAGTTTCGTAGCATCGCACATGTAGAGTATCGAAAATTTCACATACCCACACATTCTGCATTCTGTTGGACGTTTTCTCTTTGAACATATTCCACTCTCACAACAATAAAACATACGAAAAACTACAACTTTAGATGGTTGTATTTTAAAATATACAAATGTCTGTTAAATTTATATGCATGTGTATTTAGCATATGCATGTATATGTACGAGGTCTGATCAATAGAAAAGGTGAATTTTGAAATTTCTCAGGCTACGTGCATTCGATTAGCGATTCTTTTATGTTGGCACAATTGTCTCAAATATAACTAGTTGTTAGTTCAGTTTGTGTATGCTGGTTAGTTTGTTTCTGAGAGGCATATCAGTTGGATATGTTTTGCCTGTTCGGCGATTTTCTGCTGTGGAAAAATGGATCAGAGAATATCGGGTACTTTAGCATTTTTGGTGTTCTGCAATTCACATCCCCATGATTTTATTCGTTTTCAATTAGAGTAGGAAGGGGTGGGTAAAAGTAAAACTAATCGTACTTTATTCTTATAAATGCTAACATTATTAAGAAAAATACAATTTTGGTTTTTAGTTTGAAGTGTTTTTATTGAACTTCATCAAAAAAATTTAATTTTTCACAGAAATATTAATGCAAGCAAATTTTTTTTAAACTTTGCCAAAAATTTCAATTTGGTTTTGGCAGATCTCACTTGTGTAAAAAAAAACATGAAAAAATACAACAATTTTGTTTATGTTCGAAAACACAAAGTTGCCCTACATAATAAAGTTTGATATGTTAATCTTTTTTGAACTAAATCTTAATGCATTTAGATCTTATTGATAAAGAAAAATGAATTTTTTGAAGGAAATTAAAACTAATTTCATATATATAAATCTATTTAAACAATAATTATAATAATTCGATTGCATTTAGTAGTAAAATCGCAATGTAATAATCAGGCAATACTTTGTTTTAACAACATATGATGCCAAGACAACGTAGTCGATATGCCTATAGCCGGCAAACAGCAGCGCTGATAAATAACGCAACTAGAAGAAAAGAGAATAAAATTAATAATCTCTTTTAAAAAATTGTAAAAAAATTGTATTTGTTGATGTGAATTTAAACTAACAAGAGCATGTTTCATGTTCAAAAGTTGTACGATGTTACGGTATATCAAATCAAGCAGATCAACCAAAAGCAAATAATTTTATTTTCGTTCGTTGTCTTTTTTGAGAGTATTGAATAATTTTATTTTCATTCTATGTTTCTTTAAGAGTATTAATTTTGTTTTTATTCGCGTAGAAAATTAATTGAAAAATGTGAATATCTTTGTTTTCATACTATGTAAATTGTTTTACTTTTGTAATTTGTTAATTTTTTTGCAACTTTTTTGCCGACCGCCGTCGATTTTTGCGTAGCTTAGCCGTTGACATTTATATATTTTTTTTCGAACATAAACTTTGAATGTGGAAAAACATGCTGAATTCAGAACACCAATTTATAAATTATGAGGATTCAAAAAATTTTTCGTTTTCAATCCGAGTCGAAACCTGGAACATACCCGTATGCATAAAATTTTGTGTAAAAATGGAATTAAGTGCTTTAAATCACTTGAAATGTTAAGAGTGGAATAAGGTGATTGAGTCAGACAAATTTTTACAGGTGGTACAAGGGTTTCAAAGACGGCACTCGTCCTGGAAGCTCCATCACATCAAAAGCCGATGAAAACGTTGAGGAAGTGAGGACAATTATGGAGAATCGTCGAATCACTATTGCCCATGTCAAACAATTTGTTCGCAAATTTCGGGCACGAAGCGTGTGCATCGAAGCTCGTTGCAAAATTGCTGAATTTTTAACAAAACAAAAAAAAAACGTTGCATTGAATGACATTAGCGACGATTCAGATTTGCGTAAAAGGGTCATAACAGGTTACGAATCATGGGTATATGGTTATGACATCGAAACCAAAGTCCAATTGTCCCAATGGAATAACCAAGATCAAAAAAAGCACGCCAAGTTCGTTTATGGTTTTGCTCACTCTTTTCTTCGATTACCGTGGCGTAGTCCAAAATTGTCGTACATTTAATAAGGAGTATTATTTTGAAGTTATGCGCCGCTTGCGAGCAGAAATACAAGAAAAAAAAAACGCCCAGAAAAGATAATGCACCTGCTTACTCGTCATTACTTTTTCCTAATTTTTTGGCCGAAAATAATACCATAACTATGCCTCAGCCACCGTATTCGCGAGGTTTAGCCACTGCGACTTTTTCCTGTTCCCAAAATTGAAGGGACCCATTAAAGGATGGCGTTTCGCGACCGTTGGGGAGATAAAAATGGAATCGCTGAGAGAGCTCAAGGCCATACCAAAAAATGAATATTAGAACTGCTTCCAGGATTGGAAAAAGTGTTGGCATAAGTGTATTATACCTAATGGGGGAATACTTTGAAGGATACAAAATTTTTAGAAATTGATGAATAAATAATATTTTTTGAGAAAAATTCACCTTTTCTACTGAATAGAGCTCGTATCCATGTATGTATATTACATATGTATATGTAGATAAATATGTATGGATATGCATGTACTCATTGTTGAAAATCTACGCTAACAAGACATCGAAGTGTAGGTATTGTGGTTGTTCTTTTTAGTATAAAATACAAATAAATATGTATGTATTTATCGGATTAGTGTGAAGGTAAAATTGGCTATTCTATTCAACAGTTAATATTTATGGGTTAAGATACTTCTTCCCCTACAAAAAATTCTAATAATTTTAACTTAAGCTAGCGTTCGCGTTTTTTCATGTAATTTATCGCCTACTCTACGAACCTTGTTTACCTAGTGTCCCAGATCGTTCATGTTTATATCGTGTCTTTCCTAAAACAAAGTGTCGTATTGAAGAATTTAAGCTTCCGCAAAATTTATCCCTCAATAAAATTCTAATATAAGATTTGTTGGCTGCCCAATCCCCCGAAAAAACTGTCATGGTTAGTGCACCTCTGCAGAAAATTCTCTAGCTAAACACATGCGTACCAGGCTTGTTCTCTGCGTGCTGTTATCATTGGATTAAAGGCTTCTTTCTTACTGTCCTGTTATTTAGGATCTCCAAAGTTTTAGATAAGCATTCCTTTCAGCGATGAAATATTTGGCATCAAAAAATCTCCGAAAATGTGGCGCAGCAAGAATGAAGCCTTTAATGATAAATGTGTCATTAAAACAATAAACATGGTGGTAGCTCTGTAGTGGTGTGGGCTCTTATGACGGCATTGGGGATCAGTAATTCTGTATATGTACATAAGTATGTACATATGTACATAAGTACTTATATCGAATCTACCTTTCGTTTATTACTATTTTAATTTTCAAATAATTATAAATTTTTTTATAAAAATAACCAACAATTGCAGAAAAAATTTGAGGTGTTTACATTATTTTGAAATTCACAGTATGTAAATTTCTACTTATGTACATATGGATGTACATATGTACATACTTACATACTTATGTATGTACATACATATGTACATACAAGGCGGACAAAACTATTCACACATGCTTGACACATAAAAGTATTGAACTATATATCCTGAATAAATTGGTTTAATGCCATTTTGTTTAAATTCATGGTATTTATTGGTTTATTGAATTATTAAAAATAACAAAAAAGATCACATAAATGTAACGAACACAAAACGGATATCACTTTCATTTTAGTGAGGACAAAATTATTCACACATTTTAATTTCATAACAGTTAATTATGAAAATTAATATCAATTAATGTCTAGTTGCTAAACCTTTTCTTTTTTTAACTTCATTTAATCTGTTTGGCATAGATTTTCCTAATTTTTTCGTCACTTCTGCTCCAATATTTCCCCATTCTTGTTGAAGATTTTTTTTTGCTGGGCCTTGCCAGAAATTTGTTCTTTGCCATTCTCTTTCCAAGCTCATTCCAAATATTTTCAATGGAGTTCATGTCTGGTGATTCCGGGGGGCTGGAAGAATATGTGGCACATGGTGGATGATCCACATACGGACATCTTGGGCAGTGTGTTTTGGATCATTATCTTGTTGGAAATAAAAATTATTACCAAGACCAGGCTTTTGAACACTGTTTTGTAGGTTTTCCTTCAAAATATTGAGATAGATGTTTTTGCACATGGTATCATCAATAAAAACCAGGTTACCAACACCGCCCGTCGACATATACCCCCACATCATAACCCCCCGACACTATGTTTGACTGTGCTGATAATGTTGTTTTTTTCAAGTTCACAATTTGGCTTTCTCCATACGCGTATCCTACCGCGAGATTGAAAAATATTAAATTTGCTTTCGTCTGTGAATAATACAGTTTTCCCGAAGTCAACAGATCTATTTAAATATGATTTTTTAAAGTCCATTCTTTTCTTCTGATTCACTTTGCTTATAAGCGGCTTTTTTCGTGCGATTCGAGAACTGAAACCAGCACGTTCCAGCGTTCTGCGCACAGTCTTGGAATGTATTTCTTTTCCAACCTCTTCTAGTAATTCTGCTGCCACTTGGGAAGATGTAATTTTTGAATCTTTCTTAATTTTTCTTACTATTTTTCTTTATTCCTTATTGGTAAGCTTTCGAGATCTACCAGTATGGGGTCGACTTTTAAGGTCTGTTTCATTTTTAAAACACTTTATAATGCTGGATATGGTGAATCTACTTCTATTTACTATTTTCCCGATTTATGCACATGATTCGTTTTATTTGTGCAGCTCCAATATTATTTTTCTCTCATCCTCAGTGGTTTCTTTCTGTTTCGGACTCATTTTAATGACTATTGAAGTTTTTGCACAACGTAGAATGTTGAAAATGCTAAACAGATTTATTGAAAAGACGTATACTTTTAACTGTTCTTTTTAAAGCAAGCCACGAATCCATATCCTAACAAAAAGTTACAGTTTTAGGATTGGCACTTTTATTGTGTGAATAATTATGTCCCTCGTAAAATCGGCTAAGCGTGAAAGTTGTCGTTCTAACTTCGCTGAGTAAATATAATAAACTTTTTTGTATATATTTCCGAATAATTGACTAATAAAGGAAAAATTCCTGTTAACAATGTATTGTGTTACAAGCATTTAATAAAAAGATAGAGCTTGATAATATGATTACAAAATAATGTGTGAATAATTTTGTCCGTCTCTGTATGTATATCTCTAGATTTCTCTTGTAATGTTTCGCATTTACTTATGTATATGTACATATTTTTCTCTTTCTTAATCTCCATTCAAACGCTTTTACCTATTAGCACCTATAAATAAAGACTATTCAGACTTGACAAAAGCCCTAACAATATGATGAAGTGTGATATTGTGAATGGAATACATATGTATCTTACGAAATTGACAAATATGTAAGTATGTATGTATGTAATACAGAAAGAAACTTGATTTTTTTAAACATTAAAATTTTTAATTTATTAAGGATTTATTTTTATAAAAGCAATGGAAGATAATAACAGTCGAACAAAAAAGAAGCCAAAAAAAGAATACATACTTATGTACAAATGCATGTACATAGGTTAGGTTAGGTTAGGTTGCTTGGAGGGGTGTAATAGCCCATGTCATACGGCATACACTTAAGCCAGTGAAGGCTTGTTGTGCGCTCCCTTTTTAATTATCAGACACAAACTGCCAGAGTTCTGCGACAGGATTCGAACCTGGGACCTTCGCACTACGAGTCTAGTACACTACCTACTAGTCTACGAAGGTCAGTTGTATGTACATAAGTATAAAGAAAAAAAAAATGTGCCAATATTGATAGACAAAAAAAACTTGTACAGAAGTGAAGTTCTTATTAAAACTATAAAAAATTATAAATATTTACCTTTTTAGGGTTTCTCCTTCCTTTCTCTACACGGACTTTCGACCATCACTGCGGAATATACTAAATTTCAACTCGTCTGTGGAAACTACTGTGTTCCACAAAGCATTGCCTTTGTGAATACATACTTATGTACATATATATGTACATATATTCATTTGCGTACACTAAGCGTTTTTGCACGTTTGTTTTGGAAAGAAGAGGCTTCATACGAACAGAGCATCCCTTTAAATCTTGAGAGTGAAGAAAGTTTCGAATAGTCTGTGGAGTTACGTCTACTATTTCGCAAATTTTAAGTTAATTATCTATTTTAGCAGCGAAAGTTTTTGGGTCTTTTTTCACAAATTTAAAAACTTGGTTCAATTTGGACACTATTTATTTTTTTTTAATTTGGACGACCGCTTCCGCTAGGTCTTTCACAAGATCCGTTTTCTAAATGTTTTTATAATATAATGTATAGTACTATGTGTTTTATTTAGTATTTTTCCCATTTTATGTGTTAATTCCCCTTTTTTCCACAGTTTTATAAAAGTTTCCTTCAAATCCTTCGACATTTGCTTTCCCGGCATACATATTTATTTTTATTTCACATGGCAAGAAGACACAAATTAATTATAATGAATGCACCCAGAGAAAAAACAACATATAATCAAGAAAAACAACCTTAAATTAACAAAAAAACAACCATGAAAACTGGCCAAGGTGGGAAATTTTAAATGTAACAACGTCCACCGTAAAAACAACTTAGATTCGAAATCAAGAAGGAAACAACTTTAATCTAAAAGTGCTCGTACTTGTTTTGATATTGCCCAACCTCAAATCAAAAATGTACCATTCTTAACTTAAAAATGATCAATGTGAAACTAAAAATATGTTACATTAATTCAAAATAGGAAAATTTTTAAATCAAAGTTTAAAATGTATGAATCAACAAAGTACATTCTTAAGGTTGGACATCTTTAAATTGTATACTGTAGTGCTACAGTGGTCCATTTTGCTCATATTTGCTTTTCAAAGCTAATAATTATTATAATGGTTTTAATTAAAAATGCAAGGTAATTTTTATTTTTTATACATTTTATTGAAAGTAAATAATTTATAATAACATTTTTGGTCGAATATAAGACTTTCCGTTATTTATAGTATAAGAATGCATTGGAAAGCTATCAAAATAATCTATATTAAATACATTAAATTCATCAATTTCTTTAATTATTTCGTAGGACTGAAAATGTTGACATAGCTCTTTTAAAGCTATTGGAGAACATAAGACATACAAATTATACAAAAAGAAAAATTCTAAATGCCTTAAAATGCTTTTCTTGTGATGCTACACAGTAATTACTTTTATATTTTGTACCTTTATAAGTAACGTCTTTTAATATGATTGCTTTCGTAAAATCAATATCATTATCTTTGTTTAATTTAATTTTTTAAAAATAAGTTTCTTTAGTTATATCTAAAATTGGACATTTTTCAAAACTTTCTTTCAAATTAAAGGAAAATTCATGTTCTAATAAAAAGTGGGCAAATTTAATACCCGATTTGATAGCCAAAGAATGGGGTGGATTTATTCTAGATGTAATGTTTGCTAAATAATTTTTGAAGTTGAATTATTTCCAATTTCTATTTCACCAAATTGAAACAATTGTTTTCTACAGTTTATGACGGGTAGAGTTATTAACTCATCGGCTATTAATCCTTGTAAAATATTACAAATATCGTAAATGCATATTCCTTCAAATAAATCATGCATTATGTCGAAACAGAAGTTATCTGTAACGTTAAAACTTCCCAAATTGTTGAAAATACATACACTTTTCACACCAGTTTCTTGAAAATTGTTCGTTAATAAATCATCTTGATAATTGCTTTCATTTCTTAAATAACGATCAAATTCAGAAGTATCAGTTTTCATATCATCCTTTGTTCTGGTGCAACTACGACAGTATCTTTTTGAATTAAAAGATTGCACAAAACCTAAAATGCTATTCATTCCCAAATTATCTCCTACTATGACACCTAAAACGAAATAGACTTTACGTGTAGATTTTTGAGTGAGAATTTCAATACCATTTTGTTCTAACAATTTGAGCTCTTCCACTAAATGATAGAATGATTTTTCATTCCCGCACTCCTTTAAGCTTTTAGTAGATATGAAAGCGCCATGAAATATATAATCTAACTTTGACAGTAAGTATGAGGGCATAGTAGGAAAATTGAAGTAACACCCACAAATTGAATACGTGTGACTACCAAGTGCGTTGTTAATTTGGAAATCGTCAAAGAAAAGTGTGTATGGAATAATTCCGATGTAAAAAGTTGTTTTTTAGATTTAAAGATTTCTCCACTTGCAAAGTTTGTCAATTCTGAGCTTTCAAATGCATTTTGAGTGCACTCTAAGGTTTTATCTAACAACCCTTTAATTTCAAATATTTTCCTGAACTGAAATTGCAATGTTTGAATGAAAATATCCAGTGTTTTGGAATCTAAGGTAGGATTGCCGGAAACAGTTTTTTCTCTGATTATTTTCTCAATTACAACGTGTTTTGGGCACTCATATAGATTGATATCTTTTAAGTATTTCAAAAGTTTGTATTCTGACTGAAATTCTAAAAAAAGGTTCTTTGATTAAGCTAAGAATAAACTCTATATCTCTTTTAACGTCACATGCTTCATATGCATCTAATACACTGATAGTAGCCGATGACGTATCAGATATTAACGAAGTCATAATACCTTGTATGTCTTGTACTTGTTTTCTGGACATACATAGAATTTTTTGCATGTAAACTTAATAGCGTTTTTAACAATTTAGTCTTTAAGGTCCCAATTATATTAGTGAATTGTGGCTTTAAAGTCGTATTCTGAAGTATAATAGGTGCTGTAAGATTGTGTGTTTCCACCAAAAGTGTTGAAGCAGAAGATATTGGCCGATTTGATTTATCGTTTGATACACTTTTAGGTTTTATTAAATTACATGTTATATGTTGAGTGTTCAAATGTTTTCGAAAAGATGGGTAATTTGAAAATATTTGGTTGCATTTATTTTGCTTACAAATGAGTTTGATTAATTTTCCAGAAATAAAATGATCAAATTTTAGATGACGTATTAGAAATTCCACTTCATCGAAATCTCTTAAGCACTTGAAGCATATATGCATTTTTATTGTTGATCTAACTTGCTATTTAAAAATGTTAGAATAGATGTAATTTTTGAAGATTTAACATCGTGAACTGTAGATATTTAAAAAAAATTTTTTTGTATGAACACCCAAGATGCTTCACATGCTTGTGGGTACTTAAGTGAAAAGACGTGAAAGATTTTGAAACATACATATGTATGTCCAAGCTTTCAATAAACGAAGAAAATTTAAACAAAGTTCTATCAAAATAAACGTAAAATCACTTAATTGTGCTATCAGAAGGTCCCTCAACAATTATAAATGGCTGAATAGTTAGTCCAACAGAATAATACTTGCTTATATGTACGTTCTACAATTTCAGCTTAGTAGTTATTGAGGGATGTTAGCCGAAGAACAAAACTTTCCTGTGCATCGATAATTGTGATCTTCTTGTTTAGCTTTCCTTCTTCGTTTTTGAAACGTGTTGATGATTGTAAAACACCAGCCAGCAGTATTGCGACTAAGTAGTCTTCTGTGTCCGAAAATATAATTTTATGCATTGCATGTATACATATAATAATAATAAATACATACATATCTGTCTATATATGTACATGTGTATATTATAAGGGTTTTCATTTAAATAAATAAGTTCATACAATTCGCAAATTTATAAACGAGTTACGTGAATTACGAACATTTGATTAAATGAAAACCCTTTTTTTCATACATATTAGTAACAACTACATACCTTTGTTTTCAGTAGATTGAGCAAGTGAAAGCAGTTGTTTGCAATAACAATTGTGAATATTACCATTGAAGTATATTTTGATTTTTTCTTTGAAGCTGTCCCACTTTGTATATAACATAAGTTCTTTGTCTGGGTACAAGAAGTTGAAATCAATTTTAATCTAATAAAAAACAACTGTTAAAAATTTTTATTAAATATTTCGAGTTACACTTACAAGATCGGGAGCTCTAGAGTCAAAATATTTAGCCAAGCCTTTAGAAACTCGATGTTGCTCAGACGTTTCAAATCTTTCTGTCTAATGTAATGTGTTTTGTTCCATTTTTCGCAGACTTCTTGCCAATTCGAGCTATTTCTGTTAAGAGATGCTTTTAAAGCTAAAGCTGTGGACTCGTCTATTTCAACGCCTTGATCAATTTTTTCGTCATACTTTAGTTTTGTAGCAGGTTGCTCTGACTTTTTTGTACGTTTGCATCGAGCATTTACATATTTTGAATATAACTTGCCGCTCGGATTTCTTTTCCCTTGTCGTGCAATATAATAATATTCCTGTTCAAATAAATGTTAAATATGTAAATGAGATTCTCTGTTTATTACGTAAAATTAATGACCTTTGCTACTGCTTCGCTGGGAAAAATCTGGCAAATATCATTTACAATGCCGATGAAGTCACTAGGCTTAAGAGATATTTTATTGCAAATAATTTCTTCGATAATAATGCTTATAATGTCATCACGGTTGTTATCAGAAAGCTTTTGGCACTCTTTATATATTTCCAAACAGGATTGTCCTTTTGATGTACGGGTTAATATATCCGCCAAATCCTTTAAAGTTACACGAATACATTACATGAAATAAAAATAAAACACAAAAACTACCTTATTTAAAACACGTTTTATGGACGCATTTGAAGAAGCTGGAGAAGGAACATTTTGGTAGTCTCTGTTAAGCCAATCTTGGACTTTATTTGGGTTTGATATAGTTTCATCGTCAATTCCAAACTGCAATGCAAGGAATAATTAAAAAAGTACTTTACAAGAACATATAAATTCTGAAATGCTTACTTCTTTTTTACGCCACGTAAATAATTTCTCCCTGAATTCTATTCGAAGTCCCAAATGTGGAATTGCTTCGATAAGATCTGCTTTCTGTATATATTGCAAACATCTATATGTCATTAGCGGCTATAAAATGTGAAAGCACTATAACAACTCATACCTAAGATATCACGAAGATATATCCAGATGTGATTACTTACCTTGTAATGTCGGTAACAGTTGCAGTAAATTAAAATCACTTAGCAAAGATTTTAATTTTTCCAAGTCTTCATCAACTGAACACGTGGCTTCATACTCCTCAGTAAAAATTATTCTGCCAATTGCTTCTTCCAGATTTGCTGCACTTATTGTGATTTCTTCATCATCAACTATTACATCATCTAGAAGTTCTAAATTTTCCATTAAACTCTTTTTAGTTTCACTTTTTTTCACAACAATATAAAAATTTTATTTCACAATATTTTTTAATCCGATATAGCGTCCGGCTTACGAATTTGGTTTATTTTGATTTTTAGTTTGTATAATAACAGCGTTACCACCTTGATTTTAAAATGTTCAACATTATTATAAGGTGGTACCATTTTAAATTAAGGTATCACAAACTTAAATAGAAGTCCAACAACTTAAAATCAACAATGGGCTGTTGATATAAGCACAGATCGCCGTTAATTTAAGGTTGTTTCATCATGAAAATATAATTAACAACGCCCATTATCAATTCAAACGTGTTTCTACATTGAACTGAAAATGTGCTTTCTCAATTTAAAAATATAGGCCTTTAAATGTATGTACTTGCATTTTTAAATCGAAATTGAAACATTTTCGATTCATAGTTGTCATTGTTGAAAAAAAATTCATTCAGAAATCAAAAATGTTTATGCTTAGTTCAATGCTGAACGTTTTTAAATCAACAAAAAAATTTTTGTTTTACAGATAAATAAAAATTTCAACAATGTTTTTTGTTAATGTAAGGTAGTTTTACATACTTTCAAAGTTGCTCAATGTTGAATCAACGTTGAAATGGTTCAAGTTGCAAAATTTTTAATTCAACAACGATTCACTTCGATTTTAAAATGTGATTTTTCTCTCTGTGTGCTTTTAATTATTATAAACACAAATTTATCAATTTTTGTACAAAAACTTTCTAACGGAGCTTTTCTACAAACAGCGCAACAAGTGTACAAGTTTTTTTTTTTTGCTTTGCAGTGCTGACAACCTTTTACTTTAAGAGATGCCAAAGGATCAATTAAACATGTACATATTTGAAATAGAAGATACATACATACTTACATATGTCCTTTATCCTGCGTTTGTAATGTTTTAAAATAAATTAAACTAATCAAAATTAAAATCAAATACATTCATTTAGCATCGTAGGGTGTACACGTTTTTTTTTGCTAACTGTATAATTATGTATTTCAATTTGGAACGGCTGTTTATTTTCGTTTCACATATCAAGCCTTTGCTGCAATAATGTAAAAATTCGAAAAAGGTTGTTTTGCAGAAATTGAGTTTAAAGTTTTGAATTTACACATAACTTAATGGTAAAAGAAAATTTGGTTCTTTTCTCAAGAGCTGAGCATACAAAATATTGAAACTTTTACAGAATATAAAAAACGACAAGGCGATTAATTTCGTAATATAACCTTAAAAAATTTAAATTTTAAGTTACTACGGTATTGCATCAAAGGCTCGATATGTACTTACATACATACTTATGTATGTATGCACATAAATACATGCATATGTATGTAAGTATGTACATACTTATGTAAATATGTATGTACATACATACATACAATATGTATATAAAATCTGATAGTGTAATGAAATGTGATTTTATGTTAGATTTTCTTGGAATTATAACAGTTTTAATTTGATTGCTCTCTTAGAAAATTTTTATACATACTTACATATGTACATACTTATGTACATACTACATACATATTATAAAATTATGGTGTGAAACGGCCTTAACTAGTGCCTCTTCCAATATCATCTACAGATTTTTTTATCTTACTCTCTTCTAGAGCGCCATATTTTTGTTGTCGCGTTAGACCTTTTGCACTTGCTTAATTATATCTATGTACATAAGTACATATGTATGTAAGTACATAAGTACATACATAAGTATGTATGTAAGTAACAAATGAATATGTACTGTGAGCGTCAAAAAAAGTGTACACTATGTTTTCTGAAATAAATGTGTTTATTTTTGCATTAAAAAATTTAAATGTTTCTAACTTTTCTGTTATTTACAAAACATTGTACTATGCTCCTACAATATTTAAATAAATAATCAAAATATTTCTACAACAACAAAAACAGTACAAACAAAACTAAAAATACTCCATATTTCACGCGTCAAAATAAAGTGTACAGTTTCAGAATAATTAGAAAAAATTAATGACTAATACTTTGTTTAACTACCGTTTGCTTTTAAAACTGCTTCTAGCCTCTTGGGCATAGATTCCAACAATTTGGATTTTAGTTCCGTTGGAATCTTTCACCAATCCTCCTGTAAAATCTGTTTCAGAGAGTCTTTGCTGGTTATGGTTCTTTTTCTTATTTGTCTGTAAAAAAGTTCCAGCAGATGTTCGATTGGGTTGAGGTCCGGTGATTGCGGGGAATAATACAGAGTTGCAAAAGATTCACGTCAGTACCTGCCCGAAGGCCTAACCTGACGGTGCACTATTGCACAAGGGTGAATAAAGCACGTTCACCACCGCCCCAGTAGCCCCCGCCAAGGGCACATGAGGAAATGCCAACTAACATGTGCCCCCAACAGGGACAACATGGTAGCAAGTTCCGTACAGGCTGCTGGACCATGTACAGACACCTTGCTAAGATGCTTGGAGCTATCTAACCTCCTACTACAAAAATGGCACGGCAGTGGAACTTTTACCCCAATCTGACCTGAAGCTTCACCTACCGTAACCATTAGAGCAGCTCTGTCGAATAGCAACAGCACCTAGAGATATACGGCCTGAAGAGAACATCCACATCATGCCACTAACCCATGATTGAAGACACACTCATCCAGCCCATACCTCTCCCCGCGTATCTTTAGGTTTTAACCACAGCCACCACGTGATCCCCGAAGGGGCCTCACCAATAACCAGTCTAGGACAAGTCCTAGGGGCTACTGGTTCCCGTGGCACCAGATAGGACTCTGGTCAGCCGCGTGTTAAAATCACCTCCGATTTTAGGTTCCTTGCACACCTGAGGCATCGGTAACACCTCTACCCAGACTAGCGTAGCAAGCTACTTCCTTAATTACTTATATGCACGCCCGTTACCCTGGTATTCAGGGATTGGGTGGTAACATATTAAGTTTTAGGGCAATTGGCCAAAGGTCAAGGTCTGGAAAGACCAACTACCCCTCCGGACGAGCGAGCGAACCCGCTTTTACCTTTAGTTTACTTGCATGCGCGCCCGTTGCCCTGTTGTTTCAGGGATTGGGTAGCAACATACAAGTTTTTAGGGGTTATCAGCAAAAAGGCCTAGGTCCGGAAACCTGATAACCCTCTACCCCAGGAGGTTCAACACCAAGCCACCAAGACAGGGTGCATTGACCGCGCCCCCTGGGGGGAGGGGAATAATACAACTGTTTTAGAATGTAGTACAATAACCATTCTTTAACAATTTTGGCGGTGTGCTTAGGATCGTTGTCCTGTTGGAAGATCCATTCGCGGTTTAATTTTAATTTTTCTATGCTAGGCACCAAATTTTTTTTTAAAATATTTAAATAGTCGGTTTTGTTCATTAAATTGTCAATAAATACTAAATTTCCTACACCGCTTCACGCCATACAGCCCTACACCATCACGGAACCCTCGCCATTCTTCACGGTAGATATTGTGTTGTTTTTGTTAAATTCCTAATTTCTGATTCTCCAAATTTCACCAAGTTTTCTTGGTTCAAAGACCTCAAACTTGCGTTCGTCTGTAAAAATTTCGTTGTTCCAGAATAATTTTTCTTTGTTATTGTATTTTTTGGTGAATTCTAGGCGTCACTTCTTATTGTGTTTATTTCTTCTGGGAACTCTTCCATATATACCATGTGCATATAACGCTTGGCGGACGGTACTGACACTTACCTTCATTGCAGATGATTCGGACACTTGCTCCGATATTTTCAACGCACTTACAGTTGGATCATTCTTTGCAGCTCTCACAATTGACGTAATTTCTAAGTCATTAAGAAGTTTTGGTCTCCCGGCACGTGGCTGATCTTCCAAATTTCCAAATTTTTTCTGTTTATCTATAGTTTTTCTTGCAGTATCATAGCTTCTTTCAATAATTAAGGAAATTTCATGAAAAGTTTTGTCTTCTTTCTTAAATTTTATGGCTAATTCTCTCGTCTCAATTGCAGTTAGCTTACCAATTTTAATATTAGTACACACGCCACGAAATAACAAATGCAAATTATTTTAAATCACATGAGCACAACAGAAAACATCATAAGTAACAAATTTATGTACAAAAATACATAATTTTTTTACATTATTTTAAATTGAGCATTATTTTTCTGTATGTGTACACTTTATTTTGACGCGTGAAATATGGAGTATTTTTAGTTTTGTTTGTACTGTTTTTGTTGTTGTAGAAATATTTTGATTATTTATTTAAATATTGTAGGAGCATAGTACAATGTTTTGTAAATAACAGAAAAGTTAGAAACATTTAAATTTTTTAATGCAAAAATAAACGCATTTATTTCAGAAATCATAGTGTACACTTTTTTTGACGCTCACAGTATACATACCCTGAAGGAAACATGGGGACAAGTGTACCCAAGTCAAAAATTGTTTACATGGACCCATTAGAACGACCTCTTCAGTAGTGGGATTTCAATGATAAGTCCATCTTAAATTTCAATAGAAAGAAGTATTGTGTAGAGTATGTCAATAATACTGGTGACAATGTCTACAGGGAAGCACTAGTTCTACGTTCGTCATATGGTCCCATTGGAACTAGTTCGTCACTAGTTCCAACGTCAGTAGTAGATTTTCAATGACAAGTGCATGTTAAATGTCAACAGAAAAGAGCATTGGCTGGGGTATAAGTTGTCACTAGTACTGGTGACTTTGTCAATAGTGAATCACTAGTGAATCACTAGTGACATTTCCTTCAGGGTATGTATGTATGTATGTACATACATACATATGTGTGTATACATACAGACCGTATTGAGAGATGTACGCTACTTCCCCACCTGCCGAACTCCACTCAACAAACGAAATCAATTATGTACATATGTATATGTTGTACATATTAACTGAGAGAATGTTACAGTATTTTCGTATCAACCGCTTCGCGAATAATCTGTAAAACTGGATTGGCCCTGTTTACTGAGCGTAAATATACTATATAGTATATAATTATGTATATAAATATGTATATACATATGTATGTATGTACATACATATGTATGTATACGAATGTATGACCCCACATCCAACAAAAAAAATTTAATTCAAATTTCGGGTTAAAGAAATTTGGACTGTTGACTCAGGGAATCTGTTGGAAAGGTTAGGAATATGTAATCAGATTAATTCTCTGATCCGCTGGAACATATAATATTTTGATGGCACCAGGATAATCAGGGCCAATAAAGAAGAAATAAAACAACAAAATTAGTTGTGTATGTATGTACATATGTATGTATGCACTTGTGTACGTACTACGATTCTTATGTACATCCTTTATATTTACTGTTCAAGATACTTGAAGAACCTTAATTCTATCTGAGAGTTTCTCAGTATATTGTACCTCTTCCCTGTACGTCTTTTATTTCTGCCGATTGCTCGTTGCCAGCTGCTCGTACTTTGTCATTTTCACCTATGAACTCATATCTAAGCTGTAGCCAACTCTCATGCTCTGCGCTACTTAACTTCAATAGGTGTTATACATTAATAGTTGTCCTGATGGTATTAACGTTTTTGCCAAGAACATTCAGTTTAGCATCAACCTTTGTACTCTTTAGGATGTGGCGTACAAACTCTCTGGGAGCTGCTACTTGAGCTCATTTTTTTATTTTTTTTTGCTCATCAACGCTTAAGGTGAATGCACCCATTCGTTCTGAACGAAATTTCTGTTGTTGTTCCGCATTAAATTTACTCTCTTTTTCTCACTCTCCAAAAAATAGAGACGTCAAACTATATATAAAAAAGCGTTCGGAACGTTCAGAACGTATGGGTGAATTCACCTTTAGTGTACTTTATTTTCGTGGGCCTTTCCTCTATTGGTGTTGCCAAGTTTCTCGAAACATCATTTGAGTCGCTGCTCTAAAGCGTTTTGATCATCATTGGGAGCAATTGTGTGATATGCATTTTCTCTGAGAACTTTCCATAAATGTTTTATTGGTCTAAAATCCTAACTGCGGCGGTTTAATCCTTAACGACAGAAATACAAAAGACGTTAAACAGATACCGTTTAGACTTCTGGATCTTAGTTCTTCTACTTTCTTCTATGATTATAAGTACATATGTAAGTATGTATGTACATATGTATGTATGTATGTACATAGTTAGATATATACATACATACATATGTATGTATCTACAATGTAGGTACATATGTATGTACATAAGCACATACTTATGTATGTATGTATGTATGTACTTATGTATACTTATTTTTAATGTTCGCCATGTCGCAGACGTTTTCGGATATTTGCACAATTTTTATGAATCTCCATCTATGTAACTCTAACCTCTGGTAGGGGTTCGCTTATTCGGTATTCGCAGCTAACTTCTATACATACATACATATGTATGTACATACTTACATACACATGTAGATATGTATGTACATATATACAAGCATTTTGGTTATCCGCCACCTGCATGTACATACATATGTATGTACCCTGAAGGAAATGTCACTAGTGATTCACTATTGACAAAGTCATCAGTACTAGTGACAACTTATACCCCAGCCAATGCTCTTTTCTGTTGACATTTAACATGCACTTGTCATTGAAAATCTACTACTGACGTTGGAACTAGTGACGAACTAGTTCCAATGGGACCATATGACGAACGTAGAACTAGTGCTTCCCTGTAGACATTGTCACCAGTATTATTGACATACTCTACACAATACTTCTTTCTATTGAAATTTAAGATGGACTTATCATTGAAAACCCACTACTGAAGAGGTCGTTCTAATGGGTCCATGTAAACAATTTTTGATATACATACGTATATCCCTACAGTTTTAGTTAAAATAAATGATTAAAGGTTCACCATAGAACAAATAAACGCAATTAAAAAATGAAGAGGCATAAGCGTGCTCTCAGAAATTTCTCTGCTCATCAAACAAAAACGTGTTGACAACTCTGTTGACGATGTCTATAATGAGTCACCAAAATAGTCGACAAAACTGGTGACTTGGGTACACTTGTCCCCATGTTTCCTTCAGGGTATGTGCATATGTATAAAGGTACTTATGTATGTGTGTATATATGTGTGCATGAATGTGCATACATACATACATACATACAACCCTGAAGGAAATGTCACTAGTGATTCACTAGTGATTCACTATTGACGAAGTCACCAGTACTAGTGACAACTTATACCCCAGCCAATGCTTTTTTCTGTTGACATTTAACATGCACTTGTCATTGAAAATCCACTAGTGACGTTGGAACTAGTGACGAACTAGTTCCAATGGGACCATATGACGACCGTAGAACTAGTACTTCTCTGTAGACATTGTCACCAGTATTATTGACATACTCTACACAATACTTCTTTCTATTGAAATTTAAGATGGACTTATCATTGAAAACCCACTATTGAAGAGGTCGTTCTAATGGGTCCATGTTTTGATATACATATATCCCTACAGTTTTAGTTAAAATAAATGATTAAAGGTTCACCATAGAACAAATAAACGCAATTAAAAAATGAAGAGGCATAAGCGTGCTCTCAGAAATTTCTCTGCTCATCAAACAAAAACATGTTGACAACTCCGTTGACGATGTCTACATATGAGTCACCAAAATAGTCGACAAAACTGGTGACTTGGGTACACTTGTCCCCATGTTTCCTTCAGGGAACTTAAGTATGTATGTATGTGCATACCTACATACATATGTATATTTTTCTGAAAGAATAAAATAAATATACTAACAATGATGCTTTTTGTACATACATGTGTATGTACATACATACCCTGAAGGAAATGTCACTAGTGATTCACTAGTGATTCACTATTGACAAAGTCACCAGTACTAGTGACAACTTATACCCCAGCCAATGCTTTTTTCTGTTGACATTTAACATGCACTTGTCATTGAAAATCCACTAGTGACGTTGGAACTAGTGACGAACTAGTTCCAATGGGACCATATGACGACCGTAGAACTAGTACTTCCCTGTAGACATTGTCACCAGTATTATTGACATACTCTACACAATACTTCTTTCTATTGAAATTTAAGATGGACTTATCATTGAAAACCCACTACTGAAGAGGTCGTTCTAATGGATCCATGTAAACAATTTTTGATATACATATATCCCTACAGTTTTAGTTAAAATAAATGATTAAAGGTTCACCATAGAACAAATAAACGCAATTAAAAAATGAAGAGGCATAAGCGTGCTCTCAGAAATTTCTCTGCTCATCAAACAAAAACTTGTTGACAACTCCGTTGACGATGTCTACATATGAGTCACCAAAATAGTCGACAAAACTGGCGACTTGGGTACACTTGTCCCCATGTTTCCTTCAGGGTACCTACTTATGTATGTATGTATAAATAAATAATGTATGTATGTACCTAAAATTAATTCTATGTATGCTCTAGACTCTTGTTAGTGACGATAGGGCTTTAGTGATGACGACATCGTGGCCACAGAATATACACAGAATACCCAACTTTGACGTTTAAAAAGGGTCCGAATCATATTTTGCATATATGTACTTTGTATAACGTGCATAAAGTTTGTGTGGAGAGATACCTACATATATAAAAACAACTAGATTAGCTCTCCCTTTCACACAAACTTTATGCACGTTTTCAAAGTTGTCGGGTCTATGTGTAGTTTATGATCGTGGCGACGTTCCACGATATTGCCTTTGTTTTTGTCGCTTCTGCTGCCGACCGGCCAACTCTTGTTATATGTACATACATACATAATTCAAGGCGTTGAAGAGTATAACAACAAAATACCAATAAAAAAAGAAAAACATCATTAGCAACACTACCCAATACAGCATTTACAGTTCAACAGGTATATAAATAAACGCAACGTATAACAAGATATACTTACATATATAAATGTATGTATGTACATATGTATATACAGTAATAACAAAAACAAAACGAACAACAATAACAAAAAGCAAAATAACAACGAAACTAAACAATGAATAATTTAAAGTAAGAACAAAATACTAAACACAACAACTATGTATGGATATGTATGGTGGGTTACGTCGTCGCATCTACTTATTATGTACGGCTCCACAAACACATTCCATAGCCTATGAACGTACTTATGTACATGTTCGTATACAGATCCACACATGCATGCAGACATACATACATTAATGAATACTTACTTCTGCCAGTAGTTATATCCTTTTATATACATATGAATGTGGGCATGTGTCATGATGAGTGTGGGGCTGTAAAATTGTTTATTTGGATGAATGTTTGTACAAGCCTTAATAAGAATGAGTAATAAAAACAAAAGAAGAAACAAGCAAACGAGAAAGAGTGTTTTGTTGTTGTTGTTATAATATTTCTTATTATTTTCCTACTGTATTTTACAGAAATGATCATACTGAGTACGATGCCAGTGTTGCCCCTGATATACATACATACATAAGTATGTATAATTATAAAAATTAAAATAGGATAAATGAATTTCTTTGTTGGCAGTAAAATTAATGTATGTATAATTTTTATGTGATTTCGCATTGAAATTGTTTCAGATAGTATAATTCCTATTATTAAATACTATCTGACCCGGCAAACGTTGTTTTGCCTAAAAATGTCCCATGATCTGTACTATAGATGTACGTACATACATATATGTATATACATATTTAGGACTAAAACATACATTGATCATACCCCTCCATCAATGAAACTGAAATGAAAAATGCAGATATAATTTGATATCTGTCTCCGTCAGTACTATACATATATCTTCAGTTTTTTTGCTCTTAACAACTCATTTGCCACGTCCCTCCGCTGACGAACCTAAAATAATAATAAAATCCGGCTTTAAACTGATACTTCTCGTCGCCAGTACTTTATGTGTACTTACTCGTATGAAATTATTTTTTCATTTATTGGATTGTATTTCCCCTCATTGAAGCACTCTGTGATAAACGATATTTTTCCTTTTTTTTGTCAGGTGCGAAAACGATCAACGCAGAAGGTTTTCCGACACCTGAACATGCGACATACCGTCGTCCGTGTGAAAAACAGTCATTTTCCAGATTTAGGCCACAAACACTCAATGATTGGCCTTGTGATTTATTAATTGTCATGGCGAATGCGAGACGAATTGGAAATTGTATTCGCTTAAACTCGAATGGCATATCGGTTGGGATTATTGGAATTCTCGGAATGAGAACTTCCTCACCTTTGAATTTTCCTTTTAGTAGTCTCGCGTGAATCACATTGCTCATGAGTTTTGTGACCGCTAAACGCGTTCCCTTGCATAATTTTGGTTGGTTGAGATTGCGAAGCATGATAACGACTGAACCTTCAATTGTAAATTGTGCGGCGGCAAGCCAGGCACATCCAATGAATTCAAGAGCTCAGTTGGGTAGTTGGTTGCTTCGTCTTCGTTTGTTACACAGTCGATAGATTTGAACGAATGAAGTGACCCAACGATTTGATTTTGAATTGTGAAGTTTAAGTGATCCACATCCTTTGTTCTTTGCCGCTAAAATTGCTCTTTCACTCAACCAATCGTAGTTTTGTTGGTTAGCAATGATGTTCGGGAACTCTTTGTTGATAAGCTCCTCTTTCGTTAAGACGAAATTGCAAAAATTTGACGGGAATGAAATCAATCCATTCGATGAGTCGACAGGAACACGACCATTACCGATAGTTAGCAGTTGATTGGAGAACACTTCGGCAGATGGATCGTTTAGCAATGCAACTCGCATGTTTGTCGTCAGCTGAAGTTTCTTCACATAACGCCACAATGGTGATGATTTGAGGCAAGCATTGATCTCATCGGCAGCGGTCGATCGTGGTATTACTGGTAGTGTTTGCCGGAAATCGCCTGAGAGTAAAATCAATGCACCCCCAAAACATATTGCGTCTTTACGCAGATCTTTCATAGTGCGATTCAGAGCTTCTAACGCACGTTTATGCGAGATTGTGCATTCGTCCCAAATAAAAATTTTGCTTGCTACCAAAACTTTGGCCATTGCTGAATGTTTCGCTATGTTACATGTGGGTTCTTCAATCGCTTGAAGGTTTAATCGCAATTTTAATGCAGAATGAGCGGTTCGGCAAACTTCCAGCAGTGTAGCTGCTATTCTGGAAGAAGCAACTGCTAGAGCAATTTCCGATCTTGCACGAACTGTAGCCAAAATCAATAATATGAGGAATGTCTTGCCATTGCCACCAGGCGCATCAAGGAAAATCATGCCGCCATTTCCATCATCAATTGCCTTCATCACCGTATCGTATACTTCTTTTTGTTGGGGATTCAACAAAGGTACATTCATTCGAACAAATTGGCTTAATGCATTTGTGTCGTATTCATGCTCACGCTGCAATTCTCGTTCGAATGCGTCGTTTATTCCACGATCAGGCGATGTCATTCCTAACCTGACTAACAAACTGCCGCACGTTAGGTAACACATGTCTTCTATCAAAACCAAAGCCTGGTTGTGCACCTCTTCATTCATCTCAAGATGGGGATTCCCTGAATGGACACGAACTCGATGCAAAATGTCTTCTGACATGTCATCCTTGTACTTCTCCCACAATTCACATGGATTCGATGGAAAACATGTAGAAATAATGATTGAAAACAATGTACGTATCTGACTTGGAGATGCGAAAACAGTTGCTTCAGCGATTGTCGTGTCCCAATGCGTATAGTTTTCTAGCAAATTAAGCTCCTGACATACTGCACGAAATATTGGCAACACTTCACCATTGACAGTTCGAAGAGATTCAAATGATGTCGGGGCCACGAACATTCTTGAGTTATGTTCGTTTTAATGGGTTCTTGAGTTAAGATGGCGTTGTAAAAAAGTTGATGCACACAACGCCATCTACTGGCAATACCGGAACCAGCATTTGAAGTTATGTTCGTTTTTATGGGTTCTTAAGTTAAGATGGCGTTGTAAAATCGCTCCATACAAAATGTATGGGGAAATTAATTTTCTTCATAATTTTTTTTTCGGAAAAATTTCCGGAATTTTCTTGGGTATTCTCCTTGTTTGGGTGGAGACCTAACCGAATTGGCGTTCTTGAGTTATAAGCGTAGTAACTAACATCACTCTCTTTTATATATATAGATAGATAGATAAAAAAATCATATACTAAGACGATTTCTTATATGTACATACATATGTAGATACATATTGCATCCAGATTATAAAAGGAATATTATCCCTAAATATGTACTTCATAAATATGTACATTGGAATAATATTGTAAAAGAACCGCCCTACAATCTAAATAAACCTCATATGTATGAATTTTAAGCGTCTGTAGTCACTCTTTGTCCCAAGACGATTATAAAATACCTGAAATAGTACCTATGCAAATATAGGTATGGGTAACTTTGTGACAGATTCAGCATTAGTGTCTAAAACCGGGTATAACATCCTATGCTCGTTTTAAGAAAACTTAAAAGATTTACATACATATGTATGTATGTACATACATATGTCGAATATACATAAGTATGTATGTACATAAATATATACTTACATATGTAAGTATGTATGTATGAAAGTAGTTTGATATAAAGTTTTATAAAGTTTCTTAAGCCTACTATGGTTTTATTGTACCAAAGACTATAGATTATAAAGATGTTTCACTGCCATACATTGTTCTGCCGATGCTAAATTTTTGATGGGATTTTCCGAAAATTCCTTTGTGATCATAAAATTACAAAGAGAGCTTATTTTCAGAGAATTTCTTGTTCTCTGAGAACAATTGCTGAGTTATCTCAGCAATTCATTCTTACATACATACATATATGCATGAGTGAGTACGTGTGTGCATCTACAATCACGGCTGCCAGATTTGACGATTTATCGTCATTTTGTCGATTTTTCTTTCAAAATTGGACAATTGACGATTTAACGATTTTTTTTAAATTTGACGATTTTAGTCCTTTGAACAGTGGCAGCTTTAAAGCATTTCTTTATGTTAATAAAGTGTTTATTTATTATTTGGTATGTTGTGGGCATTTACTACCATATTGCTTCAAAAACGATCAACCATACAAAAGTAAAGAAAGAAGGCGAGGCGAAAAAGTTCACGGTCGTTTTTCTTTTGCTGGTATACATAAATGTATGTACATATGTGAAAATGACTCGGTTGAAGGTATCCTTTATTCCAAACACTATTTTAAAATAAATAATTCAAATTGTTATAAAATTGTAATTAAACCTGAGTTAATAAAAATGTTAAGTTCAGATATTTATTTGTAACGCTTTTAAGTACATCATAAATTTTTATTTTTGTACATATGTTTGTATCTATACGATACAATTATATATTTGTGGATATGTAGGATTGAATTGTTAAGTTTTTTTTATTGCTTTTTAATAAAAATAAAAGTGTATAAAAATATTTAATAGCCTTTTGCAGACTTATCGTTTTCGTTCATTCGTACAGTTACATACATTTAAAACAAGAACAAAATTTTGAGTTTAGATTTTAATGTTATTATGCGAACGAAAGAAAACGTTGTTAAATCAGAAAAAGGCAATAAGTATGATTGATTTATGTTTTTTGCCCTATTGTTTTTTAATAATCATAAAAAAGTGTTTAAATATTACATTTTTAATAGTTGCCCGATTTTTTTTTGGCGATTTTCAAACACGAAAAAGACTATTTTTTTTCTCAGCAAATTGACGATTTTTCCACAAATTTTTCTGGCAGCCCTGTCTACAATATAGATTGTACATATAAACATGTAGATATGTATATAAAAATAAATGAAGTCTTCTTCTTATACACATTATGAGCAAATAAGCTGAACAAAACCAATAGTTATCGATTTTTTAATTGTAGGGTAAGAATAACTGCCTGTTTCACGATGTCGAACGACATCGTTCGTTCGCATAAATACATTAAAACCAAAAACAACATTTTAAAATTTGTTGCTGTTTCAAACGTATTTATGCGAACGAACGATGTCGTTCGACATCGTGAAACAGGCAGTAAGTGTTTTATTGTTGTACAATTGTAGTTATATCGATTCATACCGAACTCAAATTGCCTTACTAAATATTATCTATTTTTTTAATTAAAATTACAAGATAAAGAGATAAAGAGCAATAGCATCGCAGGACTTCAGCTCAAATGTTATATAAAAGATTAACTATAACTATTAACTATATATTATGTTATAAGTATACAACATATTTGTATATGTATAGTTACTTATTTACAGTTCTTTGTATTATTATTATTATTTCTGGTTATATTTCATTATACAAGTTGGCTTTTTCAGAAACTTTGTTATTAAAATGATGCCTTACTAATTAATTATTTATTTTATTCTAATAAAATAAATATTTAAATAATTTTTCTAAAAATACTAACGGCCTTATTAATATAATATATGTAATGGCCTTTTTAACAATTAATCAAGTTACAATACTTTTTAACAAAATTTCAAAGTAAAATTTTAACAATTTAGAGCTTATTGTAAAAACATAAAAAACAAAATAGGAACATTTGAAAAAAATGGAAAAAATAAAAATACTAATATTTTCAGGAATATTTTTTATGGATGACTACTGATTTTGAGAGTATATTGACATTTTTGAAATTGGTAAACGACCTACTCAACTAGACCTGCAAGCCTCACCAAATCGTTTTTTCCGGAAAATAGTAACTTGATATTTTTTAATAGAGTATAAATATCTTGCTGTTAGGAATTTTCTTACTGAACATATTATATTTATGTTAATGTCTAACATTTCAGAATTTTATTGAGAATACATCGTTCTATCTTCCAATAGCAAGTATGTCCAAACTTATGAGCTATTTTCGAATAAAAATTGCAATTGATAAGTTCGACTTAAAAATACTTTTATTTTTTCCAGGTATAAACCACTCAGTTAACGACCATAATATCGCAATGGCTAATCTATTATCTTTGAAAATAACTCAGTTTAGCGCCTTATTAAATTGTGCAAACGACGATGCTATGTTTTTACCTATTAATTTTCAAACAATTTTAGAAGATACTCAAAGGACATGTTTAGGAGGTATAGAAAGCACTCACAGCCCTGACATAGATGTCGCAGATATATACGACAAAAATGGAGAATATTTCATTGAAGTTTGCCATTGTTTTACCTCTAACAACCTGCCAATTGAATTAGCATGAAGTCGTTATTTTGTTGGTTACATAGCTCAGCGAATATCTCGCGTTAAATGTCGCGTTACACCAGCGCAGATTTTGTCATATCCTTCAGAAATATTTGTTCGTGCAAAAAATTACGAAACAGAATCAGACTTTGGAAGTTTGTGCGCTCCGTCCGACTTATTTTTTTGAAGTTTGCAAAATTCCTATAAAATTCTTCAAAAAAAATTTTTAAATAATAAAAAAATGAAAAACATAAAAAACTATTGTTGAACAATGCGTAAAATGCCTCAAAGATTAAATTTATTCCTTTTGGTTTGAGAAAATTTACATATGTTATGAAGACAGGATGGATATGCTAAATTTACTAGTCCTTATATTATTATGAAAGCATTCTTCATGGGAAACATACAGATATAAATCATCAAGCAGTGACAAAGTTAAAATGTTGAACCATTATATATACAAATACATACATACATACATATACATATTGTAAGCACACAATTGAATTTTCTAAAATAATGTCATTATAATTCGGTATGAATCAGCGTAGTAGCGGTTGTACAACAATAAAACACGTATTCTTTCCCTACAATTTAACAATCGGTAACATTGGCATTTACGTAGCTTATTTCCACATAAATTGTATGAAAATATACTTTTTAGTTTTTTGGTTTTATTTTTATGGAATGTGTTGTGAACAAAAAGAAATAACAGGCACTTTCTACATGTGTATGTAAGTATGTTTTAATGTGTGTTGCATTAGACTCTGTGTTATTCTCTCAATTAATGTGAGTACGAAATTTATGCTTTCCCTGTTGCATGCTTCCCCCCTTCATCTAAAGAAGAGTAAATTATTTGTAAATTTTAAATGTATTAAGCCACACATCTTTATATATTTATAGTCTTTGATTCTACATACCCTGAAGGAAATGTCACTAGTGATTCACTATTGACAAAGTCACCAGTACTAGTGACAAATTATACCCCAGCCAATGCTTTTTTCTGTTGATTTTTAACATGCACTTGTCATTGAAAATCCCCTACTGACGTTGGAACTACTGACGAACTAGTTCCAATGGGACCGTATGACGACCGTAGAACTAATGCTTCTCTGTAGACATTGTCATTGTATTATTGACATACTCTACACAATACTTCTTTCTATTGAAATTTAAGATGGACTTATCATTGAAAACCCTCTACTGAAGAGGTCGTTCTAATGGGTACATGTAAACAATTTTTGATATACATATGTATATCCCTACAGTTTTAGTTAAAATAAATGATTAAAGGTTCACCATAGAACAAATAAACGCAATTAAAAAATGAAGAGGCATAAGGCATAGCGTGCGCTCAGAAATTTCTCTGCTCATCAAACAAAAACGTGTTGACAACTCTGTTGACGATGTCTATAATGAGTCACCAAAATAGTCGACAAAACTGGTGACTTGGGTACACTTGTCCCCATGTTTCCTTCAGGGTACTTATGTATGTATGTATGTATGTACATACTTACATATGTATGTACATACATATGTATGTAAGTATGTACATACATACATACATATGTATACTTAGTATATTATTTACATAAGTACGTATGTACTTATGTAAATATGATTTTATGTACGTACATAAGTACATACATAAGCACATACGCATGTACTTATGTATGTACATACATATATACATACATACATATGTATGTACATAAGTACATATGTACATACATATATAGTATATTTGCAATTTTCATATTACATATCTCTGCCTGCAACTCAGCTAACTTTGAATGCATTTTAACAAAACTATTTCACTACTTGAAATGGTTGTTACCTGGATTACTTTGATAGAACCAAAGGTTTATTTTAATATTGACATGTTCTGGGCTGTATGTAGTCAATTTTCCGACTCTGCATGAATTTTCAAGGAACTTATAATTAATTGCTTAGTAGTTACGTATGTACATACAGTGGATCAATAAAGTTTATGCACACCATGATTTTCAAGAAGGATCTGTCAATAACATTGTTTCTCCTTAACTTGAAAAAATAATTTTGGTAACGTTTTATAAGTTAATTGTTTTATTGACCAATCAACACAAGAAATATTTTATATTCGGCCTTATTACGAGTGTCGTTGTCGTTCGTATTTGGGTCGAAAATACGATGTTTTTAGGAAATGATATTAAGAGTGTCGTGAAAACGCCGATTTTTTTATTTTTAAGATACAACGCATTAAAAACTAAAAAAATAACGTAAATTCATGTAAAAAAAGTTTAGGCACACATGAGAGAAATTTTGACATATGTAAGTAAGTATGTATGTATGAGTGGTTTTTGCACATTTATGGCCCATTTCTGATTTAAGAAAGAACACTTTCATTCGCTTTCTATGAGAAAGAACATTGATTTCGATTTCTCTACGCACGATCTAAGCGAACGGTGACTCGAAAGAGAACTTGAATGAAAACGTAAGTGCTTTCATATAAAATCCGATTTCTCTGCTAAGAACGTATTATCAACACTGAGAATGAAATGTCAAAATCTCTCACTTTTGGTTTTGCTTTCGTAATAGTATTTTCATATATACATACATATGTATACCAATAAATAAAAATATAACGCGCAAATAAAAATAAAAAACATTTTGTGATAAAAAAATATATAAAAATGGAAAATAAGTGGTAAGTATAAAATATGCATATGATATACTTACATACATATGTGTGTATGTAGGTTTTTAACAACTTTTTTTAGTTTAAAAAAATCAGCAATGCAGCAACTAAAGACATTAGTGCTGTTTATGGAAGTAAATCCCGAGTTAGCCAGGGGTGCTCCAGTCTTTGGTGCCAATAAGTTTCGGGTAGACGAGGAGTGGAAAAAGCTCCGCAGCAATTTAAATGCAGTGGATGTTGACGAACACATTTCATTGCCAACTGTTTGCTGATAGCTCTCAGGGGCCAGAAAACGTAAAAACGTTGCCAGTTTAATGTTCTGGCGAATATTTCTGCTTTTTAAAGACTTAACTTCTTGATTTTTAAGTTTCTTCAAAAGAAAAAGAAAAATGTCTTTGGAAACGCGAAAGTTTGCAGTAAATCTATTAACATAATTTTTTCAGTCATTTGATTTGCATGTTATCATATGTATGTATGTACATATGTACTTACTGGTTGGTAGGCAGCTCCAGAACATTAAACTTATCTCTTAACTCTATGCGATTTACTATTATCTATTTCATTTAAAAAGTAAACAGCCACCGATAAATCCATCTTTATCAAACAAATATGGCTTTTTGAACGCGATTTGCTCTTTTCACTTTAAAGTTTGGTTTTTTATATATGTATGTATCTTATTTTAATTTTATCTATTTAAGCACTTTTACAAAATCAAAACAAGAAACACACAAAAAAATTACAAATTTTTTTTAAATTTTCTCGCTTTTTTTATTCATTGACACTGCACCAGCTGATCACACTTACACGCAGTTGTATTCGCTTTAGAATATTTTCGTAGTATTTTTTGATACTTTTAACAGAAATACCAAAATTTATGATATGGCTTTGCTTCTACTTTTAAAGACGCAAGATACCAAAATTGACATACGTAAGCGAGTGCGAAAGAAAGTGAGTGCCAATGAGAAATCCAAATTGTCTCGAATTCGAGCGAGTGCTTTTCGTTCGCTTAAGTTTTCTTTCTTAAATTAGAAATAGGCCATTAATATTTTGTTGATCCGCCTTTGGCCTGGATAATTGCTTCTAAGCGGCGAGACATACTTTTTTTACCAACTTAGATGTTAGAACTAATGCTTTTTAAGCTTATAGTATACTATTAAAATTAGACTAATTATTCAAAGGGTTGCCAAAATACATACATATGTACGTATGTACATACTTACTTATATAGGAAACAATTTCTTCATATTACTTTTAAACATACATATTTTAATTTTTTCAGTGTTTATTTTCTTTTATATTGTTCACTTTTCCTTGAATGTTAAGTTGTAGCGACTCGTCCATGTGATAGACAATCGGTTTGTATTGCATTCAATCAACGCTCTAATGTACAATCATATGCTCATGATCGTAGACTTGTAATTTATCTTCCTTCCTTTTCCATCAGTCTCGTCTGTTCAAGTCTTTCAAATATTCTTTCTTCTACCGGCGATTAGTATCTAGGTGAAGCCTTAACGGTATAGGTTCTGATACTAAACATGAAAGAAAAATTTTCGGATTCAACTGAAGAGATAATGGAAGTACCTGGCAAAAGATTTCTTGAATTAAGATCAGGCAACTCTTCAACATTCTCAGAAAAATGACTCAAGAGTATTCGGGTTTAGGCATTTCTTTAAACGTGAAATTGAACTATAGTTTGAAACTTTCCACTTATGCCTGTCATAACCTTTACGTTTAAGGAGCTGAAGGTAGGAATAGAACCCCATTCCAGACACTGCTGGCTGTACTTCTCAAACGCCGAGTCACGTATTCATTTCATATGTTGCATAAAATTACCCGGAACATAACTGGTAACTACGTTGAGCAATGAAAATAGCGAAGGCTATTAAGAAATCAGTAATAGAGAAATCACTGACTACAAAACGGACAAACAGATATCCATAAATAGCTGCTTTCAAAATAGGTAAACTAAATTTCCATTAGGCTGGGTCTGTCGTTGCCTATACGTGGTATGTTCAAAAGAAAATCTGAATGTTGAAATTTCTCGGGCTACGTGCATTCGATTAGCTATTTTTTATATATTAGCACACTCGTCTCGAACATATCAAGCCTTTGGTGCAATACCGTAGTAACTCAAAATTTGAATTTTTAAGGTTATATTACGAAATTATTCGGCTTGTCGTTTTTTTATATTCTGTAAAAGTTTCATAAAAATATTATACCCAGCTCTTGAGAAAAGAACCAAATTTTCTTGTACCATTAAGTTGTATGTAAATTCAAAACTTTAAACTCAATTTCTGCAAAATAACCTTTTTTGAATTATTACGTTATTGCAGCAAAGGCTCGATATGTTCTTAGTTGAGTTTTTGTTTTGTTTTGTTTAGTTTAGTTTGTATGTGAGAGGCATAACAGCTTGTTCTTCGATTTTGGTCTTGGTTCTCTTTGGCTCTTCCATTGGGACGATTGGATTTTGGTTTCGATGTCATAACCATATACCCATGATTCGTTACCAGTTATAACCCTTTTAAGAAAATCCGGATCGTCGTTAACGACTTTCAACATTTCCTGACCAATTCCCATGCGACATTATTTTTTCAAAATTCAAAAATTTTGAAACCAGCTTTGCTGCCATACGCTTCATCCCCAAAAGAAGTGTATGGCATGCGCCAACCGATATGCCGACATCCTCTATAGTTTCTCCAATAGCGATTCGACGATTGCCCATAAAAATGTTCCTCACTTTCTCAATCTTTTTATCGGTTTTCACATCTTCTCGAACTTCTTTGAAAAACTTTTTACATTTTTCTGACTCAGAGTACAATCACCATATGCCCGTTCTCAACATTTCAAGTGCTTTTAGTTCACTTAATTCCATTTTTTACACAAAATTTTATGCAAATTCTTTGATCCACTTTTTTCCACAGCAGAAAATAGCCGAACAGGCAAAACACGTCCAACTGTTAGCCTCTCAGAAACAAACTAACCAGCATACACAAACTAAACTAACAACATACTTTTATTCGAGACAAGTGTGCCAACATAAAAAGTCTCTAATCGAATGCACGTAGCCCGAAAAATTTTAAAATTATCTTTTCTTTTGAACAGACTTCGTATTCTAAAGTTAAATTTCATGATATTCGTTTATTTTATATAAACCTTAAAATTATATTCTAACAATTCATAATTATAAAATGTATGTAAAATAAAAATAAAAAAATATATATATACTGAAGATCGTTCACGAAAAATATTGATAAATAAAATAATATAAGAAGAACCTTAAGCTTCAAAAATTAATTGTAAGGAAAAATATATACATACATTGCAGAAAACAGTAAAATTCAGGAGGGAATGGAGAAACCATCACCAAGAGCTTGCAATATTTTAAAAATATCGAAAGTGATTAATGAGTAAAACTCCCAAATAAACAATCGAAAGTTAAATAAAATTATTAAAAATTCAAGTTCAAAACTTTTTAAATTTACCTACAGTTCAAAATCCAAAAAGATTTTTAAATCGAAAAAAAAATTGGAGGTATAAGCAGTGTAAAATTATTAAAATGTTAAAATAATTTAAACCGTTAAATAATCTACTACCACTTGTTTTGAAAACATCCAAAATGTGATGAAATTTACAGAAAAACTTTCGCTGGTCGAACTCTGCCCTATTATTTAGTTTTTATATTTCGTAAATAATTTTTCAGTGTGAATCGAGGCCAACGGTGAAGTTAAAAACTAGAGAGCATGAAATTCCCAATTTCCCTACTACAAATAAAGAAAATATGAATAGATATTTTTTCTTCTTTTGGATAATTATTTTTCTGCCTTTAAAATCGTTATTCAAGGTTGGTTTCATTTCATTTTCATTTATTTATTTAAGATAAATTCAGTACAACAAGATTTAATCTTATTCCCTTCCAAAATGCCTTGTTTGTTGAGGCTTTAAATGTTCATAAGTGTGCCGACATATCATTCGTCGCTAAACAATTATGTATGTATGTAAGTACATATGTATGTATATACTTATGTACATACTTAAGTATGTAGTTGAGGAGACTATCCCGAAATAATATTCTTCAATATTAAAGGTGGATTCACCCATTCGTTCAGTCGAAATTTTCGTTGTGAGACAATTTTAGTTTACGGAGTGTTTGCTCACAAAAGATTAACCCACTTCGAATAAATGTTCTGGAGAAACAAAGCTCCCATATGGAACAACTCTGTAAATGATGTGTTACTTTTACAAGCAGGCAGCACAGTGGCAGATGATTGCAATTTGCTGTGTTCTAAATTAAACAAATTTTTATAAAATAAAAAATATACAAATGAATAAAAGTCGAGTGCATTTTCTAATAGCTATTTTGATAAATAAATATAAAAAATTTACAAATATGCTCTGTATATTATTATACATAAGGTCTATTTCTTTACTTTTCCAGCAATATTTACCCAGCAGCTTCGTGATAGAGAAAATAACCAAATTTACTCTCAATTGCTCTCAATTATAAAAATTTGCAAAAAAGTACGCGAACAGCATTTTGCAAGATTTTGCCAGTTATTTTGCTGAACAGCTGATGAGTAATGCTAATTCAAAAGAATGTTCATGTGTACTTATGTTCATAAGTGTTAAAAATAAAGTTTTCAATAAATAAATAAATATTTATAGCTTCAATTCAAGTTTTTATGGTTTCTAGTGTGAATACATAAATACATACATACATATTTTGGCCAAAAACCCAATTTAAAGTTGACAACAAAAAAATTGAAATGGCCAAGAGGCTTGATGTTTCATGTACTCCAGGAACATTTAAGAAGCTGGAAGAAGGTAAGAAAACAGAACACAATTGAGAAATATTTCGGCCAAGGTCTCGTTTACATACATGCACACACATCTTCGATCATACTTGAAGTTTTCGCTTTGAAAGGTACTTCAATTCTGATTACAAAAATCGCGAATAGAAGAGGTATACATATGTACGTAAACGTGACTTGTTCCAATGTCTGCGTTTACTGAAACAATTGTAGATGTGGAATATCGAACAACTGTATCGCAGCAGGTCATGGGTAATGAAGAATATGACGAAATAATCTTCACTCCAAATGAGGAAGTAAACATTTCTTCGCCAGTCGCCTCTTGCGATAACACATGTGAACTGCCTACAGTTTAGAGCAAAACTTTGTGGCTGGATGCGTCAACGAAATTGTTGATTAGCCTGATAAAGCAATTAAGACCAAAGGTTGGCAAAATTGCTAGCCTTAAAAACAAAAGGCAAATGTGGCATAAAATTTCTGACGAAATGAAAAATAAAAGATATTGTTTCAACTCAGCCAAAGTTAAAGCAAAATATTTTAGTTTAGAGCGGCAGTACAAGCGCATGAAGCTCCACAATAACAAAACTGGAAGAAACAAAATAATCTGCCCTTTCCAAACGTATGTATATAGATATAATTGTATTTATAAATACATATATTGAAAATTGAGTTATTTTTTGTTGTGTGATAACTAAAATTATTTCTTTCCACTTTTTATTGTATGTTCTACTAGGGAGTTGGATGATCTTTTTATCAACAAAAGATCAATTGAACCAGAATTTGTTATTGATAGCGAAACTCCAGTCGTTAGAAATGAGACGTCGATTACTGATGTAAATGATTCAGGTATTTACTTGCTTCTCTGTTTGCTAAAATATAGTATATTTTTTGTTTTTATTGTTTGTTTCAGATAATTCTGAATGTACACCACCTTGTTTAAAAAGAAGAAAAACAGCGATGGAAAAATATTTCGAGAAAGTGGTCGAACAAGGTAAAAGACGTGAAGAAAGTGATGAGAAACTCCACAAAATGCTGGAAGAAAATTTTAGAAGAAAGGAAGAACGAGCTAAACCGAGAGAGGAAATAGAAACCAAAAAAGTTTTTTTGTTAGAGTCTATTGTCAATTTGTTAAAAAAAAACTAAGAGCCGTTTTCACAACGTACCTATAGCTTAAAGTTAGGTTTTATTTGCCGCATTTCGTAGTAAAATTTCACAATTTGAAACTTTAAATTCCTAAAACAAGAAGATTTTGTTTAATCAAGAATCACAGTTATGTTTAAAATTTCAACTTGTTAGAACTTATTTCGAAATGCGGCCTATAAAATCCTACCTTTAGCTATCGGCAAGTTGTGAAAAGCAATTTTTAAAATGGTTTTTTGCAATAATATTTCTATATGAAAAGAATTAAATTAATTAATTTTGAAACGTTTTTAATATTTTTTATTTTTGCTTATTTAATTTTTACTGAATTCACAGAAGTTTCCTAAGTTAAGAGCTTCATAAAAAAAGTTAAGTTTGCAAAGTTTTTAGTATTTTATATAATTAATTCCTGAAATAAAATGTTTTTCTTTCATACTAAATAGTGTTTGGCTTTTCTTGTAAATTTTTTTCAATGTGGCTTAGGGCTTTCATGAATTTACATATGTATGTATATGGTGATACGTTCATATTCGGTTTCGGAAAGATTCGCAAATTGCATCCCTTACGAAATTGCTTTCATGAACAGGTTCACTTTCCCCATTACAATCTTCGGCAACGACTTCAATTGTGTCTAAGCTGAACTCTAAATTATCTTCGTTAGAAATATTGTGTAAAACACAGCACGCTCTAAAATGAAATGCAAATTTTTTCCATTCCCCGCAATTTACAGTAATACAATTGTCGGAATCTTTGCTTAAGAATTCCAAAAGAATGTTCTATGCATACAAACTGTTGTATTTCCTTTCCTATCAATATAATCATCTTTTGAGGTATTAGGAGGATCGATAACTATGTGGGTACCATCAATACAACCTGAAATACAATTATTAACACTTTTCCATTAATATTATTCTAAAATTTACCTATTGCTTTGTAAAATTGACATTTGTTTCCAAAAAATTCAGCAGACTGGGCTTTATGAGCATCATTTGACCATTTTATCAAATCAGGGCTTAAAGAGCTCACAAACCAGGACACACGCTTGATTATCACACATATTGTAGATAGAGCCAGATTGAAACGGTCCGACAAATCTTTAAAAGAGCATGCTTCATGCCCAGCAAACCATAAAAATACTAGCATGTACACACTTTCGGGAAGACGTTTGTCACATCGAAGGCTTTTATAATGTACTGATTCTGAAAGCCTTTTACTTAAAGATTTTCAAAGACTTCTTGAAATTCTAAAGTGACTTCGAAATTCAAACTCATTATAACTCGGCACAGTTATTTCAATATAATCTTTTATGGAATTCCGTTTATGTCTTTTGATCATTAAATGTTTAACATAATTACAAGGATCTACTTTAAGTAATTGATTTAAAATTACTTCTTCGTCTTCACTTTCTGAAGATGATGTATCCATTAATTCCATTATCATATTCAACAATATGCCTTTATTTTGGGAAGGATTGGAACTGGAAGCTGTATATGTTGTTCCTGAAGCTCCCGGCAATTCATGAAACTCCTGACTGCTGCGTTTGTTTGTGCTGGCTTCACATCTGTAACTACAGTTTGTAAATAATGAACGCAAATTTAACTTTTACTTACTCTTCCATTGTTTATATAAAGTAATAACCTTTTTTAATTTCAATTTAAAATATTTTAACAAATACAATTAAACTTTTGTTTTGTTTTTTTATTACTTTGAAAACTTTTTGCAAAATATTTCACAAATAAAACTTTTTTGTTTACTCTTTAATTGGTAAGAAGAAGCAGTCAAAACATCTGTTCTATCTTGCAAAATTTTACTGAACAAAATTTCTCCAGCAAGATTTTGCAAGTTCTCAGTTATTCAAATGTCAATTTTCGGACTCTCTTTCTCTCAATTTAAATAAATTTTCTTGCTGCAGAAACTAAACGAACAACATCCAGTAACGTTTTGCACAATTTGTTACAAAATATCACGTAAACAAACAGACCTATACATATGTACCTACATATAATATGATGTGGCAGGTCATTTCAATTTTGCATATGTATCCGGCAGCACAGTTCAATTCGTTCGGGACGATAATTAAAATTAAACCAATTGGGGGTTTTCAGACAAGACTAATTTTTAATCCGCACAACTTTTGTTCCTTCGTATTCACACTAGACTAATTATGCTGGCATAAAATTGTGTACGTATACAAAGCTTTGTGTGTGTTAGTATTTTCTTTGTATATTTCGCAGAACCTGTTTTCATAAGTGTGTATGTGTTAGTTTTGTTCTGCTTGTGCGGGGTTGAAGCTGGATGAAAAAATTGTGCCAACAAAAAACCACTCTCTTCCCCGAAAATGCCTACAAACTGCGATTTTATGCTAGCATAATTAGTCTTGTGTGAAAAGGCCCATTGGAGCAAAAATTGTTCGGCATTAAATTTACTCTCTCTCTCTCTCTCTCTCTCTCAAAAATAGAGACGTCAAACTATGTACATATAAAAAAAGCGTTCGGAACGTTCAGAACGATTGGGTGAATCCAACTTAAAGGTGAATTCGTTCTGCAGGAAATTTTCGTTGAGAGACAATTTTAGTTTACTAAGAGTTTACTCACAGAAGATTCACCCGCGTCGAACAAATATTCTGTAGAAACAAAGCTACCATATGCAACAACTATGTAAATGATGTGTGTTACTTTTACAAGCAGGCAGATGATTGCAATTTGCTGTGTTCTAAATTAAAAAAAAATTATAAAATAAAAAATATACAAATGAATAAAAGTCGAGTGCATGTTCTAATAGCTATTTTGTTAAATAAATATAAAAAATTTACAAATATACTCTGTATATTATTATACATACATATGTACATATAATATGATGTGGCAGCTCATTTCAATTTTGCATAAAAAATGTATATATCTGGCAGCACAGTTCAATTCGTTCGGGACGATAATTAAAATTAAACCAATTCAAGCAAAAATTGTTCCGCATTAAATTTACTCTCTTTCTCTCACTCTCAAAAATAAAGACGTCAAACTACATATAAAAAAAATCGTTCGGAACGTTCAGAACGAACGGGTGAATTCACCTTAAGTTATTCTTTCCCTTACAAAATTCTCTCAAAAATCATTTTTTGTAAGTGATTTTTGTTGCGTACGTATGTATGTATGATTAAAATACATACATAAGTATGTATGTATGTATGTAGATATGTAAGTATATACTTATGTATGTAGATCTCAGTATTTTATTGCAAAAAACAAACAAAAGGATAACCATAATGGCAACGATGGTAACACCCACGAAGTCAAAATGAAAGAAAAAAATTCAGAGTTTATTATTTGTCATTTCAAATTAATTTCTAATAAGTATCTTTTCATTTAATGCTGGCTTTAATTAACAATGAAAATCGCAATTCGTGGGCGTAGCCAGCAGAGTTTTACCACGATGTATGGACGTACTTACATACATACTATGTACAAACATACTTACATATGTATGTACGTATGTACATATATATGTACATACTTACATACTTATGTACATCTTACATATGTACATACATACTTAAGTATGTGCCGATAATTATGGAAGTCATCTAAGTCATACTTATGTATGCATGTGTATTTTTCGAGATACTTACTCCTAGGTGCATTGCGTAAAGGATTACATATGTAAGTACATACAAATGTACTTATATTCGAATATATACTATGCAACACTTAAATTTCACCAGTCTTGATTAGTGAAAATTTAATATTTCATACCAATGGTATGAAATAACTGACTTTTGACTTAGACCACTTTCACAGTTATGGGCATAGTTATGTGACCAGCGATTTTATAATCTTTTGAAAACGAGGTCTAAAGAAGATTTCCCAATATATGACTATAACTTTGAAACGCATACATATGTATGTATGTATGTATGTACATATGTATGTATGTATGTAGTTGGACTAAAAAACTGACATTTAAGCGGGGAATAACTAACCGAAGGCCCCCAAATATGTACATGCCTACATATGTATGTATGTATGTACATATGTAAGTATGTGTGTAAATACTTATGTACATATTTACATACATTCATACATACCTATGTATGTATGTACTTACATACATATGTACACACATACTTATTTACTTATGTAAATCATAAACCTTATTAAAATTTTTATTTCCAGAATTGTTTTAAAAAAATCCTTTCTCCCATGTTCAAATTTCAACACACATACTATTTTCCTTTTTATTTCAGGTAAGATTGAGCCACATACATCTGGGTTTAATATGGGCTATTTAGTATCGCCTTACTCGTATTCAAATGGTGGCGCCGGAGGTTTGCCCGTTACTATGGTAAGTTTTAAATCCATTTGAAGGTTTGTGACTTTTTTTAAAAATCGTTAGGAAATCACGAATACGTTTTATTATACATAAATATGTAAGTATGTATGGATGTACATACATATGTACATATGTATATGTACATACATACATATGTACATAATTGCTCTGGAAGCGTTTTTTTTTTGTAAGGAATCAAACAAACATCTTAACACATCTATGTATGTATTCCATGTGTTTTATTACAGCGAAACTTTGATATTACGAACTTTGGTATAACGAAAAACTCAATATAACGAATTTTTAGCTGAGTCCCTTGAAAAAACCTTTTTATTACAAAGCTTTTCATACAAAAATGCTCCATAGCTATAACGAAAAAATTCTGAGCTTTAAAGCCTCTATATAGCGAAGTATTTTTTCAAAAGCCTCTATACAACGAAATTATAATTGAGAAATACATACATAAAATTTTAATATAATATTTAAGTGTGTAAGTCATTATCAAAAGCCGCTACATAACGAAGTCTTCAACTATAGCCTCCATACAACGAAGTTAGAATAAAGCAAAATTAAATTTTAAGCAAAACGGGGAAGTCCCTTTTAAAAATAGAATTTGGACAAAACAAAACTGTAGTTATAACGAATTTTTTTTCGTATTTCTTTAAATTTCGTTATACCAAAGTTTCACAATGCATATGTATAACGAATCAATAGCTATAACGAAGTATTTTTCGATCCCCTCTAGATTCGTTATATCGAAGTTTCACTGTATTTCATTTCAGGTCGAATTCCTAGGAAACACAAACACAAAGTATGTATGTAAGTATGTATGTACCTTTTCAAATTTATATACATACTACATCTGCATTTATACAAACAAACAAACACAAATTAGAGCAGGAATTTTTGTGAAATTTGAAATAAACATATACAGTGTATATTATACACACACACATTTGTATGCATGTGTGCAGAGATTACGTTTTGTGTGCCCAGTAAACAATAGGTGATTAAATAGAAAATTGCTTTGTTTTCAACGTATGTATGCATCTCTAAAGATGTACAGAATAACGCTTCTTTTAAACATTTCTATGAATTCTTAAGTACAACGGAGCTTCCCTTATGGTTCAGAATCATCTGTATAAAGATAATCAAATTCTATATGTTCATATCGATCTTATTATCTTCTTGGGATAATTTTGTAGACTTTGAGTTTGTATTTGGTAATTATGTTAGGCAGAAGACTCTTGGCTGCTATCCTCCTGCAAAATTTGTTGGATCACCTTGGTCCAATTTAGCTGAAATAGAGGGGTTACAACATGATCCTATGTAATGCAGTCATGGATTATGTTATTTTCTAACAAATATGTATTTATTGCTACACGACATGCGTTCATGTGTTCACGACCGTAAGTAATCATTATTCTATGGGTGGTCCATCGACTGGTTACATGGATCAGTCTGATATAGAGCAAACGAAGAGTACGTGGTACTGCCATATATGGCCCATGGTTATGTCAGACATTTGGAGTGATTTTGGAGTACTCCTAATCCTTTGTGGAGTAATCTTTACATGCGTTTGAGAAAATAATATATTTTTCTTGCTGCTAAACATTGCTTCACGCCTGAAATAAGGATGGAAGTTCTTAAAAAGATATCGAAATTTATCTCATTAAGGTACTAAATTTACATATACATACACATGTACCAAATGCACCATGTGACCTAGCCTTGGTTTCCTAATCTGCTGTCACAAATTCATTATATTCAAGCGTTTCGATAGGCAGGAGGCCATTCCTTTTACTCCCCTGGGGAGCATAGGGCCTTGTAAAATTATTTCACCATGCTACCACCCTCAATATACATACATACATATGTATGTATGTATGTAAGTATGTATGTACATATGTACATACACTGAAAGCGCTGCCAATACGCACTTTAAAATACAGCTCTGATGTGATGAGAGCCAGTAATTTTCCGAAATGGTTTAGGAAATGAACATTTATCATCCGCTTATCAGCTTTTCATCCGTATACATATTCTCTTCTACTGATACTATGCAAGAATGATAAAATACAGATTGCGCATTGCGCATGTTTTTCAAATGTAAACAAAAATGAGTTGTTAGTGTGTGACGTCACACCAGCTTAAAAATTTTCTTGGCGCGAATAGTTTAAAGGAAAGTATTTGAATAAAAGGAGTTTAAAACTGAAAAAGTGAAAAAAAGAAAAGTGAATTTAATATAAAATAACAAAATAAAACATAATAATATATAAAGGAAAACAAAAGAGTCGAAAAAGAAGTGCGCTGTAGCTAATTGCAATAGTACTAACAATTCCAAGGCTTTTGAAATTATTTTTTTCCTATTTCCAAGTAATGCTAAAATTCAGAAGCAATGGGTGAAATTTTGTGGACGAGGAAATAACATAAATCCAAATACTTCTTATATGTGCATGTTGCATTTTTGTCCTGATGACATCGAAAAAAGCTTGCAGTATGAAATGGGTATGTACATAAAATGAACTTTAAAATATGTTTATAAAAATCTGTATTGTTCAAGGATTCGCTGAAGAGAATTTTAAAACGTGGATCAGTTCCAACAATAACACCAGCTTCATATGATGATGGCTTATGATGGTTTAGAAAACTTGGCTGGCTACATATGTATGTCACAGATTAAAAGATGAAGAGCGAAATATTTCTGTACCAAGAAATGAGATGAACGTTCAACCTTACACATGGGTCGACCATCTCAGTGAACAGAAGACATGATGTGCAGCGATGAAATTAAAAAAAATCTTCTTTCGAGCTCGTATGTATTTTAGAATTGGAGTTATAAAAATCGAAATTGACGCGTTTTCTAAACAAAGAAAACGAAAAATTAATAAAACAATTATTTATTGCGATACGACATACATACATACATATGTATATATACACACAAAAATAAAAAAAATGATTTAGATTTTTAAATAAATGTATATTTAATAAATATAAAAACACTAATTGCTTTTATTTTTAAAATTTTCTTACTTTTCTTTCATTTGTGTATATAAATCTGACTGTTTGTTTTTGTTTTTGTTAAAATATTGGCTGATGTGACGTAGATGCGCAGAACGAAAAATTTTTTACACTCTGAATGCGCAATCTGTATTTTATCATTCTTGGATACTATGTATGTATGTATGTATATGTAGGATTTTGCTCATTATACACACATTTTTCAAATCGAAATGCTTGTGGTACAGTGATATGCTCTCATTTTAAATTTCAAGAGACTTTATTTACTGGGTTTGTTTTGTAGTGCCTGTTAGTAAGTTTGTGATTTGTATTATTGCTGTGCGTGTTGTTGTTGTTGTTGTTCTCCATCCGTTTAACTATCTTTTGTCTGAAAGCAGATATAATAAATATAAGATTTTAATCATTTAAGCAGATTGATCTTCTAAATAACCTTAGAAATTGTAAGTAAATGCAAAAAGGAATAAAGAAAAATATAATAGAAAAAACTCAGGCAATAATACATAAAGCGTTTATTTTTATTTCTGTTTCTTGATGTATGTATGTACATATATGTATGTCTGTAAGTATGTACATACAGTGGCGAGCACTTGTGAATACATGTTTATTTAGAAAGATATAAAACTTAGTAAACAACATAAAATAAGAGAAAAACCCATTAAAATTCTTATTTAAACTATTCAATAGAAATTATAATTTAAGGAAACAAAATTAAATTGAATAACCTTTAACGATAAACTGGAGATTAATGCAATTTCATGATAAAGTCCTAAGTATCCACTTCTGCACGTTTAACCCTAGAATGGTAAACATATTTTTTAACTCCATAATGGTAAACTTCGCCTGTAAGGCGAACTTTATAAAAAATGCAAATTTCACTTTTAAAAAAACAAAATTTTATTAAAACAAAAACAAAAACATGTTTATTGCATGTTTGGTAACAAAAATAATCGAAAAACAATTCATTTTTTAAAAATCTTAAACAAATTATTGGTGCATATCTAGATCACATATTTCAATTAATTGTATGAGGAGATCTTTTACAAATAAATGAAAAAATAATGTAAATAAGTCCAAGATAAAAAAAAGTCTGCTTAGTCTTATAGATCTTAGATCTAATTATATATATATATATATATATATATATATATATATATATATATATATATATATATATACATATATATATATATATATATATATATATATATATATATATATATATATATATATATATATATATATATATTATATATATATACATATATATATATATATAAATATTGAGCGTATATCTGAAAAAAAATGCGCACACCAAAATAAAATTTTTTGGTTTTTCCAAGTACTTTTTTACGTCACATTGCCAACAGTTTGGTGACCTGTGCTCTAGACAATAATTTTTTGTTGCATTTTGCATTTTTCGGATGTAGTTATCTCAAAAACTATAAAAATTATGAGCAAACTGAAATTTTTGGCAAAAAACCAATAAAATTTTCACATACGAATGTCTACAAAAAATTACCTTTATTGGTAAACTTCGCCTCACAGGCGCCACATGTATGCATATATCAGCAACGCAGCCGAACAAAACAAAATGCGTCCATGCACAAGCGCGTACAACACTCAAATGAGTTGGCACGAGCGCACGCTTTGATACGAGAGAGCCATTGATACATATCCGCAAAATAAAAAGTTGCTTCGCCTCAGAGGCTATGTTTACCATTCTAGGGTTAAAATAAGCTATTTTATTTAAATTTTCAATATTCTGTCCAGAGCCCTTTTTGCTTTAATCACTCTTCTGACACGCCTTGGCATACTTTCTACCAAGTTTTCAATGGTATTCTGCGGGATATTTGACCATTCGGTTTGGACTCGGGACCAAAGTCCATTTAAACTTGTTAACACATTATCGTATCGTGAAAGACGTTTCTTCAGCAAAACCCATAAGTTTTCGATCGAGTTGGGAACTAGGCTATGCGCTGGACGTGGCATTGTTTAAGACTTTTGCTTTGACAACCAATCCTTACCGATTTTGACCGTATGCGTGTGAACATCGTCCTGCTGGAAAACTACTTCTTCCTCCGGCTAACCACTTTCTTCAACAAAATCATAAGTATATATGTACATATGTATGTATGTAAGTGTGTATGTATTTATGTACATATTAGAGAGCAGCACAAAATGTTCTAAAAGTTCTGTGTTCTATTGTACACTACTTCCGAACACAGTATTTCAGTTTAAACATAAATAACAACACAAAAATAACAAAACATGAATCTGACCAAAACAAACCAATCAGCATTTGAAAAGTTATTCTCTACAGTGCTTGTTAGTGATTGTGTTTTCAGAACAAGTAGAATATCCAAACAAATACCGACAATGAAGTAAAAATACGGTAAATCATAGCAGAAACACCAAGTACAATAGAACATTTCCTACTCAGGCTACTGAAAGAATTACTGAGATGGTAAAGCAACACATTAAACCATACACACACATGCACATAAGTATGTAGATGATGCGTGTTAAAAATTTTGTGTGCCCACATATTTTTCTTTTCGTTCACAACACATTCAAGAAAAAATAATATGAAAAAAAAAAACTAAAAGAAGGTATAGTTCTCATACAATTTACATACATATGTAAGTATGTACATAGATATGTATGTATGTATGTATGTACTATATATTATTTCATTGTAACTAAAACCTCTTTAAAGCGTTTTCTTATTTACAACAGAAGGCAAATGTTTCTTAATGTGTGAGTTTCTTTTGGTATAGGTCTACTATCAAAACATTCAAGCATGTTTTGAATGTTCTACTTCAGTTTTAATGTTCTATAGAACCTTTGTTCTGTCCGGCTTTATTTTGTTCCAACATTGTTCTACTTCAGTTTTGTTATATTCTTCAATGTTTTTACTGTTAAGCAAAACACATATCTTTGGAAGTACAGTCGAATCCGCTTTAGCGTAACACGCTTTACTGAAAAAAATCGGATTACTGAAAGCGATACAAATCCCCGCGCTGATTTTAAATGCAGTTAGTCTTATTCACTTCGCGTTAGCGAAACATCGTTTTACTGAAAATATCTTATTACTGAAAACCAAAAGCAAGCCCACAACTACGTTTTGTATGAAACTTACTTCGCTTTATTGAAAAAATAAACAATGACAAATTTATTTATTAGAAATCGATTGCATAAAAATTTGAAAAAAAATTGACAAAGTCAAATTCAAAGTTATTTTAAAAGCAATGCATGATTTTGATTATTAACTGATATGTTAAGTACATATTTAATGCATTGCATTCTGAGACTGAATTCTTATTATTTTATGTTTTTTTTTTTTTAACTGCATGCATACAAATGTAAATACTCAATGCGTGAAACTGAATTATTTTAATTTATGTATATTTTAAACTTTTATTTTTTGTTTTAAAAATAATTAAAAAATATGAATATGTTTTTATGAATAATTTTTTTTTAATAAAAATTGTATGACGTGAAAAAATATACAGATTTGATATAAAAAATAATGTTTTACAGATTTTAAGCAGTACGCTTAACTGTAACAAATTTCAGTAATCCGAACTATGTTTTAGGGAAAAAATCGGATAACTGAAAAGAAAATTGGGTTTTGGCTGTTTTCAGTAAAGCGGAGTCGACTGTATGTATATGTTTTGAAATGAGAGAGTAATAAGCACACACTATTTGAAATTTAACGAAATTGCTTGTAAGACATTTTTCGTATGCTTGTGCACCTCTCTAGTATATACATATGTATGTATGTAAGTATGCACTGCTCCTGCCAACAAGCAGCTGCAGCAGTCATAAATAGATAACTATGTAAGTACATACATATGTACATACATATGTATGTACTTGTGATCTAAGGTAAATACCCCGCTTGTCCGCGGATACATTCCATAAGTCATTATATCATTATGCACAAAGCAATGACCTGTACTTGCTCGGCAATACCTACGCAGTGCGTTTGCGTGACGAATTTAACATAGGGATGTCATTGCGAGTGTACAATCGCCACCCTCTCGCTTACATTCCGTTGACGAAAACAGTGACGAATATTCATCATAGTTTTCATTCACAAAAATACTATGATGAAAAGAACACTGAAGCCGGATTTAAATAATGAACGGTTTCGTTAACGTTGGATAACGAACTACTTCATAAATGCTCAGTAATGATATATTAAAAATGTCTAATGGTTTTATATAATATTGTATTTTTTTTTTAATTCACAGCGTTTACAGTCTTATAAAACTAACATTAAAAATAGAACAAAAACTTTAATTCACATAAAAACAACAAAAAAAGAATATCATAAAGCTTAATATAAAAAACAAAAGAATGCAAAAGAAAAGTTTAAAAAAATCACATTAATTCACATCAACAGTTAACAAACAAAAAGCTAAAATTTATATGTCATTCTTTCTCTCAGCTTTCCTCTCCAGCGACATGTTTTTGAATATACGCCTCTTCTGCATTTGTATTGCTTTGCGGATGTGTTCATCCGCTGGCCCAACACTGTTAATATTGGCAATTGAGACCGCTTCTGAAATGATTAAAAATTTATTGTCAATTTACATTCAGTCAAAATATTAAGTGTTTTTTACTTGAAAGTACTGAAAAATTTTTTTTGTGTTCTTTAAAACTTTTCTTCCCTTGAACACCATCGACGTTATAGGCCATAATGACATCGTCACCCAAAATACGTCTTAAATTTTTTTGAACACCGGCAGGTTCAAATATACACCTCATTGCTTTAATCTAAAAAATATAATTGGAAACATTACTCACATCTACTTTAATAATGAAAGAACAAATAATCTTACATATTGTTTCTTGTTGTCCGGATTGATTCGATTATCGAATTGAACAAGATCTTCTTCACTCCGAATTGGAAAAATATCTGCAAGTGAGTCGTCATCACGAGATTCCCACAAACATTTCGAATTTCATTTGGCCTAAAAAACACATATGCATATATTTATTGATTTGTATATTTAACTGGTATAATGTTTTTGGTAATTGTAATTGGTAAATGTAGTTTATTTAAATGTATCTACAGATCTTAAATAATTACCTTGCAAAACGTTTATCTGTAATTTAATGTTTTTTGTTGCTTGCATCACTTCATTTAGTTTTTCAAATAAGTCGTTGTTGGAAATTTGCGGGTTAGTTTGTCTGTCTGAAAACAAAATAATTATTTAAAATATAATATGTACAATGGCCTATACAAAAAAAAAACTTACTTTCGGAGTTCTCAAAATTAACTCGCTTTATTTTTCTTGGCGAAGAATTCATGTTTTTATTCATCTTAACAGTTTTCGACTTCACACTTCTTGATCAAAACACAGAATAATTGTTATTTTGTGTTTTGTTTTTTGTCAACCCCCGAATGACGCCGACGCTTTATTATGAAATGATAAACAATAGAATATGAGTCATATTATATGACAGAAAAGGAATTTTGGTCGCTTGCTTATATACGAGCAACGAATTCATATAATACATTTGTACACCAAGTAGGTACTCGCAATTGTGAGTGACGAATTCATTACAGAAAAAACGTCAATAGCAGTTTTGCCGAACAAGCGGGACCTGGCTTAAAAAATAACATAAAATTTCATTTAAAAAACTTTGCTCGACTTACATACATACATACTTACATATGAGAACATTAAGCTGAAAATTTTTTTTAAGTACGATTATGTTATAGTTTTTGAAAGAATTTACTTTTTGGTAAAAAGATTTTTTTTTATTGGAGCATACTTAGGGCATATCGCTAGTACTTCGCAACGTGTTGTTTCGGGGACAAGTTCCTTGATTATTATTTATTTATTATTATTTTTTTTGAAAGAGAAGTAATAACACTCAGGCAATAATTGTCTACTACTTAATGTGTTACTTCTTTATGGAAGGGATTGTGGTAGAGAGGGAGGGGATATAGAGCTTAATTTTTTTCTGTATCTGTATGTGTAGCCATTTTTTAATTGTTTTGCTTCACCAACAATTTTGCAAAAATTACCGACGATTTAATTAAAACACATTCCATTGTAGTAACGATAAAAGAGTCTGTGGAAGTCCTGGTCGGTTCAATTAAACGAATTTCCTAATTAATCGTCCTGGATGATTTTATGGCCAATGTTCAGGAATTTGTGCTATTGAAAGAACTCCTGCAAGTTATGAATTTTATCATTATAACACGAATTTATCATTAGCATATTAAGATGCGTCCTTTTTGCGCAGCGAATCAGGTAGGTTATTCTCTATTGCGATGCGTTAGATAGTTCGATGCGTTTGATATTTTGTTATCGCAAGATATTTAGTTTTAACAAACGATTTTAACATACGCTTTCGTATTACAGAGTACACTGATGCCAAAGTGCGAAAGTGAAAAAATTAGATGCGAAAGGAAAATGCGTAATCGCAATAAATGGTACCGATTATCCGATTAGGTACCATTTTTCTTACGCATCGCAATAGAGAATAACACCCCAGTAACTGCGTTTTTTGAATTTACACCAATACATTTATGATTGAGATTATAAATGTATTGAATGTATGGACATACATATCTTTGTAGGTCGATTCCCAGTGGCGAATAGTTTTTGTATAGTCAAAAATAGTCTTCTACCAACATATTAAATTAAAAATTATTTCCAATTCAGTGAATAGGCAAAATTATAAGTCTATGACGAAATAATTGGAGATAAACCGGATTCGCACTACAGCGCGATCATGATGTCGGTCTTTTCATAACTCCGTTGGGAAGGAGGTCTTCCGATAATTGGAGACCTTTGAATTACGATGTCTGAAAGTTTTCATAGTTGAAATAATTGCTTGCAGTTCCAAATAAAAGAGCGAACCCTAATAGCCAATTATATGATTACGAGCGAAATAGAATCGAAATTTCAATTTGCAATGCACCCTGCGACAGCTTTAAAAAAATGACCGGACAGAATTAATAACGTCGTTGTTTTTGACTTCAAACGTGTCAAAATCAGCACTTTTGAGGGTGCCAATGATTTCTGGCATTACATATGTTTTTGGGTGCTCCGATCTCATTTTGGCAAGATTTCAATAAGGTAAGAAAGGATGTGGGTAATTGTACGTTTTCCCATAAAAAGTCTAAAATTAGCCTCCATGCAGGTATTAGAACAGTGCATAACTTTGGACCCATTGTCTGATAAACAAAACAGTAAGTTTTCGATCAGTTGTAAATTGGACACTATTTAAGCCACTTATTAGCTTAGAATTTCGGAATTTCTTCCGGTAATATTTTAAAACTTCCACAAAGTGCACTGGCTTGCCACACAAAGAAACATGTGGCTGTAAGATATATTACTTAAATACCAATTGTTCATTCAAGGAAGGTTCATAAAATAATTTAATGCGAAAATCCTTATCTGCGTTTGCCGTCAGGTTTCAGTTTTTTCCTTTTTTGGAGGAAAGAAAACTTCTAGATTCACTAGCTTCCGTTATTCGTTCATTTCACTTTATTTTCTTTCAGTTTTGTGCGACTACTACATGGTCTATCATTTATTTGATTGTTTTTAATTACTTTAATTGACACTCTTAATGCTCTTTACAAGAATTCATCAGCAAACTCACAACGCTGTCATGCTACTTTGTATCCTACTTAATCAATAAATATAAGTATATGTATTATTATTATTATTTTTTTTTTTGTAAAAGAGTATGTAACAGCATGAACTAGAAAATTCTTCTTAAATTTCGTAGCTACTGATTTTACCATCTCTGCCTCTTATCTCTCGAGAACCAAAAACTAAACAAGTTGAAGTGGAAGTGGAGGAAGAATACTTAGATTTTTATCATCAAGTTATGAAAAAACTGCCCAGAAATACTACAGATACCTTCAATACATCCCGACCACCGATAGCATCCAAGAACAACGAAACTTTGTCTCTTAAAATGTGACTTATAATTAATACATATGTATGCACGATGTCCATTAAAGAGCTTTTTTTATGGAATAAAGCTAAAAGTCCACACGACGCTCTCTCGAGCGTTCTACGCATTTCATAATATCTATACATCCTTCGCTTTTCTGCATTTCATGCAATTGAAAATAAAAAATAAGTTGTCAGTGATCTCTGGCTATAAAAATCAGTTGACCTGGGCTCGAATTGTTACATTCGTGATCGTATCAACGGTCGTGCGAAATAAATTACATCTTACCCCAATCGTATGAACGTACAATTTCCGACGGATCGTAATTATTTGTTGCATTCACATTTGTTTTTTTTTTCTTTTCCATTCACCATAAATGTAAAATTGTCAAAAAAGTCAACAACTGCAAGCTGTTTGTTTTTAGCTGTAGTTTCTTTTCTTAGTCGCTCTTAGATTTGTTGCAATCGGTCCAGCTAATGGATGCTAAATAATTGCTTGGAAATTGGTAGCTGCTTTAATGTTTTTCTTAAGCAACAACAGTTTTTGGTCGTCATACCGTTTGCTCCATTCTGTTTTTAGTTTTTGAAAAGATTTCTCCACGAGAATTTTGCTGCAGGTACCAAATGCGGGTGCCGATTTGTTACCTTTAACATATTCTTGAAGTCCGGGTGTGTTAATCAAAAGCTATTCACTGAGCCTCAATAAGCGTCTCCACTGGCCCGTTTTTGGAAAATTTTTTATTTGCGTGATATTTCTGGTCAGCTTAGGCCTAAGGCACATGAGCAGCCCAAGTGACAGGTAAAATGGTTTTCAAAATCTATATATAAATTTTTTATAAAGAGTTTGACAATTGCATTCTTGATTTTGTTGTAGCCAAGTCGCTTTGCATAGACCTCATAAGTGAGTACATGTATGGATGTAGTTGAATAAGTGTTGTAGGGTACTAGTATTCCTTCTAATTTTTTTTCCAATTCCACAATTGTTCATATCTAAACTTTCGTTGTTGTAGAGTATTTGATAGTAATAATTGTATTGTATTGTATCTATTTACCTAATTCTTTACTTGTGCTGTTGATACTTGAAATTTGCAATATTATGCGGTCAATCTGAAGCAATAAGAGCATGTGTATGTGTGTGTGTTTGATCGTTTGTCTATTGGGTAGATGCATCCCTCCTAATTTTTTGGTTAGGGGCAAACAATAAAATAGAATTTAGCGAATAATTGATGTATTCAATCAAAATTAGGATGTTCATAGTAGTACGTGTGCTTGCATGTGTGTATGTTGCGATCTGTGGGTTGCAGTGCGGTACGTGCGTGCTGCGCGTTTGAATAGAAGGTATAATTTCATTCACGCTCATCTTGTCATCGTCTGTAAATGCAATAGTAATAAACATACAAAGAAAATAACATAAAGTTACATGGTGTTGTTCACCTAACAATGTTGTACGCGTACTTGCCTGCCTGTCCGTCTGTTGAACTTATAATGATACATATTGAACCCTTTCTCAATGACGAGTGAATTTGATACATTTTTTAATGCTTCACATTATTTATAGTTTATTATTATTTTTTTGTTTCGGCTTATATGTACATATGTATGTATTTCTTTTCTTCTTTTGCATTGCATTGTTACTGTTTGTTGTCTTTTAGCTGTTTGTTTAGCGTCTGTCATTATACACATACAATCCTAATGTTTAAGGGGTTTATAGCTAGAGACGTACATGTCTATTTATAGAAGACCCCTTCTTGCACTTTTTAAGCTATGTGAAAGCATATAATATGCTTGCATATGCAAGTAACGGGTGGTCCAAATACAAAAATGTAGCGATTGATACTCTTCTACGCTAATGTACTATATTAGAGCGCCCTCCTTCGTCGGCGAAGTAAAACAATATATGAAATGGCTAACACACGCAGCTCTCTCTCTCTTCTCATTTCACCATCTGTCCCCTCTCTACCACTAGCCCTTTCACAGAGAAGTAACACCTTAAGTAAGTAGTGGGCATCAGTTGCCTGAGTGTTACTTATCTTAAAAAAAGTTAAATAAAATGACCTAAATTTCAACAACAAATTTTCGATTTATTTATGGAATACGATTTCATGCATATGGCCGGCGCGGATGGCTTTGCGGTAGCTTAATCTGTCAGTCGATTTTCCGAGACTTTGTTGACGGTTTCAGGTTCTATCTCACGGATGGATCAGACGATATTATTCTTAAGGGTGTCTCACAAGAGAAAGTCTAAAGAAGTCAAATTGCAACTCTTAGGCGGCAAATTGACGTTGTCAAGACGGATTATAACGCGATTACCGAACTTATTGCGCAAAAGATCGATCGTTTGAGGAACTTTGTGACATGTTTACCCAAGTTCATATCTTCCATTGAAGGCCATAGAAAGTCCATTGTATATTGTATTTATAGAGGTATACGCATCTCTACAATAAAAATCATGAACTTGAACAATTTAGTTTAAACTTTTTTTATGGAGTTTGACAATGTTTGATGATGCTACTACTCCGAAATTCACAGCAAACTCTCACTGTGTGGAGTGATTGGCTCTCGACGTACGGGTTTTCTGTTACCCAGGTGCCATTTTTTTTGGTTGTTAGCATAGCCGCCAGTATGAAAATGCGTCTCATCAAAAAACATGTTTTTTTTGTAAAATTCGAATGTCCGATTCGAGCTTCAGCACAGCCCGAAATGAGAGGCCAAAGAGAATTCTTTGGTCGTTTGCCTTCAATTGCTGAATCAATTGGCTCTTGTAAGCGAATAATCCTAGATCTTTGTGCAAAATTCTCATCATGTTGGTGCCCGAATTGTCGAAGTGTTTAGATCGATGGCGATTTGACGTTCTGGAATCGAGTAGCGAGCTTTCGGATACAGCAGTTGCATTCTCTTCTCACACTTGCGGTGGCAAAACATCTAGTTGGGCAATACAGCACTCTGTTTGGAAATAAGTTTGCAATATTCCCCAAAGTTGTTCAAATGTAAAGCGGAGCTACAATACTGACCGATAGCCAATATTTCGGACAGAGATTTTTTATCAGTGCCAAAATAACATATTATTTGAAAAAGATACTTGTATTTGGACCACCCGCTATATAATTATACTCTGTCGTTTGCAAAAATACGAAACTTCTCATTAGTTGAACTAAATGAAAGGAATTAAAAATAAAAGTTCTATAATTGACTAGGGCCCTTAATGCGTTGAAAAGGAAACAGTGGAATAAATACTGTTAGTTCAGAACGAAAAGATCTTACCATTGATTCTTGATTGTAGCTTCTGCAAAAAAATTATAGAATTGATGCAACCTTCATTCATTTTCTTAATTTTTCATTGATTCTCCGTTTCAAGTGCGGTGCTGGCTGCATCACTGATGATAGAGAGGTTATCGTAAAATTCGTTTAGTGAGGATTCGAATTGCAATTGATGTTTCAAACAGGGACTTCTGATTTGGTAAAGTGTACATATATGAAGTGTTATCTCGAATTAAAAAAAGCTTTTTTTCGTGTAACTTAGTAAAGTTGCATTCAATTGCTTTCCAAGTGACGGGTAGCTGTGGCACCAACCGCCTTTGTAGTTTAATACGTCTCTTTCATTTCAATAAACGCTTTTTAATGTATCATTTTCATGTGGATTAAAATACACTTATGTATGTACATGTTTATGTACATACATACATATGTATGTACTCCTTTATTTTTAATTTTACTATTTGTTGATCTCCTTCTGTATTCTTTCCTCCCTTTTTTAGATTTTAATTTTCAATACACAATTACAGTAAATGAAAACCAAAACGTTTTCACCCTTTTTTTGTCATTTAATTTACCTTAAATGTCATTTTGCTTGTCCTGAATTTAACGCTAATCATGGAAAAAACTCGTCTAACTATGATGTTGGCAGATACATACATTAAGTACATACATACATATTCCTTTGGTAACACAATCACTCACTCACCCTTTCTACTGTTCGAGTTGTACAATCACTAATGAAATAGATTATTTTTTCTGCTATGAGGCAGCGGAACATGTTTAAAAACTGATATGGAAAAAAAATTATGAACAATTTGCTTTGCTGCAAGTATCAGCCCAGAAAGTTGCCGCTTGCACTATGTGTCGGCCTTGACCACTTGTTAGGCACTCACATGCATGCAATATCACCACAATTCAAAAACTTAACCAAAAATATTACTTATTTTTATTTGGTTTATATTAAAAATGCGTTTAAATTTGGATAACTTATACTTTGTGAACATTATAAATTATAGAGGGAAATTTGTTGCGCCACTCATTCCCTCGCTCGCTTGCTCAGTTGTCTGGCATTTCGAAAGGTTAAGCGCGAATACGAGCACAGAACAACGCTCAGCCAGACACACAAAAATCATATAGAAAGACGGATGGAAAGACTTGTTTGTTTGTGTGTGTAAATTCCCGCTTTTTGTTGTTGTTGTTGTATTATAATAAACTACAATTAGTTATAAATTGAAAAGGAGTATCTGTTGAAGTATGTTCTCATGTGTTAAAAATTTGTTTTATATGTCTATAATTAAGCATTTAACCCACAGTTAGCAGTTACTTGACGGGAAACGAACAATAAAAGAATTATAATAAAGAGTATAAAAACAAAAACAACACTCAACTAACTAAGATGTTAATTATTAGGGAAAATTTCACATTCGGGCAGAAATATTTATTTGAATATTAACAATTTATTAGGTTGTTATTAAAGTTTCAACGAAACGCATAATAGATGATATGAGGAACGCGGACGGAGTGTGTCACGCTAAGCTATCAAAAGACTTCGTATTTACATAAATATGCATGTATGTAAGTATGTATGTACTTACGTATTTAGTAAATTTTTATTTCAATAATAATAAAAAAAATAATAATAATAAATAAATTTAATTTGTATCTAAATGCAGTTTCAGCTTATCAGTCATAAATGAAAACTCTTATTTAAAGGAAAATTGGCCTTCGTAGACTAGTAGGTAGTGTACTAGACTCGTAGTGCGAAGGTCGCAGGTTCGAATCCTGCCGCAGAACTCTGGCAGTTGTGTTTGATAATTAAAGGGAGCGCACAACAAGCCTTCACTGGCTTAAGTGTATGTCGTATGACATGTATTATTTATTCAAGTACAATAACATTTCAAGATAATAACAATAACATTTCTAGATGTTTTCCAAGAACAGCGTTTTATTATTAGCAAAGAAATATTGTAGAAAACCCAAAAAGTTTGCCAATTTGTTATGTTTACAAATTCACTGAGATTTTGAGATTTTTGATGGCTCAAAACAATAATACTAGACAATGCGGCGCCTTAAAACTTAAGGCATACACATGTTTTATAAGGTTGCCACTTTTGACAAAAGTAATTTTGACCCGCCCTCGTAAATGAGATTATCCTTGGTTAGCTGTTCACAAGCAAGCACGGCCAGATATTCCTCTCGATTTGGAGCTCTTGAACTCCTACAATGCAAGATGTTCTTTCCTTCTCAGCCGAGTGTGGCCTCTGCAACGTAGAATTTTTCGGGCTAATGAGCTTGGATGATACTCTAGTTATTTTATGTATGTTGTCACTTGTTTTTGAAACCATTGTTTTAACCAAACGAACATTTAGATTTGTATGCGCGAATTTTTATTATGCCAGAGAGCGGCTGTAATCATACGGAGGATTTTATTTTGACGTGCATGAATTTTGTATTAGATGCTGAGGCGGTGCCCCATAACCTGAATTCCATATCACCATATTGGTTTTCGGATCGCGTTGCATAAAATTAAAAGCTGAATTTGATCAGCTTTTAGTTTCACTTGCCTGAATTTAGCGTATATGTGCGATTTCCATGTTAAGCGACGATCAAGTTGAATGCCTAGGCGTTTGACTTCATTGTATTGCGGTATTGATTGACCATTAATTTGGATGGGGGACATGTAAAAGTGATGTAAATACATTTTTTCTCGTTCACTTTTATGCTTCATATTTTTAGCCATTTTTCCAATACTTAAATCTATTTCTACAACTTGAGGGTTGCTTTTTGCTTAGAAAAGCTGTATCATCAGCAAACATTGATATGTGAAGATTAAAGCTTATTGGCACGCCATTAAATACCAGATTATTACTAATATACTGCCTTGAGGAATTCCTGCTTCTATTGGTTGTCGTGCGCTTAAAAAGTTACCTTCTCTAATAATAAATCTGCGACCAGTTCAGTAGTAGGCAGATTTATTATCTGCCTGCGGGAAGCAAAGCTGAATACCGGACGCATCATAGGTTGCGGTACGTTCCAAGGATATGCGGGGTAACTGCTTTATGCAGTCGCGGACAACCAGCGGTTTCGAATGTAGTCTCAGAGGGATATCGGGCTGCACCTATCTCCACCTAATTTCTGATTGTCATGGATACTCGAAATGACATGGCGAGTCATTGGATACTGCAGGGTGTCGCCGGTTTGGACTTCTGTTATTGCATCAAGCGGCTCGCTATATAAATTTGTTCGGATGTTCTCCGTTCCTGTCTAGTAGGCGATTGGAACAACTTTGTAAGGAGTTCAAAAATTATAAACTAGCACTACTTGACATTAGCGAACTGCGTTGGTCTGATGCAGAAGAACACATGCTGTACTCTGCAAGAAGGGCTGACGAAGTTAGCGCAAGTGGTGTATGGTTTTTACTCTCGAAGGAAAATCGTCGAGCACTTGTAAGTTGGAAACCATGCTCGGATCGAATAAAAATTGTCACATTTAACACCAGAGCTAGACTAACAAGCGTCCAGAGCTACGCTCCTACTGAAACATCGGAAAGATCAATAAAGGAGGCTATCTACAGGCAACTTGAAAGGGCTTCAGTTACTGTTAATCACGGGGACATACTAGTGGTCTAAGCGATTTCAATACACACATAGTATGGAGAGTACGATGGGCCGACATGGTTTAGGGAGAATTATGGCAAATGGCGGACTGCTTACTGAAATGTATACTATAAATTCTCTTGTCATTGGTGGCACACTATTTCCTCACAACAGTAGCCTTATGACTACTTGGATTTCATCTAACTATATGAACGAAAACCAAATTGATCATGTCACCATCAGTGGGAAATGGCGACTAATGTTTAAATATAAATGTTCTTCTTTTCTTTGTGGTTTTTTTTACAAATTTTATTGTTTTACTTAAAAAAAAATTATTTTTGAAAGAAATTAGATCTTGTCTTTTATCGATGAAGTCTACTTCTATATTGAAGATGGGGGAGAACAAAAAAAATGAAGACGAGAGATCTAACGGGTCTCTTATATGGATATAAGGAGAGGGGCTGAATGTCTGAGGAAACATGGAAGCTAGTGGAACAAAGGAAAGCAGCAAAGGTTCACATTAACACTTCCAAAACACGTTTTGCTAGGATGACAAATCAGCGCTAATCTAGATCGAGATGTCAAGAAAGGCGCAAAACGCGATTAGAGACTATGGGCGGAAAATATTGCCGAAGATGTACAAAAGGCTGCAGAAGCAAATCGGAGCACAGATTTGTATGGAGCTATACGTAAACTAACAAATACTGCTGTACTCGGTAGAAAGCCTTAAAAAATTATAACGAGAAGCTAACAACATCAAAGTTTAAAAAAATGCAGCTTTGGGCCGATTTATACATGCATATGCTAGCGCAAACCCCCAACACACATGATCAAGCATTGTGCGACTGCTAGTCACATGAGATAAACTTAAATATCACCACGGAATGTCCCGCTATTCCCGATATATGTGAAGCTATGAAAGCATTGAAAAACAACAAATCTCCAGGCCTGGACAATATCACTTCCGAATTACTGCTGGTCAATCCAATGACAACCTTAAAACTTCTGCTCATGGATGGATTTGGTCTTCCAATTATTTGCCGGATTCACTCTTGGAAGTTGTAATCATAAAAAATACCGAAAAAAGGATACTTATCAGAACGTAGTAACTGGAGGGGTATCACTTTTTTGAATATGATGCTAACATCATCAAGGAAAGTCCTGTGTTGAACATCTCAACAGTCTCAGAATAATACTCGAGTAGTAGATCTCCATCTCATTTTTATAGATTTAAAAAGTGTTTGACACTTTCAACCATACAGCACGTTAGCCTGTAAGGAAGTTCCACAACAGTTGATCTCTCTCATAAAATCTATTTATGCTAATGCAACATGCAGAATATTGCATTAAAATGAACTATCTGATACAATAAACAACCGCCTGTGATGTCTGCTCTCGCCACTTCTCTTTAATATTGTGCTAGATGTCATTATGCAAAAAGGTAAAATATCAAGAAATGGTATTGGGTAGGGCATTCCAGATAGACTTGAAGACCTTGACTATGTTGACGATATTTGTCTCCTCACACATTCACATGCTGGTATGGAACACAAGTTGTGCAACATTGTCGATCATGCCCTTACTGTTAGACTACAAATAAACATCGGAAAAACGAAAGTAATGCACATTTTTACCGAAAATGATACCCCTTTTCACATTGGTGGCACAGAACTTGGGAAGGTAGAATCCTTTTGCTTTTAGCTTTTACCAACAACTGTCTTCGCAGACTTATTAAAATATATTGGCCAAATACAATCTCCAATTCTCGACTTTGGAAAACAATTCAACAAGTTCCAATACAAACAGAAATATGAAAACGCAAATGGAAGTGGATAGGAGACAACACCTGGGACTTTTTTGAGGTTCGGCCAGCAATAGAATTTTCGATCTCAAGAATATCAAGTTTTAATGGAATAGCGGCTCTTCAGCAGCATATTTGGTGGCAGCTCGATTATATCAACGGATGTGTTTCTCGCGAAAAGACTTCCTTTGTCGGTGTCAGTCCTTGCCCAGTCTCCATTCAGACAACGCAGAGGAGATTACTTACTGTGGGCCTTTAAACCCCTCTGGTATCTTGCCATAGTGAATAATTTGTTTGTGGAGTTGCATCTAATTATCGTAGGTATTGTTGTAGCGCTTCGGTTTTTATATTCCAGAAGTTTCTTACTGCCTGTCCCACGATGTCATTCGACATCGATCGCTCGCATAAATACGTTTGAAACAGCAACAAATTTTAAAATGTTGTTTTTGGTTTGAATGTATTTATGCGAGCGATCGATGTCGAATGACATCGTGGGACAGGCAGTTAAGCTGTTGAGTACATTCTTTAAGCCTCGTTTTTACCCACGTATACGGAATAAATTCGGAGTCATCTATATTCGCCGGCGATTTTATCAGCATGTTCTTTCTATATGATTACAATAGTGGGTGAGGTGTGTATAGATAAATACAAAGAAGCCTCAATAACAAATTCATGTCTTATCTAATACAGGCTGTAACAGTGTAGACTGTATTTTCAAAATTTACTGCATCATGCTGGACATAATTATTGCTAAAGGCATTTACTGTCTGCATTAGAGCCTCTATTGAAGCTGCTATGCGACCTAAATTGAAGACATGAGCTCTCCACTTTCCACTAGCACTTTTTACTCATTAGTCTTTAGACATTAACTTGTTAGCATACGAAGCTGGGTTGATAAAAGATTTACAGCCTTATTCAAAAAAAACTTAATTGAGGCTTGAAGTTCACATTAGTTACCAAAGACTTTAAGGCTAACAAACCTATGTTAAAAATTCGTATTCAAAAACAGTACTTTAGCTAGTGTATGCTTTAATAAATTTTACATGTTGATACTGGCAACACCATCATTCTCTCTTGTCTCTTTATAGTTAACGGTGGAAAACAAACGAATATTGGGCCTTATTTTGTTTGGCGAAATTCGCCTACGACTTCGACGTTTAGTACTAGATTAAGGAAAAATGTTGCTCGGTATCTTTAGTCTATTACAAACTGTCGAATTTGCAGTCGAAAATCGCCAAACACGATAAGGGGGATTATTCATCCGAATAGTCGGATATATTGATAATGTTTTGCACAGTTTTAATATAAAATGTCATTTTTCGGTACTTAAGATGTAAATTGATATTTATAGTACATAAAAAACATAAACTAAATAGATTTATCGCAATGTAAAATAAATACGCCTATTTTTTGTAAGGGTTTTAAACCGATGACTTGAAGAACGAGCTTTGTTTACTCGTTTTGATTGTATGTACATCACTATAAAGTTTTGTATATTTACATTATTTTGCTAAGAAATATACTTATGTATGTACATACATACGAGTATGTTAATTATAGAAACACCCTTAAAAAGCATTGAAAGTAAATTTCGTTCTACAGATAAGCAATGAGAATAATACCAGTGAAAAAAGGAAAAAAGGAATTACGTTTAAGTTATTTAAAACTTTTTAAGATTAATACCTAAATATTATGTTTTTTGTTTTGGTAACCTAGTCTGCATTAGTACAAACGTTAAGTAAATTTAAATAAAACCAATTCCTTATTTGATTTACATTGCAATATTTGAACTAGTATTTGTTTTATTAATTTTATTTGTTATTTTTTGATATTACAAGAACTTAAAAGGATGCACATATGTATTTAAATAAATATTTCTAAATGAAAAACAAAATAAAATCAAGATATATATATATATATATATATATATATATATATATATATATATATATATATATATATATATATATATATATATATGTATGTATGTATATGTATGTCAATATATGTTTTCCAATTATGTATTTTAATTTAATTGATTTTAAAAATATTTTTCAATAAATGCTCTAAGTATAGCATTTTCTTGTAGTATTGCACGGCATCACCACCAGTTTTCTAAATTTTTATGTGGCAAACGTTAATTGCGGCACGTTCTAAATAAAAACTTACATTGGAAAATAATTTTCACATAAAATAAAAATTAATTTTACCAATTCTGTTCATTAAATTTAATATAACCATTTTTTTATTTCACAAATCCACACAATTTCAAATATTATCAATAATTTTCTTCACAAAACTTTGTTTGTCAAAACAATAAAATATTTTAACATCGCTTTAAAGTAGGTGAGTAGCTGCTTTAAATTATTTAATGTTAACGTTGGTTTACAGTACGTGTGTTAAACTAATAATCGTTTTTGAATGAAACTTTAAGGAATTTTGCTTAAAGTTGGTTTACCAACCTGTGTTAAGTTTTTTTGAATAAGGCTGTTAGACTTTGAAACCTTCTCCAATAGATTAACAGGCTGAATTGATGACCAAGTAGATTTGTGGTCAAAGTACGCTTGAGGTGCGCGTAAACAGGACAAGTTCTTTAGTTTGCGGTGTTGTTGCCTTCACAGTTGCTGCATTTTTTTTATATATAGGTGTATGTATGTATATATATATATATATATATATATATATATATATATATATATATATATATATATATATGTATATATATAAGTATATATATATATATATATATATATATATATATATATATATATATATAAGTATATACATATATATATATAGGTTAGGTTAGGTTAGGTTGATTGGAGGGGTGTGATAGCCCATGTCATACGACATACACTTAAGCCAGTGAAGGCTTGTTGTGCGCTCCAATATATATATATATATATATATATATATATATATATATATATATATATATGTATATATATATGTATACTTCTATATATATATATATATATATATATATATATATATATACATATATATATATATATATATATATATATATATATATATATATATACTTATATATAACTATATATATATATATATATATATATATATATATATATATATATATATATATATATATACATATATATAGACATATATATAGTTTATATATATATATATATATATATATATATATATATATAAGTATATATATATATATATATATATATATATATATATATATATATATAAGTATATATATATACATATATATATATATATATATATATATATATATATATATATATATATATATATATATATATAAGTATATATATATATATATATATATATATATATATATATATATATATATATATATATATATATATATAAGTATATATATATACATATATATATATATATATATATATATATATATATATATATATAAGTATATACATATATATATATATATATATATATATATATATATATATATATATACTTATATATATACTATATATATATATAAGTATATATATACATATATATATATATATATATATATTTATATATATATATATATATATATATATATATACTTATATATATACTATATATATATATATATATATATATATATATATATATATATATATATATATATATATATACATATATACA